>OU015493.1:168359613-168712273 GCA_907164885.2 Dolomedes plantarius
GCAGTGTATATGTGTGTTTGTGTGTGTGTGTGTCACTATTGACTTATAAATTTCGAAGATCGTTATTGTCTTCTCAAAGGTCATATACAGCCTATTTTCCTATTCAGCTATTTTTGTATTTTGTAAAAGAATTATAATAACATATTACTTTCATCGCGAATTTTTAACATGCAAAATATTCCTACCGCTATAAATTTAAATGTAATTACTAACGTTAACGTACTTAAACGGAATATGTATATTTGCAGATTTCTTTATAATTTGCTAAAACGAATATAAATAACTTATGTGTGCTTTCTATTTGAAGATTCAGTCTTGCATGAAAGCTGAACGCTTTTTTCAATTTCAATTTCAAGAAATAGTTTTCTTGCTTTTGCAAGTTGAAGCTTTTCACAGACGGAAACATAATGATTTTAAAAGCCTAGATTTTTTTTATTGTTCAAATATAATTCAATACTCTTTGCTTTAGCTTCATTAGAAATGAAATGTTAAATTAATAAGTGCCGAAAACATAAAAAAATGTTCGGAAAACACGAAAAGCAAATGCATTAGGAAATTTTAAAGATCAAAGTACATTATTAAAGTCTTGTAATATTGTTATATTCTTTATAATGAGTAAATTAAGTTTTATAAATTGATTAAAATAGTAGCTTTCTTTTACAATGGCAAAATATTTTCCTTTGACAAATTTAAATAGACAAAAAAAACTAAAAAATATGCAAATATCTGAAGGAAAAAAATTTGCCAATAATTAAATGCATATTTCATTTACCCAAATAGTTGTGTATTCCATAATTAATCCTTAACTTTTAGTGAATTAAGTTTATAATGTTAATAGCCCAGAGCTTGTCGAATTTTTATATCGATAAATTTAGAAATATCTACCGCACTTTAATTAAAGTCAATTCTACAAAAAAAAAAAGATTTCAAAAAATTCAGCTATTATATATAGGAATGAAAATAATAATTCAAAGGAGAGAATTTTTCTATATCTTTTATAAGAAAAATCTAATACTTTTTATTGTGTTTTTTCTTCAATTTATCGTTTTAAAAAAATTTTAATGCTTCATACAATGCTGCGTATGCCAAAGTTTGCGGAAGATTCTGTTTCGCAAATCGAATCTATTAATATGCTGAAACAAACCGATTCCTCTGGCTCTGACAAGGACTTGATAGGAAATGAATTCTTTATTTTCTGTATGCTTGCAAAAATTTGAATTCAGGGGATATTACAGAAAAATTCAATTTATTTTTTCGCAGAAATTTTTGGAGCACTGTCTCTATATGTGACGGCACGTTTTAAACATTTTTTCAAGCCTTGAAATCGATTAAGACCTTTTTTTAAGCGTGAATTTTAAGTAATCAAGAATTTAATGTTTTTCTCTATGAAAATTTCGGCTACCACTGACAGTTGGAAATAATGCAAAATATAAATTATGACTGCAGAAGCGGCTGAAACTGCATGGAAATTTAAATTATTAAACATTTTCAAAAGAAGTGAGAAAGGGGGTTTGTATATGAATAATCAATATTTTTATACTTCGAATATGCAATTTCTCGGAAAAATAAGTTTTGTGAAATAGTCTTCTCCCAGTTCTATGCTATGCTTTAAATATAGCTGCGAAACAAAATCATATGACTTACCGTTTATGATTCATTTAATGAAAAAATTTACGTGGGGGAGAATTTAAATTTTTTTTAAAATTGTATTATATCAAAGAAATTATTTTTTCTCTTTGGCATATACAATACATTGGTTAAGTTCATTTAGTCAATTGCATTAATGCGATTTATTAATTCTCACGGTTCAGTGTGCTTCGTGATTATAGAAAAATATATTTAAAACTTTATTTAATACGGTCTAACAATATTTATCGCTCAATATATTTGAAAATTTACTGCACATATATTATGAAAAGATTGCAATTTTGACCATGACAATTGAAATATAATGGCTTTTAACCTGGCCTAAGGAAAATGTTCAATATGAAAAGGCAAACACTAAAAAAAAGCCCTCGAGTACTCAAAAAACAATCTTGTTCCACAAACGTTAAGTATTTAAATTTAAATTGATGACTGATAATTTAGAGCCAATCAATGAGACAGTAGGAAGAACCAGGCATCTTCTACGATTCGCGGTGCAAAGTCAAATAGTACCATATAGCAATCACCATTGCACCGCAAATCATGGAAGATGCTTCAATCTGCTATGAACTACGGAGATTGACAGCAAATTGTCAGTCACCAGTAATTTTTTTTTTCTTTTTGAACTGTGTCGCTTTCAATGTACCCATCGGTTAACATGTATTTAGGGTTTCCTGACTATGAAACAAACAAGAATACTACAAAAACAAACAACAACAATACAAGACAAGTAACAAACTGCGAAATATAGTATAAGTATCAGCATTGCTTTCCATTAGTCGTTGCCCCAAATATAAAGTGTATCGGGAAGTTTTTCATGTATTTTTTTTTCAAATGCCAAGCATTTAGCAACTAAGCCATTACCCTTCTGGCTTCCCAGTACCTTTTCAAAGTACAATTAAAATCTAAAAATGAAGGCGGAACAGACGTGCAGATGACTCGCATTCATTGATTGGTCAGCAATGCGCAGAGAACAATTAGGAGAGTTCTTGAGTCCAACACAAAACAAATGGGCATTGAAACAAGCATGACCAGTTGAAAGATGAAAAAGAGGGACTCACGTTCATTGATTGGTCAGCAATGCGCAGAGAACAATAAAGAAAGTTCTTAAGTCCAATACAGAACAAATGGGCCTTAAAACGATGACCAGTTGAAAAATGAAAAAGAGTAACTGTAGAACTATGGGGAAAACTTGGAATCATAGACTTTGAATCTTTGATTCCAAGTCTCCCAGCGATACTCCCAGATTTTTCCCTTGGCTTGATTGATCATGTCAGAAGTATAGATTTTCTTAAACTTTGATCTAATGAGATGATACGCTGAATGGATAGTTAATAACGGATTAAGCTTTTAGAGAACAGTTGTACCTTTCTTTTCTAGAGAGTCTGCTTTCTCATTTTCCTCGACATTCCAATAAGCAGGAACCCAATGTAAAGTGTCGGAATTCACCAAAGTATTTAAATAACGTCTACAATCATAAATACTTTCTGGGTCACAAAAACTATTATTCCTAATGGTATCTAAAGTGCCCTTGGAATCTCGCAACATTAGAGCCTTGGTAAAACTGACTTTCCTGGCATATAGTTGCTGCAGGGCCACGTAAATTGATTATAATTCTCCCTCGAAATTTAAGTCAGCACCCATTACCATGTACAAGGAAAACGGTTCACTGTAGATTCTGTTACCCACAGAAACACTTCAATCTCGTATTGACCCATCACTATAAGCGTAAATCCTGATGCCCTCAGTAAACAAACAGCCGGTTAGGCTTAATTTCAATTTCAGATGTGGATCAGAATTTTTTTCTTACCTAAAAACTAATATCGTCTCCATCAAATCACGTTTGTTCAGCCTATTTTTCTATAAAACATTCAGAACTAAAAAAAATTGGATGCTTTTAGCTGTATATTTAACAGTTTTTAAAAATCTGTTTACTTTTGCGATGAATTCTGAAAGTAAACAAACTTGAATGTGAATGAATCAAGTAGCTCAAGTATTCATATCGCATAGTGAGCTGTAAAAAACTGGATGGCAGTCTACTATTCCAATCGCATGAAAAATTAAATAAATAAAAAATAATGGCAGGGTTTGCTTTTACAAGGTGTGGATGAAATGCAATATTGTTAGATAATTCGGAATATTTTTTAACTTTCATATACTTTTTCCATTATGACGTCATTATTAGTATTATGACGTCAAAATGACGGGTTACCTTCTAGTCTATTTATGTTTGTTTCAATCTTTAGACTGAATTTCAACTATACATACATATATCTGTGTTTGCAGAGTAAAGAGTGTCAAGTCCAAAATCGTAGTTTTGAGAAAAACGGGATTGGGTAAAAAACGGCTTTTGTAAAGTCAGTTTTTTTTAAGTTTAACTTTAAATTTTTTTAATTTTATTTTTGTTGAGTAAAGCGTGTTAAGTCCTTGATTGGGACATAACCCTTTTAACACTAAAATGTTCTGTTTTGTTTCCCATATCCCAAATATTCCCTGATGAATAAAAATATTTAGGAGTGGAATTGGACTTAGCTTTCTGTACCCTGAAGTAGCCCTTGATTTTTCAAACATGCCTGGTTTGATAACTCATTTTAGCCCATTTTGGACTTTGCACACCCTTTGCACATCAAACACAGATATATATCAATATAAAAACGAATGTATAATTTAAATATATATGTGTGTGGTGTGTGGGTAGAGAGAGAGAGCAGAGACAGAGAGAGATGTGTGTGGGTGTATAACTGTACTATTTCTTATACTGCAGTACTCTGCAGTATGCTAAAACTTCATCAAAATATTGATATTATTCAGAACTTTTGCAAAATTGCTCATAAAATTGTCTATAAAAGATAAGCCTAGACTTTGAGTGGGTGAAAATATTGGATGTTTCAAAACATATTTTAACATATTTGGATATTTTTTTTCTTTGCTTTGGTCTATAATAAGAACGTATTAGCTTAGCCGGCGAGAAAAACGGCCGTAAACGGAGCTTTCTAATAAAAGCATTTATTGGTTCCCATTAATCAATATTTTCAATTTCATCGAAATGAAAATGGCGTAAAACTCAGGAAGAGGTTATTTCCGGTTTTATTTCCGATGTATCGAAACGACGTGAGATTCCAGAAAATTGACTGTCCTGACCAGAATACAATAGAGGAATGAAGATTATTTATGGAAAATCGATTAATTTAATTACGTTTTTCCCACACATGGAGAATTTCACTGGTAAAATATAATTTTTTTACCTCAAAATTAGTTTTCAAATTAGAGGATTTTTAGGATAAAGACAAAACCATATTTATGTTAAAAGACAGTAATAGTATGACTGGATATGCAGTTATTGAAGATTCAATTAAAACTTCTGTTATATGTCAAAATATATTTTTGAAAACAGAAATAAAAATTGGTCAGGCATTTGGACACAAAAAAATGGGGCAAATTAAGGGTTGAATATAACTTTAAACTTTAATTTGCCCATTAGAGATTTAAAAGCGTTTTTTAATTAAATTAATTGTATTAAATGCATCCAAAAAACTTTAATTATCCCTCGCTAACAGTAACAATTTTAAGGTCCTTAAAGAGCGTTTTCAAAATCAAATTCAAGACAAACGTTTTAAATATATTGCGGACTCTCTAATAATAAAAACATGATAATATACCAAAACTCATTATTAATTTTCTTAATTAGTACCACAATTTTCCCCCTGAATATGTTAGTCAAACAGACGAGCAGAATTTTCAAGGAATAAATCTTCCTTTATTTATTTATTACAAGTGCCCAGACAATTGGCTATGACGCCATTTTTTCTCAGTAAAGGGCGAGACTTCTGGCCATTCATTTAAGGGGGCACCGTATAGGTGGCCAACATTACCCTCTACAAGCCGGTCCCGTAATTTAGAACCGAGTCTAGTGACGAGACCGGAACACTTCACCCCACACCTCCAGAGGTAAATTTGAGAACTTGGAGGACATTGCAGCCACGACAGATTTAACGTGCAATGGCCACCATTAGTGAACACGGCGGTAGATTTTGTCAGAGACCGGCATCGAACCCGCAACCCTAAGATCACTGGCTCGATGCCTTTACGTCCGGTTGGCAAAGGCGTAAATCTTCCTTGAACCTGTAAAGCGTAGAAGGGCAATAGCATAGCTTATTCACCATTACGGACATGGAGCTAACTTTCTGGCCTTTGGGAGTTAATGTAAACATTCTTTCAGTTACAAGAATTTAATTTAACCATTACACTCAACACTTACACTTACGATCCCTTTTGATAGCTAGGGTATGCCCAACATTTTCTGCATACTTTTACCGGTCTGTGATTGTATCCCAGACAAGAAATTTTGGTTCATTGGAGAGCTAGTTACAAAGTTGTCTTTATTCCTGCAACCAAAAAAATTAATTTCAGAATATGAAAATTGGAAATTTCTTTTTAATCCAATCCAAAAGAGAAAACAAAGATTTAGCTTAGCTCCGAGGAACCGTTTGCTATTCAGCACCTAGCCAATCAAATAGCAGCATTTGAAGCTCCTTGAAAACAAACTCCTGAATCACATGGGAATTATTGTCGATATGGAGAAATGAGATGATTTCATCGAAATTGAAAGAGAAATCCACTTCGAAAAGGGAGGCAAATGTATGAAGATTCTGGTGACAAGCGTACACATTCACTGCATCCTACGAAATATTTGACTAGCTATACGGATGTAATACAACCTCTGACAATAAAGTTCGGTGAATGAAGTCAGAACGGCCGATCTGACAACACTGGCGAAACAAAACTCTGCGCCTGCGTAGCGCCAGGTGTTGACCATCTGCCCCCACCGTTGTTCAGTTGAGCGTCGTTTGTGTTCCGTGTAAGACTTGTTTTACAAAGCGCTTGTTCAGTGCGTTTGTTCCGTGCGATAAATCGTTACCCAGAATTTAGGAATGAGAAAAACGTGTTGTCGTCTTGTGCCACATCACTTGGATGACGATCACAAGTCAAGGCATTATCCACAAGGAATTTCTACCTGAGGGAACGACGATGAATGCTGAAGGGTACATTGAAATTTTGACCCGTTTCATGAAACGTCTACGCAGGGTACGACCCCAGTACGCACAACAAGGTTCATGGTTTTTTGTTCACGTCAATGCTCGCCCTCACACAGCCAATATCGTCAAACAGTTCCTGGCAAAATAGGGGGTGGTGCAAATTGAACATCCACCATACTCGCCAGATCTCAATCCGTCCAGACTTCTTCCTATTCCCACAACTCAAACTCGCTTTGAAAGGAAAGAGATTTGACGATATTCCTGACATCCAACGAAACGTGACGAGGCTTTTGAACTCCATCCCAAATGAAGACTTCTTGCAAAGTTTCCAGAACATGTATAGCAGATGTCAGCGGTGCATAGTTATGGGAGGTGACTATTTCGAAGGACAGTAAGGTAACTTTCGTTAATATTTCATCTACGTTAATGTTACAGGACTATTCACCGAACTTTTTTGTCAGACCTTGTATCAACCAATCAGACGTGTACAGGGCCCCATCATCTGAACACCACCCCTTCCCCTCTTTTCGCCTAAATTAGGCTTTGCCCTGAAAGATTTTTTCTGTCTACGCCACAGATTGAACTCGACGGCACAACTATCTCGATTAGCTTTTTACAAAAGACAACGCCGTTTGGATGGAAACTTTTCGTATTCATTGGAAACATATTTCCGATCCGGCCTAAAAAAATCTAATGGAAAGGCAATTTCTATAAAACAGAAGAGACTTTGCTTTCTTTGGCATTCTAAAATTATTTTCATTCTTTACACCATATCTTGATATAACAAATGAAGACATTACATCTATAATAGACACGGCGGTTGTACATCATTTATCTGCATCTACGTAGGAAAACCTGAAACACACTTATTCCCTCCTCCGAAATTCTCAAATGTTTTACGAAGCCTGCATTTCTGGAGTCTCATGGTGCTGACTCTTTCCTCTCATGTTTCTAAACGAATTTAATTTCCTTTATTACTGATCTTATTTGTAGCATGCTTGGTCTCAATTACTCTTCCAAAAATTGGAAAAGGGCTATTGCAGTTCCGATTCCGATGGCGGGGCTAAATCTTCCTGATCCTACTAATAAAAATCTTACAAGTGCCTTTTCCAGGACCTGCGGATTTGCCCTGGTTCTTCGTCAGGAAGAATTCTGCTCCTAGTGGAATCTCATTTCACCTGATTAGATGGGTTTGTAGTTCAAAATATCCCACCTTCCATGTTTGCACTGTAAAAGGGTATCTCTGTTAAAGATTTTTGTGATGTATATGTAATTCTAAGTATGATACCAACTGAACTAGCTGTATGATAAACTTTATTCAGTGTCTCTGTATGTGATCGAGGTGTAGCTCCATCATACCATTTAATAACACTACAAGTTTGAAAAATACCGTTATTTGACCAATGGCGGCTCCAGTCCAGAGATTTGGGAGTAGGGAGGGAGGGGGCAACGGCGGCTCTTGGGGTTATATATATATATATATATATATATATATATATATATACTAGCTGAAAACCCACACTTCGCTATGGAGTACATTCAAATTAAATATAACGGTCAATGTATGCAATTAATGCCAAATATATATATATATATATATATATATATATATATATATATATGTGTGTGTGTGTATAATAAATACGATGATCAATGTATACAATTGATACCAAAAAAAATATATTTACAAAAAAATCGTAAGAGATATTTTAATAGACAAAATAATGTAGAAAAAAATATTCAAATTAAATATAATAGGAAATACTAAAGAATATAGTACAGTTAATATAGTACAGTTTGAGGAACATATCTTTTACTGTATTTTAATATTTTTTTGGATAATGTCCAATCGTCTGCCGCATTAACAAGGGAAAAAATATTTTTTTGTCTATTTCATTGTTATGGACGCGACGATAAATTTATTTAAAGTACCAGAAAAAGAAATCACGTGATCAGCTTTTAATAAATTAAATTCTAAAAATTAATCTTTAAAAATTCACCAAAAATCTGAAAATGGAGGTAAAGGTTCAAAAAAGATTTTATTTTAAAGGAATTTTTATGATCTTTCTCGTGATATAAATTTTATAACCCTCAAATTATTATTTTAAATGCAAACTTAAAAAAAACAGCTTAAAAATTTAATTTTAAAAAATCTAAGAAGAATTTTTCAAAAACCTTTCTTAGTGCACCCCTACACTATAAGAAGAATCGCCATACAAAATTTCAGCCTAGGTCCAGCGGTTTGGTCTGTGCGTTGTATGTCAGTCAGTGAGTCAGTCAGTTACGGAACTGTTTTATATATATAGATAAGAAATTAACATCCACTCATTTAGTATTACGTCTACGATTATATAATTTTAGGCTATGAAACAAAAAATACGCCGGGCTTTTTTTTGGAGGGCGGGGCAATTGCCCTTACTGCTCTCCCTTTGGGGCCGCTGTTGTATTTGACAAAATGCAAGATGCGCCTTTAACCCTCAACAATTCAGAGGGACAAAATGAAAAGGTCATCGTTTTGATGATCCTTATGAACTTTACAGACATGTATTGAAAAATTTATAACTGCAGTTTTTATTCATGGAATTTTAAACGTGATTATTTAACTGTATCAATTTAGTATTTTGTAGAGAAATGCAATTTAAAATTAAAAAGTAATTTTAATTCAAATGGAACCTTCAATAGGAAAAAAATTTTTAACTCAATAGGACTGCATAATAAATCACGAAATTATTTTCAACTTTATCTTTTTGCGATAAATTTTTAACGGCAACATTCAGACCTCTGTAAAACAGATTTTCATCTTCGCCCGAGGAAGCGAGCTGTAAAAAACTATTTAAATTAAAATGCAACCAAAAATATTTCGCGGTTCTGGCAAAAAAATAAAGAGATAAACTGTAAAAAAAGACAAATAGAATCATGACTGTGTTCAAACTTTTAAAGGAGAAAATATGTTTGTGGAAAGAAATAAACTTGTTTTGTCAAATAAAAATAAATACGAAATATGGTCATTTTTCAAACCACGAGAATGACAAATTGTATTATTCGGGTAAAATTGCTAACAAAGAAAAAAAATTTTTAAGAAACCCGAAAGCTTAAAACTTTCAAACACCAAAATTTAGCTTCTATGTACCATCTTCTGTAAGACATGGACATTTAAAAGAAATACATTTTCACCTTTAGTGGGCATCACATAATCACCAAAAGTTGGTTCCAGTTTAAGGTTTATTATGAGAAAGTGGAGACAGGGTCAAGATACTTATGCCACCAGAGAAAGTACCATCATGAGTTTGGTCTTCTAATAAACTCCCTAACTGGCGATACTGAAGTAGATGCTCTAGTGTAAACGGATCACTTTAATATTCGGAAGTTGCTGTTGATAATAAATTATTAAACTGAAGGATGCTCCTTAGAATGCCATTGTCATTGCAGAAACCAAAAGACAAAAAAAATCAGATTTCTGTTAGAGGTACATAAAAAGCCAATAGCGAAGGCAGAGCAAAGGGTACAAGGCCTAGCACAAAATAAAGTTATAATCAAATGCCTGACCAGGATCAAAAATATAGTTTTTAAAGACGTAAAGCACTGTTTTTCGCTTTTACCTTTGCTCAAATTTCATGAGCATAGCGAGGAAGTCGTTTGCCATATCAGCGCCTTTGGGGACTGACGTTGAATTTTATTTCCCGGATTTGGCCTTGACTTCCGTGCCCTAGAGAGTTAAGAATCCTGAGATTCAGTAACTTTTCGCTCGAACGTCGTATTCGCATTTGATTGGTTGTTTTAAATTTTAGAAATTTGAAGCAGCTTCAGAAGTTAGTTGAATATTCCTCAAGACAATTTTCACAGACCACAGATTCTTCATGATTATTTTTTAATTCTGGTTATTTGTGCAACTTGCACACTTTACACATCGGGTGAACATGGAACAAGAAACAGCACTAAATAAAAAAGAACCTTAGAAATTATGGCATTACCATGGGCCTTCTGTACCTCTATTCTCAAAGTCGATTGCTATATACAGTAATCACATAACGGAATACAATGTTCTTAAATCCGGGCATCTTAACTAACCGTACGTAGTCCAGTGGCATTTTCCTAGTTTTAAGTAGGCATTAAGGCTGCGCAACATTGATGTCTAACATTTTCATTGTTGACTACATTGATGTCTAACTCTTCGAACTCAGACATAATCTTCACAATCCGCAAAAATAGGGAATCTCTCACATTCGTGATTAAATGACATTTCTTAATCCAGTCTAAAAGCTCTGAAAGGGATGTTTTCCCGTTTCAAATATTTTATAATTAGTCTGCGTTAATGAGCATAAACTACAAAAAATCAATATTGTCCCTTCGTTGTTTTAGTACGCGAGTCAGACATGGAACATCTAATACTGGCCATGTCGTCATCAAATATGATGTCAGGGTTGGGAGACGTCGTTGCTGTCGGCATACTATTAATCTTAAATTTAATATTTACTTGACCACCAAAATGGATCTGTTTTTCTATCGGTACTAAATACATGGGGAGAGGGAGCCAAACCCCTTTCATCTAATTTACGTATGCTATTATTGGAAGCCGCCTTTTCTTTTTCTTTAAGACCCGGAGATCTGCTAGACCTAGCTGCAGTAACTTCTGAGGTTTTAAACGACAGCTTTTGAGTTCAACAAGGGTAGATAAATCTTATAAAGTACATACCACACTTTTATTCTCTATCAAATTATTTTTTTCCAAATGAAGCTTCTTTGACAATTAGTAATCTTCTTGTCTTGCCATCGAGCTCCTGGATTGAAGATGGCCATTCTGTTCTCTGTTTAGGCTGTCTCTTCTCGTGCTGTCTTTCCAGAATCAGTTATATCTTCTATCTAATCCATTAAGCCTTTTTCAAAGTTTTAGGAATTTTTAACAATTTTTTTAATTCGCCTTCACATGTTTTAACACTGTACCTGACAAGATCGAAAATGGACGTCATCGGCTCTGGAACATACCTTTTCAGATCGATTGCAAACGTAGGAATCAACCTGAAAAGACGTATCTTAGATATATAATATATCACTCTTACTTTTAAATTTATGGTAGGGGAAAGTCATGTAACTGGAAATGTTAAGGAAATTATAAAAAAAATTCTCAGATAGTCTTAAAAAGTATTTTTTTTAAATTATAATTAATAAGTGCAATTAGTATTTATTCCCATATTTTTACTATGTACACTGAAGATCCCGAGATATTGGTGCAGGCGTGCGTATGCAAATAAAGGAGATATGCAACCAATCAGCGTAACGCGATGCGGTGGTTTACAGCGCCTATATAAGACGAAAGGTGTCTGGCGAAGCTGTTAGATCGGTTCCTGCTGCTACAATGGCAGGTTATCGCGATTTATGTGACTTTGAACGTGGTGTTATAATCGGCGCACGATAGATTGGACATAGCATCTCCAAGGTAGCGTTGCAATTTGAATTTTCCCGCACTACCATTTCCCGAGTGTACCGTGAATATCAAGTATCAGGTAAAACATCAAATCTCCGACAGCGGTGTGACCGGAAAAAGACCTTGAAAGAACAGGACCGTCGACGACTGACGAAACTCCTTAAACGAGTTAGACGTGCAACACTCTCTCAAATTGCTGCGGATTTCAATGCTGGGGCATCAACAAGTAAGCGTGCGAAGTGTTCAACGGACCGTCATTGATATAGGCTTTCGGAGCCGCAGACCCACTCGTATACTGTTGTTGACTTCACGGCACAAAGCTTTACACCTCGCCTGGGCCCGCCAACACCTCCATTGGACTGTTGATGACTGGAAACACGTTGCCTGGTCTGACGAATCTCGTTACCAATTGTATCGGGCGGATGGACGTGTTCGGGTATGCAGACAACCTCATGCATACATGGACCGTACCTGTCAACAGGGGACTGTCCAAGCTGGTGGAACCTCTGTGATGGTGTGGTGTGTGTGCAGTTGGCATGATATGGGATCCCTGATACGTCTAGAGACGACGCTGACAGGTGACGGGTACATAAGCATCCTGTCCGTCCATCTACACCCATTCATGTCTATTGTGCAGTCTGACGGACTTGGAGAATTCCAGCAGGACAGTGTGACACCCCACACGTCGAGAGTTGCTACTGAGTGGCTCCAGGATCACTTTTCTGACTTTAGACACTTCCATTGATCACCTAAATCCCCAGATATGGACATTATTGAGCATATCTGGGATGCCTTGCAACGTGCTGTTCAGAAGATCTCCACCCCCTCGCACTACTATGGATTTGGGGATTGCCCTACAGGATTCATACTGTGAATTACCTCCAGGATATCTTCAGACACTAGTCGAGTCCATGCCACGTCGTGTTGTGGCACTTCTGCGTGCTCGTGGGGGCCCTAAACGATATTAGGCAGGTGTATCAGGGTTTTTTGGGGTTTTTTTTGGCTCTTTAGTGTACTTGTAACTTAAAATAATTTAGGACTTCCTAATATTAAAGGACAAAATAACGTATTATGAGAACAAAAGTAGTTGGAAATTGTCAAGTAATACTAATGGATTTTTAAATGGGTTTTTTAATGTGTTGAATGTGAAACTAGAATGATATTCTAGATTAAAAACAAGTTTGAATCTGAGCCATTTTACGTGATATTTAAGCACTTCTGTTTCAATTACACATGCTTAAGCTAAATAAAATAAATATTATTTTTCTTCAAAATCTACATAAATTTATTTTAAATCATCATGTATTGGGTACTCGGTAATCATATACCAGAACGTTAACTAACTGAATCTCGTGACATAGCTGAAATCAGATGCTTTTAGTTATTCCCCTGGGTGGAACGATACTTTGAAAAATGCATGTAACAGCGCACAGAAACCTTCAATCTGGCCCGACTCTAAATTTCAACAAAAATTTACTAAAGTGGAAAACCAACGAAAATCCGTGTTCTAGGGCAGCAGTTCATAATGGTGATGGACTACTATAATCAATAAGAGTAGTTTATCTAAGATTTGCAAGAAAAATGAACGCATTCGAAAACGCATGATCATTTCCCTGAATTGATTAACTGAGATTCTCTCGGGTAATCAAACGGATAATTAGCAGATATACATGGCTGGGAATTTTGTTCTCGAAACCCAATATAAGTCACTTATTTTGTCCGTGCCACGAAAATATGCATTAAAATCACATTAGCTCTATTATTGCGGAACACAAAGCCTAATGATAATTGATTTTCGTTCTTGCCTTGGCTCTACTCCAGATTAAAATCTAAAAATCAATGATTGTCCCTTTTATCCCAATGTTTGCGTATCAGTTTTGTTTCACTTCAGACGCTGTATAGGAATTTTTTTGTCCGATAACTCCATCCTCTTTCATTTGGGCGTAGGGCTTTGTCGGAAGCTATGTCCTGTTTTATCGAATGTACCACATTCCTTTTTTTAAAAAAAAAATCGAACGTCCACCCCTCCCCCTTTTTTTTTATAGTTATACTCAAGTTAGAAAGCTGATTATTAGGATAACGGAGTGATAGGCAATGGATCGTTGGATGAAAGAGTGATTGATAAACTTACCCTCTTTTGATTGATCTGACAGAAACTAGAAGTGTGATAAGAGAGAGAGGGGTTAAATTTAAGTACCTAAAAAAGTGTTTAATAGCAAGTATTACTTAGAACTAATAAGCAAAGATTGATATTTGAAACTTTTGTTATAATATTTATAGTTTTGGTACATATGAATATTTAGTTGTTTACGGAAAAAACTTCACATAAATTAGGTACTGCTCAACCTATCGTTTTTAACCCTTTCAGGGCAACAACCTCCATCGTTTGTACGGTGCAGATTTTTTTTCCCGATTTTTTTAATTTTTCCAATTAAAGGTTTCAAGATGTTTTACTTCTTTAAACTGATAACAGATGGAAGCCCTGCCCATTTTTATGCTCCTTTAACAGAAATACATTGAATGCAAGGGAAAAAAAACTAGATTTAGGCGTTTGCAATGTTGAAACGATGCCACTCAAAGGGTTAAACAATGTGTTTCTAATGTGGAGGATCTTTTCCTGAGACATTCGCACTCTAAACCTCGGGAATTTGTTGACTACATTTTTTTCATCAGGAAGCACCTTACAGGTAATTCGACAATGCTCCCTGGTGCCGCCTCAATTTTGACCAAGCAACCCCAGGGGCGACATCTGGAGAGTTCGTACCTCAAATGTTAACCATCTTTAAAAATCATTGCCCCCCCCCCCGAGAAAATTACATGGATGACGAATGCTCATGAAGCCAGTCCATCGAGCGAATATCCCAACTTTCAAGATAATCGTCGACTAGGTGAGCCTTATGTAGTAGATGAGCGTTGTCGTCCATGAACATGAAAATGAAATGAGAAAATTACATGGATGAGGAATGCTCGTATAGCCAATCCATCCAGCGAATATCCCAACTTTCAAGATAATCATCGACTAGGTGAGCCTCATGTAGTAGATGAGAGTTGTCGTCCATAAACATGAACCGAGGGCCAACCACGCCCCTAAAAAGTCGAACAAAGGGTTGTAAGATCTCATCCCTATACCTCTCACCGGCCAGGTACCCTCTGTCAAATACATGGAGAATTACACGACCGTTTAGTATGGTGCAGACAACATCAGAATTAGACCAGACTGCAGTGCGGTAAAATTCTCTTCACTGACGAGTGCTTATTTAGACTGGACACTGATTCTCGACGTACCTTCCTCTGGAGAGCACCTGGTTCCCGATACCTTTCCTCCAACATCCGTGAAAGGGACCGCCATGGCAGCGCAGCTGTCAAGGTCTGAAAAGACATCGTTACTGGACGGCCGCACACGCTCCATGTTTTTGACACATGGTCCCTGACAGATGACAGGTAAAAGATGAGATCTTACATCCCTATGTTCGACTTTTCGGGGACGCAGTTGCCCTCGATTCCTTTTTATGGACGACAACGCTCGTCCGCATAAGGCTCATGGTCGACGATTATCTTGAATGTTAGAATAGTCTCTGGGTGGATTGACTAGCCAGATATCCAGACGTAAACCCTATTAAACATGTCTGGAACACTCTTGGGCAAGTACAGCTCGCAATCCCCCCTCTGAGAACCATTCAGGAACTGAAATCTGCGTTGCTGCAGGAATGGGACAGACTGCCACAGGGACTCATCGAACTGTCCCGTTTCCAGTAGAGCAACGAGCTGTGAAAGCTGTATGACTTTTAGAGTGGTCCATACCCTATATTAGAGTCATTTTATGTTCGATCTTGCAACGTGAGTTTTTGACATTCCTACGCTGATGAACGTAACTGACGATCATTAGGGAGTACCATGACTGTTGTATAGTATAATTTTTTCTCTTATATAACTGTATGTCTATACCAAATTTCATTAACATCCGTCCATTAGTTTTACCAGAAATTCGATAAAATGTGTAAATTCTCTCAAATTTGTACACAGGTGTGTATGTTTGTATGTGTGTGTGTGTGTGTGTATGTGTGTGTGTATGTATATATATATATATATATATATATATATATTTATTTATTTATTTATTTATACAGGGTCTGTCCAGAAAGTAATGAGACTGATTCCATAAAATTCGTTTATTTAAAGATAATTTTACAGACACTTAATATTCCTCAAAACAGCATCCTCCTGCATTATTACACCGTTACCCTTCCCATAGGCTTCTTGTAACATGGCAAGCGTCTCAGTAGCCGATTTGTTAGTTTTACACTAAACTTTATGGCGTATCGTTGCTCGACACTCCGCTGCATTCTGAAAACCTAACGCCACTTTCAAACACGTGTCTACTTCACGAGCGATCCGTGCGCTGCAAAGGCTCAAAACCAACTGACTTTCGCCAGACTCTGTAGCTGACAGCCCCCACCACCCGTTAACTCTCGCAAAATCCGCCCCTTTGGTCCTCTACTTGGCGCTAAAATTTCAGTCTCATTATTTTCTGGACAAATCCTGTATATTTATATATATATATATATATATATATATATATATATATATATATATATATATATATATATATATATATATATATATATATACTAGCGGACCCGACAGACGTTTTCTGTTCAAACGTTGTAATTCTAGCTGAAGTACCCGGCAATGCCCGGGATTTTCAGAATGTTTGTTAACCAAAATCAATTTAAAAATTAACACAGTATAAATAACATAGAAAAAATATATGTGAAATGTTATACCCATCTCAGAATTTTAGACTTTCATCATTGTAGTACTAAAATCTGAAAAGTAAAAATGTCAAATTCTCTAATGTTTGTTAACCAAAATTAATTTAATTAACTAAACATAGTATAAGTAACATAGAAAAAAACCACGTGAAATCTTATACACATGAATAAAAGGAAAACCCAATGTCAAAATATATAAATTTATAATAAACTCCTCAGAATTCAGATAGATTTAGCCTTTCATCATTGGGCACAAAAAAAGAAGCTGAAATTACAGGTTTAGCAGAAATTTCCAACAGAACCATGATATGACTCCAGCGTCCCTCTTAAAAACGAAGTGTTTGATTGAGGGCTGCAAACCATTTAACTCCTCTCCACATTTAACTCCTATAAACATCCTCTACATATTAAATTTCTTTTCTCTCCATAATAAACTCCTCAGAATTTTGGTAGATTCAGCCTTTCATCATAGTACCACTAAAAACTGAAACATCCTCTCCAGAAATATAAATTTATTAATTTCAATAATTAAACACATACAAATGTATAAAGTACACAAAAGTTTTTTAACCAACATTTGAATAATTCGTAAATGAAAAAGCATATGAAAATAAAGATAATAAGAACTTCCGGAATCGAAATTAACTACCCTTAATTTTTAATTAATAAAAACCAAACATAATATGAATAAAAACGATAGTTGTTTAAAACCATATGAAAATAAAGCTATTATAAAGATAATAATAAAAAAAGAATAAGAAAATAATGCTGGCTCCTGAAGTTAACGTTACAATATAAAGATAGTAATAATAATATAAACCGCGCGCATAAAATATTTAGCTTTTGAAGCGAAATAAATTAATTTTTAGAAAAAAAATACTTTTAATCGACAAATTAAATATATTGCACGAACTTTTGATTTTACCAACTTTCAACCCTACAATTTACACCCTACTTCTTTGAAGTTGGGTGTTGAAACATCCTCTTTGACAAATTTACACCCTACTTCTTTTAATAGGGTGCAAATATAAAGTTTTAACAGCCAATTGAATTCGAGTTAAAAACGATTGTTGTTTAAAATCATATGAAAATGACGCTATTATAAAGATAATAATAAAAAAAGCATAGGAAAATAATGCGTGCGCACGAAGTCAATGTTACGATATAAAGATAGTAATAAAAATCTATATACATATAAAACAGTTCCGTAACTGACTGACATACAACGTACAGACCAAACCGCTGGACCTAAAGGGCTGAAATTTTGCATGGCCATTCTTCTTATAGTGTAGGGGTGCACTAAGAAAGAGTTTTGAAAAATTCTTCTTAGATTTTTTAAAATTAAATTTTTAAGCTGTTTTTGTAACTTTTTTTAAGTTTGCATTTAAAATAATAATTTGAGGATTATAAAATTTATATCACGAAAAAGATCATAAAAAATCCTTTAAAATGAAATCTTTTTCGAATCTTTACCTCCATTTTCTGATTTTTGGTGAATTTTTAAAGATTAATTTTTAGAATTTAATTTATTAAATACTGATCACGTGGTTTATTTTCTTTTAATTTTGCGTCACGTGCATAACAAAGAAATAGACACAAAAAAAATTTCTTGCTAATGCGGCAGACGATTTGACATTATCCAAAAAAATATTAAAATAAAGTAAAAGATATGTTCCTGAAACTGTACTATATTAACCGTACTATATTCTTTAGTATGTCCTATTAGATTTAATTTGAATATTTTCTTCGACATTATTTTGCCTATAAAAATATCCCTTACGATTTTTTATAAATATATTTTTTTGTTTTTTTTTTACATTATTTGTATACATTGATCGTCGTATTTATTATATATATATATATATATATATATATTGGCATAATTGCATACATTGACGTTGTATTTAATTTGAATGTATTCCGTAGCGAAGTGCGTGTTTTCAGATGGGTTGGAATACTAAAAGTTTAAAATAGTGGCGACATCTGCTGCACGTCTGTGAATCGAAAGTAGCATTCTTCAGAAAATGTTGGTTATTTATTAATTAAAAATATTGGAAAGTTCTTGTGGGTCGGTATTTATACATGTGGGAACAGTTTTAAGATTTATAAATTATCAACCTACACAGGTGATAATTTATCCGGCGTTGCCCGGGATTTTAAGAATGTTTCTTAACCAAAATCAATTTTAAAACTAAACACAGTATAAATAACATAGAAAAAAAAGCATGGGAAATGTTATACGCATGAATAAAAAGGAAACCCAATATAAAAAACCATAAATTTACAATAATTTCCTCAAAATTCAGATAGATTTAGCCTTTCATCATTGGAGCAAAAAATTCTGAAAAGTAAAACATAAAATATATAAATTTATAATAAACCTACAAAAATCCATAAAAAAACTAAACGCAGTATAAATAACATAGAAAAAAAAGCATACGAAATGTTATACATATTAATAATATGAAAACCCAATTAAAAATGTATAAATGTATAATAAACTCCTCAGATTTCAGCTATATTCGGTATTTCATCATAAAAAAGCTGAAAAAAAAATTTTTTAAATGAAAATAATTTTAAAAAATAATAAAATTAAATTAAAATCAAAATTAAAAAATAATAAATAATTTAATAATTTAATAAATAATAAAATAAAAGCTGAAATAAAAAAGCCTTTTAAAAAAGCTGAAATAACAGGTCTAGCAAAACGTACACAACTCTGGATTCGAACCCGTGTCGAGATCATGGTACTTTCGAATTGGCGACCTTCCGAATGCGCCACGATGACACCGTGTTCTAATGAGTAAAATGAAACATATTCGCTATTGGAAAGTTGTTGTGGGCTGGTGATTATACATGTCAGAGGAGTTTTTAGTCAGAAATAAGTTAGCAGGATAGAAGCTTAGTCTTTAGCTCTTCAATAGACACACAGATATAGGCGAGGGGGATTGCAGTAGCGATTAAAAAAGATCTCGTGTCACTTCGCGTGGTTGATTCGAATTTTCCATTGCGTGTCGAGAGTATCAATATGCCGTTGGATCTGATCCATTTTAGAGTATAAAATCTGACTTGAAAGATTATTATTTTCATTTATTAATCTGGTTTAGTATATGACTTGAAACTTTTTGATTTTATTTATTTTTCTCTTTTCGCTCGCTGTTTGCTAACTAAACCTAACGCGGACGCCATTATCCAGAGGGGTGATTCCACAAACTGTAACAGCTTCCATTTACCGGCCGCACCCCCTTATAAATTGTTGGTTTTTTATTAATTAATTAAAAATATAAAAACATTTTCTATCGGATCAAATTGTGAATCTAAACCATTCTCGAATCAACTTAATCGCACACACAAAATTTCATAAAAATCAGTCCAGTCGTTTAGGAGGAGTTCAGTTACATACACACGGACAGAAGAAATATATATATATATATATATATATATATATATATATATATATATATATATATATATATATAAACAGGTGGTTATCAAAATAATGGAAAAACCTATCAATATCAGTGGTGTTTATGAATGTGCTTCGTATTCCTTAAAAAACAAGTCTGGCCACCGGTATTTTTTTATATAATATAGTGTATGTATTACTCTACTCTCAGATAGCAATAATGAAGCTAAGGGCATCGTGCTTTTGGGGGGAATAGCGTAAAATGTCAAACCTTGCAGACCTTATGAAAAGGGCAAAATGTTGCAGCGCGTTTAAATTGGAGTATCTGTTACTGAAACCCCCAGGCTAATGGGTGTTCCAAGGTGAATCAGGTGGTATTATATGACAAAGGTGATCCTGCCCCGTATTAATAAAGGTTTCATGATGTTTCTTATTGTTTCCATCATTTTGATAAGCACCTGTATATATATATATATATATATATATATATATATATATATACATATATGTATATGTTTCTGTCCATTTTAATAAAACTGCAAGAAACTTGCAGTACACTCAAAAATTTAGGTAAAAAAAATATTTTCGTGAAAATTACATTATCGTTTTGCATTAAGGTCGAAAGTGTAAGATGTTGAAAAACTATCGGATTCTGCAAAAATTAAAGAAAAGCATTCTATAAAATTACAGCAGAAATAGTTCATTTTACCAGCCAGTACTGAAAGTTCCTTGCGCTTTCATTGTACTGAGCTGATAAAAATTCACATGCATTAAAATCACGAAGAGAGCCAAAAATAAACTCTTTTATTGCTATGGTTTTCGAATGCACAGAATGTTCACACCTGTAGGTAGGTAGGTAGGTAGGTAGGTAGTACAATATTCGACAGTTTGTCATAAATGTTGGAGTGAGTAAGTTGTGAGTTGGTTACAGTCATCTTTTGCTAACTATTAAATGTTGAAAATCAATGATTTAATAATTGCAAGATAAAAATACCTTTTTATATACCATGTTTTTAAATTTTCTGTTGAATCATATAAACTTGACAATTCTATGTATTAATAAATGCATTTTAAAAATTTTTTTTGATGAATTATCCCATCAACTTGAAAGAAAATGAAGTTAATTGGAAGTTAACTTGCATTTAACTTTTCGTTCCCGTTCCGGCCGATAGATGGCTGCACCAGTCTATAAAACAAAATTAACTGAAAATCACTGAAAATTAATTTAATTCTGCTTAAAGATGGCTAAAAGTATTTAAAAAATGCATTGTCATCGTGTTCTGAGCTATTCATAAAGTTTCAAATGTCTAGCTAGTCGGGAAGTTAGTTAAAAATCGATTGCAAGACTTGTAAGGGACAAACACACAAACAAACAAACAAGAAAGCAAGTTAATAAAAACATGGTAAAAATATGATTTCCATCCATGACATATTCACCATACCGTAATATAATTATCAAAGGTATAATATTTCCTTTTCGTGGTTTTTGACCATAAAGCGAGTTTATTGCGGTTCCTTCTTAACAAAAGGAAGCTTTTTTTACACATATTCAACTCCAGGACAAAGTTCGGCTAGTTATCAATGCTAGCGCTAGGTACCACTATTGGCATAAATGCTTGTAGCGTTCGGAATCGGCTTTAAGCAGTAGGTCCCGGTCTAATTAGCCCCCGTGTATCAAAGAAATTGATTGTAGCGCTCTCGACCAACCAACCATCGACTGTTTATTGTAAGAGCCTGTTAACATAGAATCCCTCAGCGATAGCATAAAAATTTTCTACCAATCATATACCAATCTTTGACACCTTTAACCTATTAGTGCCAACAGAATCTTCAACGCTGAAGCTGAACAGGCTCTAATTGTCGGAAGTGTTTGATGTTTGAAATATGGCTTCCATCAACAATAATTATACAAAGACCGGTCGTGTTGTTGCTACGGATTTAATTTTACTTGATATGGGTTCCGACTGTTCTGCAAGTTTCTTGAATTTCCATTGGGATGAATGTTTATTTTTTAAATTTTTCGTGATATTTCAGGAGAGTAGAGAGACCGACGTTTTTGCTTAAGTTTCGGTGAAGAAATATCAATGAAAAATCATCTCCGTCCGTAACATCTTTCTGGAACTCAGGGAGAGTTCCTGTTAATTATGGCAGCAATAAATTTTTGTAGACTAATTTTGAAGATACTGCACTGTATACTTATGAATCCTTAAAAGCTGCTAGATATTAGAAATTTTGGATTCGCTCTGCTCAATGTAAACCTATGGAGAAATTTTCTCAATGATTGTCAACTTGGGATTTATAAAAGTTTTTTGTTTTTATTTTAATTCTACTTAATAATTGAGGGAGAAATTTACTACTCGGGTATCTTTTTCATTCTTTAAAAGAAATGCAAATAACATTTTTTTTTAATTTGAATTATTCTGGGGGAAAAGGTTGCACACTGTGTTTTAAACGCAAATAATTTACTTTGTTGTAAGGAATTTCTAAAATGAATAAATACACTCATGTTCAAAATTAAGAGAATTTTCACATTTTTCGAATTTCTGGAAAAATAATGGATGGATTTTAATGAAATTTGGTATGGACACACAGTTATATAAGAGAAAACATTACACTACACAACACTCATGGTACGAACTCATGATCGTCAGTTAGGCTCATCAGCACAGGAATGTCCAAAATCGACATTGCAAGATCGAACATAAAATGACTTTAATAGGGGGTATGAACGCCTCTCACAGTCATACAGCTCTCACAGTGCGATGCTCTACTGGAAACGGGACAGTTCGATGAGTCCCTGTGGCAGTCTGTCCCATTCCTGCAGCAACGCAGATTTCAGTTCCTGAATGGTTCTCAGAAGGGGATTGCGAGCTGTACTTGCCCAAGAGTGTTCCAGACATGTTTAATAGGGTTTACGTCTGGATATCTGGCTAGTCAATCCACCCAGAGACTATCCTAACTTCCTACTGGAAACGGTGCAGTTTGTTGAGTCCCTGTGGGTGTTAATTGAGTAAGTACTGATAGTTTACAATGACCCTAAATTAATTTCTGAAAGCGAGACTTTCTTGTTCGTGCAAGCAGTACCGGATTGAGGAGGGGAGGGGGCAAAAGGGGGCAACTGCACAAGGGGCGGCTGTCCGAGGGGGGCCAAAATGGGATTGAAAAATTTAACCTTTTTTATAATTTCATAGGACAATAAAAATATAAATAAAACATAAAATTTAGATATCATCAGATCACTTTCTTTTTATACTGCTGGGGTTTTATTAAACTATTAATTACAGAAAGTAAACTCAAATCCTTGCTTTACGTAAAAGTAAAAAAAGCGTATTTCAATAACAAAAGAGGGCTAATTGCGTTGATATGATTTGCGGAGAATGTTTCATTGCCGAAAAACAAACAAGTAGCTAGGGGAGGGAAGGTTGGCCCGAGACTCATAGAAATGGGGGGGAGGCGGGAAAAGACAGTGCCAGTTGCAGACTTGTCGTTGTCGGCTGTCGGTGCGTCCGCTTGTAAATTGTAATTTTTAGTGAATTGTGTAACAGTGTTCAATTAATCAGGGGTACAGTTTTATTGAAATGATGGGAGATTCTGTTCGAAAGAAGATACTGAATGACATATATCCCGCAAAGTACTACGCAGCATTGTTTGGTTGCACACCTGATAAATCACACACAGAACAAATAAGCCAAGTAATCCGATATGTTACCAAGGAGGAAAATAGCCAATTTGAAATCAGAGAAAGCTTCAATGATTTTATAGCATTTATTTGAAAATTTGGGGAGTACTTGGCAGATACAACATTTCATAAGTTGGAGGAAGATGGGTTAGAAATAAGAAATGGTCGAGCCCAAACATATGATAATGGGTCGAACATGTGTGGTGCTTATAAAGTAGTTCAAGCTAGGTTCTTGGATATCAACCCATTAGCAACATTTGTCCCGTACACAGCTCACTTCTTGAATCTGGTGGGACTACATTCAACATCAACATCTCCTGAAACAGTAAATGTATTTGGAGTAATCCAGAGATTATACACCTATTTTGTTTCATCAACACAACGGTGGCAAGTCATGTGGAAACATACAGAAATGAAATTAAAAGGAACCAGTGATATTCGATGGTGTGCTAAGTCCAAGGCAGTGCATGCTCTTGTAAAAGACTTTCAAGGAGTAATCAGCGATCTCACTTAGTTGAACGAAGAAGAGCACTATACACCAGAGACAAGATCTGATGCCGCCAGTCTCATTCGTACTTTGAAAGATTTCCGACTTATTTCGTGTTTGGTTGCTTGGGCAAGTATCTAAAAAGAAATTAACAGAGTTAACAAGGAAATACAGAAACATAACAATATTGTCAAAAACAATAAAAATGATGGAAGGTCTCACCAAAACCATGGAAAGGCTGATAAATGAAATAAATGAATGGATAAAGACTGCTAAATAAATAGTGATAAAAAAATGAAGTGGGGCCAACTATGGAAACTCGCAGAATCCCAAAAAGGAAAATAATGCCTGGAGAGATGGCGCAAGATGAAGGAAGAAGTTTCTCTTTAGAAGAAAGTTTTTACCATAGTATGAAGTAATCAATGTGATACTGATCCAGTTGAAAGATAGAATGCAGAGTATAAAGGCACTCAACAATATTTTTGCTTTTATAAATTGTAAAGATCTGAAAAGCTTAAATGACAAGGAGTTGAAAACTTGTGCGGCTAGTTAGTAAAGCTACTAAGTCTACTTAGTTAGTAAATATCTTGAAGATATAAGTGAAGATGAGTTTCCTACTTCAATCCTAGTTCTTCGTGACCAGTTGCAGAATTCAACAGTTAATTTGAAGAAATTAATCAACTTGATCTTCTAAACCTAATCCAAGAAAGAGATTTGACCGATGCTTTCCCAAATGTGTACATAGCCTTGAGAGTTTACTTAACGCTCCCAACTATATCAGCAAGCTGCTAGAGGAGTTTTAGCAAACTGAAGATAACTGAAAACAATCTCAGATCAACAATGACTCAAGACGGACTGAAAAACCTCGCAATACTGTCTGTAGAAAGCCAAGAGGCTAATTCAATAAATTATGAAGAAGCCATTAACTTATTTTCTGAAAGAAAATCAAGGAAAATAATTTTGTAAAAATATTTGCACACAACACATTTTCTAAATCATAATGAAAGGTAGCCGCGAAGACCATCATTGCTTGGGCAAGAGGGTAGTGGTGGGATTTAGTGGATTTTATTTTTTAATCAGTATGAAAAAAAAATGCATATACTTCTATGTTACAGTATTGTTAAGTTAAAAAAATATCTATGTTTTTATTCCAATAAATTAAGTTTGACACACCATCAAAAAGACTATTTCTTTTATCCTGTTATTTATTATTGCATTAAATAGTGAAAAACAGCTACAGGGGCGGCATGGAGCTGACTTGCCTCCGCTGAGAAATTTCCTAGATCCGGCACTGCGTGCAAGATTCCACGCAGCTTACGAAATCTGTGATATGATATCGGCATACACTCCAACTATACGAACGCAAACTAATCGTGTTATTCTCGCGGAAATAAGTATCTGAACCCATAATTTTCCACTCTGATGCACGTTTCACCTGTGGTTCCTTTGTAAATAGCGAGAAAAATTAATTTCAATTTACCTCGATGACAGTGTCCGACACATTTAAGCGAGTGTGCGGAAATATACAATGTCATAAAAAAAATCATTTTGATAAATGATTCAAAATCATTTTAGGATCGCAGAACCATCGATGTTAAAAAATTATTTTGATAAACGATTCAAAGTAATTTTAGGAACTCAGATCCGTTCGTTAAAAGATCATTTTGATAAATGTTGCAAAATAATTTTAGGAACGCAAATCGGTTATATTCTAGCAGAAAGAAAATTTTGTTACAACGGTTTTACACTGTACAGCAAGTTTATTGAGTGTAATGCTTTTGAGCCGAACTGAAAATATTTACACATAACTTAAGAAGTGCAACAGCTAGCAGTTTCAAGTAATTTTAGGAATTTCTGGACTTCGATATACCATAGCTAGCGCTACAGGCTACAGTTATTCAAATAGACACCGTCGCATAATTACAAAAATTAAATATAACTGTTTCAACTTTTGGATTGTACTTAAAGATTCTTGAGGTTCCTTACATTGCATATACTAAAGCCGAATTAAATTGATTCCATGGTTTTCAACTGCAGTACACACCTTTCATGTACAGTAAAACCTCGTTTACTGGCCCTCGTTGATCCAGGTCTCCGGATAATCCGGAAAAGATTTGTAGACTTTTTTAAAATTTAATGTTCACATTAGATAATCATTTTTAACTATGATAGCAAGAACGTAACTATAAGTACGTTGTAACGACTCCCGTACATAAGCGAATTTTTTCGCGTGGAAATTCCAGGAAGATCAGCCAACACGCAGTTTGTGCACATAATTGATTAGGACGGCTGCAGACAGACAGTCGCCTGGAGACATAATGGCCGGAAGTGCTACCCCGACAGCTCACGGAAAAGTTCGTCGGCCACAAAAAGAAAGTTGCCAACCGGAGGCGCCTCGTCGTCTGGGAACGTAATTGAATAAAGAAAGGCGGCGTCTTCCAGACCTTTCGAGAACGTCAGCGAAGGTATATAAAGTTGCCAAACGCCAGTTAAGGGAAGTCAGGGATTGAGATTACGTTATTCAGAGTGACGCTGGAGCCTGAGAGAAGGAGATACTGTCGGGCCTAGACAGACTTGAATGAGCGCAGCGACAACTCAAGTTAGACCTTCCTCGTCGATGCCGTGAACCCACGAATTTAATTTTTTTATGTATTGTAAATAGCCTGTTATTTAGTCGAGAAATGCAATTAAAGCATTAAATACAAAAAGGCTGGCGGTCTTTTATTTAAGGCAAATTCCTTACAGCGTCAAATATTCGCTTTTTTAGTTTGATTTAATGTACAGTTACCGCATAGATTGTACAATAAATTATGGTAATAAAATGCTTTATGTTGAGTTTTTTTAAATTTGTTGCTTTTGTTGAATTTTGTTACTAAACATAGTTTTTTCACATCGTTTCCATACAGGGCGAACGACTTTCTGTACAACTTCCCACAGTTTAGTGTAAGTGTCGGGGGAGTATCAAGTGTAAAATATATCGTGTATCTACGACCATTTCTCGAAGAATGAACGGTTGTGTAATTTTGTAGCAATGAATTTTGTTGTTGTTTCTAATGTCCCCTGGTGGAACTTCCAGACCAGGTCCAGATAGGCTTCGGGCTGAAGTGTACGGCTCCGGTTGATATAGCAACAGGGTCGGATTCCGTCGTAGCAAGTCGCCACCTCAATTTTGACCTCCCCCCCCCCCAAGGGCGACGTCAAGGGGGCTCGTATCCTCTCCCACCCTCTCTGACCCTATAGAGGGAATTCCGGACTACAGATTTAAAGTGCCCATATCCGGCCTAACACGGAGGTATTTAAAGGCGCGCGTAGGGATTCGATCGAGCACCCTTAACACCGAAAGTCATCGAGTTACCACATGGCTACCTCGAGACCGCAATGAATTTTTCTCGCCAAAGACTGTGCTGCAAGTTCTGTGCGTTTTCTGAAATATTTACTTATACAGTGGAACCTTTATATAATCGAATTCCTTGAAAAATCTAAGTTTTCCCATTCCCCTTGAATATGCCTAACACTTCCACGTTATTATTAAATCGAACCTCGGTATATCGAAATCCTCGACAATTCGAAGTTTTCTCGTTCCTCTTGAGGTTCGATATATCGAGGTTCCACTGTATTTAAATCGAGTACAGCACACAGCACTTATGCTCAGGATTCGGAATAACCCCCAGAGGTGTGGATGATCGTGAAAAAGGTCAAAGCAATTCGCGACAGTCACACAAACTTGAACCGCTCCTTTAATTATCGCATTAACAAATTTTTGCTACCAAAATCTTCGACTGGACGAGATTTTTGTGGAATCTCCTTTTTGAATGGGGAAATGTTTACTTATACATACTTCGAATGCAGTTTTCGAGGGTTTCACTTGAATGTCAGAAGTGTTCGATGTTTAAAAAAAATAATAAAATAAAATCATCGGCAACCGTCACATTTTCAGGAATGTCGAACTGTCATGAAATCATGTTTCAAAATAAGATTCTGTTGTTATGATGTTAGACTGAAAAGCAAGCTTTTATTTATTTTTTTAATTGCGTATTTTATTTATTTATTCATTATTTATATTATTACTAGCGGAATATCCGTTCTTCGCTACGGAGTACATTCAAATTAAATACAGCGGTCAATTTATGTAATTAATGCCAAGTATATATATATATATATATATATATATATATATATATATATATATATATATATATATATATATATATATATAATAAATAGAACGGTCAATGTATAAAATTAATGCCAAAAAAATATATGTATACTTATAAAAAAATCGTAACGGGTGTTTTTATAGACAAAATAATGTAGAAGAAAATATTCAAATTAAATCTAATAAAACATACTAAGGGTATAGGTAAAGATTCGAAAAAGATTTCATTTTAAATGAATTTTTATGATATTTCTCGTGATATAAATTTTATAACCGGCATATTATTATTTTAAATGCAAACTTAAAAAAAGTTACAAAAACAGCTTAAAAATTTAATTGTAAAAAATCTAAGAAGAATTTTTTATAAATCTTTCTTAGTGCACCCCTACACTACAAGAAGAATCGCCATGCAAAATTTCAGCCCTGTAGGTCCAGCGGTTTGGTCTGTGCGTTATCTGTCAGTCAGTTAGTCAGTCTGTCAGTTACGGAACTGTTTTATCTTTATATATATATTTCCTCTGTCCGTGTGTATGTCACTGAACTCCTCCTAAACGGCAGGACTGATTTTAATGAAATTTTGTGTGTGCGATTAAGTTGATTCGAGAATGGTTTAGATTCACAATTTGATCCGATAGAAATTGTTTTTTTAATTAATTTACTTATTTATGTGTTGTTATTGATCTTTGGTTAGTTTAGGTACTTAATTGAATCCGGTAGGCAGCGCTGCAATCGCATTTCAGAATTTTTTTTTATTTTCATGAATTTTAATGATGTATACACGTG
The DNA here is from genome assembly GCA_907164885.2 of Dolomedes plantarius. NCBI lineage: Eukaryota > Metazoa > Arthropoda > Arachnida > Araneae > Dolomedidae > Dolomedes > Dolomedes plantarius. The sequence continues at coordinate 168,388,999 of OU015493.1, forward strand.
CATTCAATAATTGGATCCGGTAGGCAGCGCTGCAATCGCGTTTCAGAATTGTTATATCTTTATATATATATATATATATATATATATATTTCTTCTGTCCGTGTATATGTCACTGAACTCCTCCTAAATAGCTGGACTGATTTTAATGAAATTTTGTGTGTGCGACTAAGTTGATTCGAGAATGGTTTAGATTCACAATATGATCCTATAGGAAAGGTTATTTTAATTATTTTTTTTATTTATGTGTTGTTGTTGATCTTTGGTTAGTTTCGGTACACAATTGGATCCGGTAGGCAGCGCTGCAATCGCGTTTCAGATTTTTTTTTTTCTTTTCATGAATTTTAATGCTGTATACACGTGCATTGAATAACAATTAACTTAATCTACAAATTTAAATTGTCAATTCTCATTTGACTCTATGCAACTTATGAAGTATTGAACAGCTCATTGATTAGTCATACTAATAGCCATAATAATGAAATTTCGTCCACATTCTTGCTAATTTTAAGATAGGTCGAGTTGTGATAACTCTACGCGTGGTGGTGTAAGGTTTTTTAAAATAATTTTTTTTTTTACATATTTTTTCATCAAAATGGTCCAAACAATTTATAGTTTACTAGCTGAAAACCCGCGATTCGCTACGGAGTACATTGAAATTAAATACAACGGTCAATGTATGAAATTAATTCCAAAAAAAATAAATATATATATATATATATATTTATAATAAATACGACGATCAATGTATACAATTGATGTAAAAAAACATATTTATAAAAAAATCGTAAGGGATATTTTTATAGACAAAATAAAGTCCAATCGTCTGCCGCATTAGCAAGAAAAAAATATTTTTTTGTCTATTTTTTTTTTTTTTTTTTTTTTTTTTTTTTTTTTTTTTTTTTTTTTTTTTTTTTTTTTGCACGTGACGATAAATTTATTTAAAGTACCAGAAAAAGAAATCACGTGATCAGCATTTATTAAATTAAATTCTAAAAATTAATCTTTAAAAATTCACCAAAAATCAGGAAATGGAGGTAAAAATTCGAAAAAAATTTCATTTTGAAGGAATTTTTATGATCTTTCTCGTGATATAAATTTTATAACCCTCAATGTATTATTTTAAATGCAAACGTAAAAAAAGTTTAAAAAACAGCTTAAAAATTTAATTTTAAAAAATCTAAGAATTTTTGAAAAATCTTTCTTAGTGCACCCTAGACTATTAGAAGAATCGCCATGCAAAATTCAGCCCTTTAGGTCCAGCGGTTTGGTCTGTGCGTTGTATGTCAGTCAGTCAGTCAGTCAGTCAGTGAATGAATGAGTCAGTTACGGAACTGTTTTATATATATAGATTAAAATAATTTTATGATTTTTGGATTTACAACGTTTGAACAGCACAATGTCTGTCGAGTCCACTAGTATATATAGATAATTGTTGTTGCTCCGTTCGTAAATGGGGGTTCGCATATATTTAGATGAAGTATACATGTAATTAAATAGAGTACACATATTTAAATGGAAGATTTTGGCGTAAGTGTTAGATTTTTTTTCGCTATTTTGTAAAGCGTGCATCGGTCTTTCTAAAGCCCCTAAAAATATTCGAGCGGCACAGTATTTTTGCTTAAGAAGATCCCGGTAACAGAAAACATTTTCCTCCACCAATGAGAAAGGCACAAGTACTCATTCGGACGCGATAACTACTCTGTTGCGATCAACTCTCCTTCCTCTCTCATTGCGACCCTACATGTTGTGCTACTCTATTTTTTTCTCGTGTGCTAGGGGATTTAGAGTCATATGTTTATCATGGCGAAAAAACAGCAATCAGTTGCATACTTCTCATTCAGATCACGTCATATCCAGATGTGTAGAAGTAAAGCACGGTACGTCTGGATAGTGGAATTCCCCGTGTTCGATTCCACGGCTCGTCAGTTGTACTTCAAAAATAGAAAAAACGACAATAAAAGACAACTTGAATTTGCAGTATGTATATTTTCCATAGTGTTACATGAATTCTGTGCTTGATTTTTATATGATTTAAAGCGCCCCTTTATATTGATTAGATGTTATGCACAAATATCAGTTTAGCCTTTATCTCTCAGCAAATGTGACGAAATTTCTTTCTCATAACCTCTCTGGAAAATTCAAATATATTTCTAGGGTGCCAGCAAAAAAATATATAAGTAAAAAAATACAGTATTTTTTAATAGAAGGAAAAAAAAACTATTTTACTTGATACACAATCTAATTTTTAGTGTTCGAATACTTAAATAAGTTAATAAGTTGTTAAGAAACACAGCTGACTTATATTTCTCCTACCAGTCTATTGAGCCAGATTAGTCCATATTATATTTGACTTAGTTCATTTTGACCATTTTGTGGCTTTTATGCACCTTAAATTTGTTTTCGGGTAAAGAGAGTTTTCTTCCTGATTAGTGCTGCCATCTTTTAACTCATGTGAAAACTAAATTTTATTAAGAAGTTAAGATATTACTCAAAAAAACAATCATAAAAAGTTTTTAAAAAACCGTTGAAATACTTTATAAAGGAAAGAAACTTTTCCACAAATTTTAAAACGTATTATTTTGTAAATTTTTCATTTTAGAAACATAGAAGTCTTTAACTTCATTTCATTTTAAGTTGCAAAACCAATTTTGTCAGTTAAAGTTTTAAAAATATTTCCTGTACGGAAAGAAAATGATGAATGAATGTACTTTTGATCAATTCTTTACAAACAATATCTTTTGTTACATTTTGATCAGTTAAAGATTTTAATTTTCATGTAGACCTTATGCTTAAAACTAGTTAAATCCTAAAAATTACTTTTCTCTCCGATGGGAAAATAGAACAGAAATGACAGCAATTATAATCGCGAGAATGCTTCTAAAATATTTATTTAATTTTTCATGGTCAATTAACTGAAAATATTGTTTCTTTATTTTTTTTAGAAATGTCATCTTTTTTTTGATTCTGGTGATATTAGATGAACCAAACCTAATCACTCTTTCCCTGATCATTAAAATAGACTGCGCCGTTTACAGTCATGCGTTTGTCATGAATATTTGTACCTGTTTGGAATCGGCTTTAAACTGTAAGATCCTTTAACGATAGTAAAATCCCAACTGTATCCAAATTTGTTTTTGTTTGTTTGTATTTTGTTGTTGTTTGTTTGTTTGCTTGTTTGTTTTTATTTTTCTATCTCTATTCTTTAATAGAGACACAATCTGACGAGGGGGGTGTTTTTCTGTCTCTATTTGAAAGTTTGATCCTCTTGAGGAAACGTTTCAAACTTTCACTAGAACTTCTCTCTTTCTCTGGAATTTGACGATATTCTTTCACAGGGGCTTTAGAAATTTTCGCTGCCAAGAACTATGCGAAGTGTAAATTCAGTACTGACTGTTTCGATCACAGAATGAAAAGGACAATATTTAAGCCATGAAAATTAAAATTGTGAGCTTATCCAATAAAATTAGTCCTCTAAAATTAGTATTTGGAAAAACACATCAATATGAAAATTCTAAGAGGCAGATATTCAGAACGAATCATGTTGATGCAAACATTAGCTCGATTTGGGGCATCTTTATTGCCAATATTTATTGTTTATTGCCAACAGATGGCAGCACATACCTAATTAATTTTGGGAGTCCAGTGAAATTTCGTTTTAATATATTATTTTCAACGAATTTATGCTATTTAAGCTCCAAAATATCATTTTCAGAGAAAAGTTCATACAAAAAAAAGGAATTAGTTCTTATAATATGAATGATTTTTTTTTCATTCAATATCAAAATTTGTGTATCATCCCATGATTCCGAGCGACACGTTATAACCACTTAGCTGTATGTAAAAGGAAACGTGAAGAGATGTGCAACCTTCGGTTCATATGTACATGGCCGGTCCCAGAGGTGAGACGGCGGCAAGGCGACCGCTTCAAGAGTCGAACTAAAATAAGCGACGAAACGAAATGAGGCAGTGAAAACAAGAAATTTTTAACGAATCACGAAATAATGATAACGGCTTTATCCAACAAATGACAAAATTCGTAAACATACATTCGTAAACACAAGCGAATATTTAGGCTGTTTTTTTTTATAAACTGCTGAATTTGAGATTAGGAGAAATAAATGCGTGACCTTCATCTGGCATCATGTTTTGGTTACATACAAAATTACATTCTTCTTAATGCTATTTATTTGTTTGATATAGTTGATGAAATTGTTATGTTTTGTCGCTAACCGTTAACATGAAATTGCAGTATTTCTTAAAATAGTATTAGCTTAAAATATGAATAATACTATAAAATAAAAATAATATAACAACTTACAGAAATAGAGGAAGACAAAGCCAATATATCGGCAACTGATTTGAAAGAGGAACATATAAACTTATTTTACCAAACAAAGTAAAAAATGCACGAGAAGTATTCAATTTTTTATTGAGACTAGCTGAATACCTGTGCTTCGCTACGGAGTACATTCAAATTAAATACAACTGTCAATGTATGCAATTAATGTCATATATATATACAGTGGAATCTCGATCGATCGTTTTCGGATCCATCGTTTTTCCGCATGTGTCGTTTATTTTATCCAGTCCCAAAGATCATATTGCTTTGTTATGTTTCCGCATCAATCGTTTTCCCGCATTTATCGTTCATTTCAATCGGTCCCTTGAAAAACGATAGATCGAGATTCCACTGTATATATATATATATATAATAAATACAACGGTCAATGTATGCAATTAATGCCAAAATATATATATATATATTTATAAAAAAATCATAACGGATATTTTTATAGACAAAATAATCTAGAAGAAAATATTCAAATTAAATACAACGATCAATGTATGCAATTAATTTGTATGTTTAATATCTATAAAACATACTAATTTGAATTAAATTCTTAAAAAACTTCCATCTCAATTAATCTGGAGGTTAAATTTTATCTTTTACCGTATTTTAATATTTTTTTGTCAATTTATTTCGTTGTTATGCACGTGACAATAAATTAATTTAAAGTATCACAAAAAGGAAAAGAAACCACGTGATCAGCATTTAATAAATTAAATTCTAAAAATTAATCTTTAAAAATTCCCCAAAAATCAGAAAATGGAGGCAAAGATTCGAAAAAGATTTCATTTTAAAGGAATTTTTATGATCTCTCTCGTGATATAAATTTTATAACCCTCAGATTATTATTTTAAATGCAAACTTTAAATAATGTTGCAAAAACAGCTTAAAAATTCAGTTTTAAAAATCTAAGAAGAATATTTCAAAAATCTTTCTTAGTGCACCCCTACACTATAAGAAGAATCGCCATGCAAAATTTCAGTCCTTTAGGTCCAGCAGTTTGGTCTGTACGTTATCTGTCAGTCAGTCAATCAGTCAGTTACGCAACTGTTTTATGTATATAGATTTGATTCTGAATCCATATTTATCTGCCTGTAGCAACAGCTGAGCGCAATTTTTCTAGACTGAAAACTGTTGATGAAGAATCGTTCAAACCTAAGACAGGCGCATAGGTATCTTGAACGTAAACTAGAGGTGTTTGAAGAAGCACGAGTTTATTGAAATCGATTTGAGAGGAAAAACAGTATGATTCATTACATGCAACGTCATTTTGAGGGGAACCCCAGTTCCTGTTTGACCTTGAGTAAGTTCCGCGTAGAAATTCTAGACTTGTTCCTACCGTGGAATCTACGGAAACGGTTTTTGACACGAAATCATATCATGAGTTAGTGAATGATGGCGTTTGCTGAATATTTTAGAATACTCAAGACTTTTGCACTGATTAAATCTATTGGGTTTCAACCAATTATAACACAGCTGTGTTTTTCCAACTTCATTAATTCGTTCCAAACTGAAAAATCGTGAAATAATTTGCATTTATAGATGGAGAAAGAAAATTTTAGATTATCTTCAAGAACTAAGCTTTTAGATTACAATTGAGAGTCTTGTTTGGATTTGAGGACATAGGGGTTACACTGGATTATTTTCTCGTATTTGACAACGTTTACTTGGAAAGTTCACAAGTTTTTCCCATTTAGATAGTTTGTTAGTTATTTTCGTCATTTCGTACATTTCCCGACATTCTTTGTCTAATTTTGAACTGATAATATTGATAAGAGTTAATTCAGGAAGTTTATTAGTGCTTAAATCTAACAATTTCAATCGATGCACGGGTTTTAACATAGCATTAGTTAGTTTTCTTAGATCTTGAGCAGATTCATGATTAATTTTTTCTAGGGGGAGACATTATGTAAAGGAGATATATTTCCGCGGTCCTTTCTATACACTCGGGGTTCCTCAACAATCTTCCAGCTGTGAGCACTTAAGCCCTTATCAGACGATAAAAATCTACTCAACCAGGGTTCGTTGATATACCGGGTGGCCATAATTAAACTGACAGTGCTCACAGTGTTCTGTAGCGCGATCTATTTGCGAGAATGACGCCACATTTTGTAGGAAGATTAAACAAGACGGGGGACGAAGGATTCCGCGAAAAAATAAATTAGTTCCAAAAGTCACCGCTAGGGGAATATTTGGCACTGTGTAATAGAAAATAGAGTGTTAACAAATGCAAATTAATACGGAATAAAATTACCTTTTATTATGCACATTTTCTTATTTATTTCAAGTGCAATATGGCAACACTTTTAAAAAAGCGTAAAATCTACATAAACACCGATAAAGTCTCGTGATCTGCAATATCACGTACGCTGATCAGAAGTTCTTTATTCAAATTTCACGTTACATCCATTGGCACAGTGCCAGCTGCTTGGGTTTTAAAAGGAAATGTGTTACGTTTCGAATCAATCGGATTGAAAGTTTATGTGCAATGTCTCCTTCTTTAGTTTGCGTGCGTTACTGGTCAAATTCTTTTACCTCAACCAGTGCAACGCGTCAGCCGCTCTTCGTGCTTTTAGAACGCACAAAAAAATGCGTAAAGGTAACGGTCCTGTGTCAGTTAATGGGCTAAAAGCTATGGTTGCGACGTTTGAGAAAACAAGTTCTCGGAAGGTTCAGTCAGGCAGAGGACGAAAACATGTACCACAGGATACAATCGAAGCAGTTGCCACGGCGATTGTCGACAGAGGACCAGACAATATTGCTGCCACCTCTAGCGCTCGTGGATTAGCTCGGAATATGGATATGCCTTACAGTACGGTATGGAAAATCTTACGAAAGATTATCAACTTCTATCCGTACAAGATCAGCCGTGTACAGGAGTTACTGTACCCCGACCATGATAAGCGACTGACTTTTGCTCTCACCTTTCTTGCCAGAATGGAGGTGGATGATGCTTGGCCGTGGAAAATCTTATGGGGAGACGAGGCCCACTTTTACCTGCATGGAACTGTGAATACCCAGAACTGCCGAATTTGGGATGACAAATCACCACATGCAGTCACAGAAATTCCCTTACATCCACAAAAGGTAACTGTTTGGTGTGGGTTCACAGCGGAATTTATCGTAGGTCCATTCTTCTATGAGAACATTACCCCGACAGGACCGGAAACCTGTTCTGTTACCGGAGAGAAATATCGCCACATGTTGAACAGCTTTGTCATTCCGGCACTTCAGCAAAGACAATGCCTGGGGGAAATCATTTTCATGCAAGATGGAGCCCCTCCACACGTTGCTGTACGGGTGCAACAGCTGCTACAACAGAATTTCACAACAGAAAGAGTCATTAGCCGCTACTTTCCAACTGCATGGCCACCTCGGTCGCCTGATCTTACCCCATGCGACTTCTGGCTATGGGGTTACCTTAAGTCCAAGGTCTATCAAGGAGTGGTCCAGGACCTGGCTACGTTGAAGGATAACATATCATGGACTGTACGGGAGATTCCTGCAGACATGTTACTTTCTGCTGTTGTGCATACTGTGCACAGAATGCAATATGTGGTCCACAACAACGGCAGCCACATTGAACCTCATTTGAATGCAAAATAAAAGGTAATTTCCGTATTGATTTGCATTTGTTAACACTCTATTTTCTATTACACAGCACCAAATATTCCCCTAGCGGTGACTTTTGGAACTAATTTATTTTTTCGCGGAATCCTTCGTCCCCCGTCTTGTTTAATCTTCCTACAAAATGTGGCGTCATTCTCGCAAATAGATCGCGCTACAGAACACTGTGAGCACTGTCAGTTTAATTATGGCCACCCGGTATATCAATCGATGTATATCATGATATATATCCGATATTTATTTTTAAAATATCGGGATTTTTGATATTTTTGTATTTTTATTTATGTGAAGTATTCTGAAAATAGCATTATGCATCATATTTTTTGTCTAAAAATTAGAACTTTATATTTTCAATTGTTATTGAAAATTAAATTGAAAATTAAACTATAATTTGTAAATAAAATGCTAAAAGGAGCTAACAAAAATAATTTCTACACATCTAAAAATGTTTTTTTACATATGTCTCTCATTTTTATACAAATGTCAAAAAAATGAGAGAGGGGCTTGCTAAATCTGGAGATTTTAATATCATTTATTACAGTTGTTCTGCTCATATTTTAAATCTCTTAGCAAAAGACCTAGAACTTCCAAATGTAAGTAAAAATGTTATCAAAATAATAAAGTATTTTAGAAATACTCATTTACCAAATGCCTGGTACAAAGCAAATGGTGGCAAACTGTAAGGTGGAACACAATGTTTGATACAATGAAGTCGTTTTTAGATAACAGGGGAAAACTGTTTCAAGTCTGTAGGATCATAAACATGAAATTGATAAAGACATTTTTAATTTAGTTAATGATGTGAACTTAACGGTTAATTGTACGGACTATACAAACATTCTAAAACCCATTGCAGAAGCATTAGATGAAATGCAAAAAGATCAGACTAAAATTGCACAATGTGTAGAAATTTGGATTAACTTAAGAAATAAATTGAAAGGAACAAAAGAGGTGCCAGAAACATTATCAGTAAGGAAGAAATGGCTCTTTCACCACCACATTTAGCGGCGAATATGCTAGACCGTCGATATTGTGGAAGAAAATTAACTGAAGAACAAAAGCAGGGTGCATTTGATTTTTTGCATTCTACAGACAAAGAACTTTTGCCTCTAGTAATGACTTTTTTAGCAAAAAAATCCCCCTTTCCGAATATGTTTGAAGACGATTTCTTAGCATTAGAACCATTGATTTGGTGGGACAAAATTAAAATTGAATAGCCACTAAAAGAAAAAATTTCTAACTTAGTTAATCAACTGTTTACTGCTTCACCAACTACAGCACCATTAAAGAGAATTTTCTCTAGCTTTGGTTTAGTTCAGTCTAAATTGCGCAAAAGGCTAGGAACTGAGAAAGCGGATAAACTTGCGTAGGAGATCACTTATGATAGTAAACATACAGTTTACACGTAACCGAATAACAACAATAATAACACTTACATTTTTGTTTAAATTTTTGAACAAAAATAAATAAATTTCATTTTGTGTTTAAAGTTTTGTTAAAGAAATAAAAGATTCTTGAAATTTGAGATAGTTTTATAATTTGTGTTTTGAAAGAGAAAATTGTTTAACTTAAAATTTTGTTATGAGTGCTTAAAAAAAAAATAAAAAAAAATTATTTTATTTATAATAATTATATATATAAAATTAAGTACTATTTCATATTAGAATAATGTTTTATATTAATTTTTATATAATGTGTAATATGTATTGGTGTTTAAGTTGAATTAAATATGAAAATATTTATCATCACCAATAAGTTGACAGTTTTGAAAATATCGGATATATATAAAAAATATCGGATATATATCAAATATCGAATATTTTGGATATTTTCGAAAATATCATGATATTTACGAACCCTGTACTCAACACAACAATATTGCTTCAGAAGCAGTACTGTTCCCGGAAACAGAAAACATTTCCCTCTACCAATGAGAAAGGAGCAAGCACTCCTTCATGCTCGATAACTATTATTTCCTCATGAAGATGCGATGCGATGCGCGTGATTGGACTGTAGTAGGAAAAAAAATAAACAAACTTCCGTCGAAAAACTGCTGTTTATTTACGATGCGAAACTAAGCAACAACTACATCACCGCTGCACTCACTAATGCTGCATCTGTAGTCAATCCTTTTTAAGGCTCTGCCCTCGCTTTCACAAATTTGCATAAAAGGAACAGCATGGCGAAAAAGTAGTAGTGCATTTCCGAACATTACCCCCGGCCTTGCAAGCCCCATGGGTATCAAACAAACATAATTATTAAAACTAAACACAATAAAAGAAAATCAATAATACACTAGCAATACATAAAAACAGAAAAGGAAAAAGAATTAACATAAAGTTTCACTGTCCAGAGTCCACTATTAGAGGGCAAAGTTTACCGATTGCTCCCTTTAATGTTCCGTAGGCGGTCTTGAGCTCAACCACTCTAACGGAACCATCAGCTCCAGCGACAAGTTTTGTCAAGCGTCCCAGTTTCCATTTTAGAGCTATGAAAGTCTCTGTAGTAAGCTCGCTGGCAAGTTCTAGATCAATGGCTTTGGTCGCGAAACAGATAAAGAGACATACTGTCCGACCACGGAAGCAAGGTCCCTGGAAGCTGTTACGCATGCGCGAGAAAAGCTAGTCTACTTAGAAAATAGGGGAAAACGTCATATTTACGGATGTGTTTGTTTATGAAATACGGAATGTATTTCAGACAGCCTTTTGGCCGCAATTTTAAAGTTATTTTTTAAAACTTTATTTTGGATCGAATATGTGAATAATAATTTCAAAATAATAAAAAGAACGAAGCAAATCTATTTAAAAAATAGGAGTGTTATAGGAGTGGATATTTTCGTGTGTGTTTGCTTAAGAACTGCGAAAGAATGTTTTCAACCAACTTTCTTTTTCAGAATTTTTGTTTTTGATTGAATGTATAAATAAAAACCGAAAAACATATTAAAATGAAGGTTTGAAAGATTCCATTTTTAAGTGATATATTGTAATAACATAAATATATATATATAATGCAATAAAAATAATATATTTGATTCGCAGTTTTACAATTTGCAGAAATAATTAGGATATAGAACTCAAAATTTTCAATCTTTTGAATTTTTCTCAAAGTTTCTCTTTGATGAGTAAAATTAATTTTTTCTCTTAAGACTGGAATTAGTTTGCGAATTGTTGGTACTATTTTATAGACAGCATAAAATTCATGAATTGTTCTTCGAATTACATCACAATGAAAATTATCTAAAGGTACGTTTTCGGTGGTTCTTTTTTTCTGACGTTTCCTCGGAGATTCAAATTTTGGAGTTTCTTCACCCTTTGCTTCTCTGCGTATTCTTTTTACACTGGACATTGATATCCCGGTCATTTCACTAGCTCTCTTTAGGGATTGCGAAAGTGGAACAATAAAATTTCCCTCTAGTGCTTCTTTATCACACAATTTAATTGCATTGTGTTTTATACGTTTATAATCACTATGGAACGGCTTATTCCGAGTAGTTGTGTTGGGTAAAGGATCCATTAATTTTAATATAATAATCAAAATAACAGACGAGGAAAAAGCAAGCAAGCGCAGTTAGTAACCGATTCTAAAGAATGTCGAGAGAATACGAGACTTTTCCCCCTCCTTCCTCAGCAGCCTTACCTACTGCGTGAATAGAATCGTCTTGGCACTATGCCAACCGTGGTTCTTCCTACTGTGGTCGGACAGTACGTAAGACTTGAAGGTCTTGTTGCACCGACCCTTTGACGCCTTGAGTACGAATGGACCTGCAAAGTCCACTCCGCACTTGCTAAAAGGTCTCGATGGAGTTACTCGAGCTGAGGGTAAGCTCCCCATCAGCTGATTGGCTGCAACTGCACGCTGGCGGAAACAAACAACACACTTTCATACAAACCGGCTCACAACATCTCTGAGTCCAAAGATCCAAAAACTTTGGACTCAGCAGGCTTGAAGGATTTGAGGACCGGCATGAAGATAAGTCAGATGGAAATGAGCGATTACTAAGTCTGTGAAATCATGAACTTTGGGAAGCAGTGCAGGATGCAGCTGCTCCATCGGCAATTCGGCATGGCTCAGGCGCCCACCAACACGAAGCACACCATTTGCGTCAAGAAATGGATGAAGTGAAAGAATCTTACTATTTGTTGACAGAGGCTTGCCTTCCTTCAGGTGGTTAATTTCAACATGAAACGTCTGAGATTGTACTAGTTTAACTAAGTGAAAAAACGCGCCTTCAAGTTCTTGAGTGGAAAGCGGTCCTAAACGTGGAGGTTTATCCCTAGCTCTCGCATTAAAGATAAATCGAAAACAATATGCGGTTATTCGTTTTAGCTTAATCAATGTGGAAAATCTTGCTATTAAGTCAATGTCAGGAAAGGCGTGAATATGAGAAACAACTTGGGAAGTCTTCCTCTCCTCCCTCAGGGCTTCCTCACTGATTAATTCCTTATCATTTGCACGCTCCCTGAATCCTAAAGGCTGCTCTCGTAACCAGTCTGGACACCTATACCCCAGATTGCACCTCAAGAACTCAGATGGTAACATTCCACTCGTTGCACAATCCGCGGGGTTTGATTTTTCTCCCTACAAAGCTCCATTTTAGTACAGGTAATGCCCCTTGAATCTGTGCTACTCTGTTTGCAACAATGGTCCTAGCCTCTGACGCCAGCCAACATAAAACCACCTGGGTACCTGTCCAAGCGTACAAACCCTCGGTGGGAAGTTCTAGAAAAGTTTAAATACCCTTCAGCAGTGTCGTTAGCAACAATGCACCACACAAATCTAACCTAGGAAGGGACTGCATCTTTAAAGGGGCAACTCATGTCTTAGATATCAAGAGACACACATTGACCTCCCCACACTTGGCAACCGATCTTAAGTAGATGGCTGCGCAGTAAACCTTCTCCGAGGCGTCACAAAATCCATGTATCTGAACCAATACATGACCTGGGCTTAAGACTAATCTTGGAATTTTGACTAGAGAAAGCGACGTTAATTATTGGTGAAAAGTTTTCCACCGCGTATAAAGTTCGTAACTTATGGGTTCATCCAATAACAGCCCTTTCTCCATAGCTGCTGGAGAAATATTTTTGCAAAAATTACGCAGGGTACTAACCAATCACAAGGATCGAAAAGCCGTGACATTTGAGACAGTATGTCCCTCTTAGTACACTTGGGGTTTTCCTTAACTGTCACTGAGAATTCAAACTCGTCGCTTTGCGGATTCAATTGAACTCCTAACACCTTAATTTGATCCTCTGTTTCGATGATGCGAGAATGCTCAATATCCTTCATTTCCTCCGGAAGCGAATCTAAGATGGCAGGATTATTTGAGCTCCACTTGCGTAAATTAAAGCCTCCCCTCTTTAGCATCAGTGATAACTGTACAACTAATTCTTTAGCCTCTGCAGTGTTTTGTGCTCCTGACAACATGTCATCTACGAAAAAATCTCTTAAAACTACTTTCAATGCATCAGGGAATTGCCCTTCTTCATCGCGCGCCAACTGTTGCAAGACTCGCGTTGCTAAGAAAGGAGCGGAAGAAGTTCCGTACGTCACCGTTGTCAATCTAATTTCCTGTAATTCCTTATTAGGTGATTCACGCCACAAAATCCTCTGGAAATCGCAGTCTCGGGGATCAAGATGTATTTGTCTATACAATTTCTCGATATCAGCAGTTATAGCTATAGGAAATGCCTTGAAGCGCAATAAGATGTGATACAGCTCTTGCTGAATTCTAGAGCCAATCATCAAATTGTCGTTTATCGAAAAACCTGACGCTGTTTTGCAGCAAGCATCAAAAACTATTCTTAAGTTCGCAGTAACACTAGATTCCTTCAACACTGCGTGATGCGGCAAATAATAAACATTAGGAGGACTTATATTTAACTCCGATTCAGGTACGCGTTGCATGTGTCCTAAACTCGAGTACTCCTGCATAAAACATTTATATTTGTTGTTTAGCTCCTTCGAATCTGACAATTTTTTCTCTAATCGCTGAAATCTAAACAATGCTCTATTTTTTTAATTACCTAACTCTGAACAATCTCTGGCAATCGAACCTGACATCTTCCATCTGCAAGCCGTGAATAGTTTTCTTGAAAATGTTGTTCGCATTTTTTCTCCTCCTTAGTTAAACGACTGATTTCAGGTACTTTCTCAAGCTCCCAAAAATTTTTGACTAACTCATCTGTGCTTAGTTGGATAGTATTTACAGTCACTGAGGGAGTATCCGCTGACTCAAATGAGGTTTATCCAGCAAGTACCCATCCCAATTTGGTAGCCATTGCTATTGGCAATTGTTTACCGCGCTCCAATAATTGGCCTTCCATCAATTGCAAAAACACATTAATCCCCAGCAACATATCAATAGGTCCTGATTTATAGAAAGTTGGATCGGCCAAAATCAAGTCATTAAAGCTAGACCCTATGTCAGATGGCAAGAAACCTAACTATGCAGTTTCCTAACAAATCTTAAAAGTTAACAAAAAACGAACCCATTCAGATAAGTGTAATTTAACACACCAGAAGGACAAGCTCTACCAACATTTCTAGTTTAAATGCTGCGTATTTAGCAGTATCCAAAGCTCCGGCGATGTGGACCAAATATTTCCTCATGAAGATGCGATGCGATGCGCGTGAATGGACTGTAGTAGGAAAAAAATAAACACAAACTTCCGTCGAAATACTGCTGTTTATTTACGATGCGAAACTAAGCAGCAACTACATCACCGCCTGCACTCACTACTGCTGCATCTGTAGTCAATCCTTTTTATGGCGCTGCCCTCGCTTTCACAGATTTGCATAAAAGGAGCAGCATGGCGAAAAAGTAGTAGTACATTCCCGAACAACTACTCTATTCTGATCAACCCTTTCTCATCCCTGATTGCAACGTGTTGTGTTGCACGGACTTTTGTCCTCTGATAGGGGCTTGGAAACATGACTGTTATTCTACATGACTGAATTTCAACCACCTGGTTATATTAGTCTGTTTTCAGTTTCTTTCTCAGAAATAGCTATATTGTTGCATACACAGCTGTAACAAGACTAGTGCAACAAGAGATTAAATGATCCAAGATAAAAGGTAGCCTAGATACAGCACAGACAAAAAAATTATAAAAATTGATTAATGTCGTCAAATTTTGCGAAAGAGCCTTATATAAATAAATTTAAAATTATAACTGAATAGGTGGGTCAGAATGCAGCATAATTAATTTAACAATAAACTACTAAATAAAAACACTGATATGCTTAAACTTCATGTTTAATTTGGGGGAAAGATTTTTTCTATATTTTTTTTACAATTTTCAATAAAATTTAAACTTTGAATACTTTGCTAATGTTCAAGAAGAGTTTTTTAAAAAAATTCAGTTAGTCTGTTCTAACGAAACTACAACGGGTTATTAAAGTAGAATTACTTGTTGTTGCTTACCTCTTTTCTATGTATATATGTATGTATGTGGTATATATACACTGCTGGCCACTGTAAATGCAACACCCTGAAAGAAACATGCAAATAACATGAAATTTACAACATGCATTAGCGGAGGTGAGGTATGCAAATGATTAGAATTTCAGCTCAAACGCACATCACGCGCGCCTGTGGCGCCACTTCAAAGCGCTATTTAAGGCTTGGAGATTTCGACGATTTCAAGTTCGGCAATTGTGTTTTTCTTGTGGTTTTTTCAAAAAAACGATCAATTATGCGTCGTCGAAAACAGCGATCATCTTTTGATCAAGTATCCCAGTTCGACAGAGGAAGGATAGTGGCCTACCGAGATTGTGGATTATCTTTCAGGGAAATCGATAGTCGTGTTGGACGAAACCAAACAACTGTAATGCGGATATGTGATCGTTGGATGCAGGAAGGTACGACGGACCGGCGTGTTCGATCGCATCCACCTCAGCGCACCACTTCACGTGATGACAGGTAAATTGTGCGCATGGCAGTGACGGATCGCTCAGTCACATCACGAACCATAGCAAAGCACATGCAGTCTGTAACGCATCATCCAGTGTCTGCGCGTACCATTCGACGCCGTTTACAGCAGAGTGGTCTGTCCGCAAGACGTCCATTGCTTTGTCTACCCTTGACGCAGAACCACAGACGTCTCCGCCGCCAATGGTGCGATGACAGAAGGATGTGGACGGCAGAATGGAATGAAATTGTCTTTACTGACGAGTCACGGTTCCGTCTGCAACACCACGATGGTCGCATTCGAGTCTGGAGACACCGTGAAGAGAGGATGCTGAACAGCTGCGTTATGCACCGCCACACTGGTCCTGCACCGGGTATTATGGTATGGGGCGGTATTGGATATCACTCTCGAACACCTCTAGTACGCATTGTCGGTACTTTAAACAGCCAGCGCTACATCTCCGAGGTGTTGGAGCCAGTTGTCCTTCCTTACCTTCAGGGCTTGCCCACAGCCATATTTCAACATGATAATGCGCGACCACACGTGGCACGCATTGTCCAACGGTTCTTCGTCAATCGGCAGATTGAATTGCTTCCCTGGCCGCCTCGCTCTCCGGATCTTTCGCCGATAGAAAACATGTGGTCCATGGTTGCTCTACGATTGACCCAGATTCCATCCCCAGCTGCCACAGCAGATCAACTTTGGCAACGTGTGAAGCTGGTTGGTCTACTGTACCCCAAGAACTCATCCAAAGTCTCTTTGAATCAATGCCGAGGCGTGTGGCAGCGGTGATCTCCAACAATGGCGGCTACTCTGGCTACTGATTTTGGCAGGAACCACACTTCACAGAAGTCTATAAATTTAATCATTTGATACTTGGTCAACATGTTATCTACAAAATAAATTTTGTTGTGATATCTCTTGTCTTTCTTGGTGTTGCAATTTGGGTGGCCAGCAGTGTATATATATATATATATATATATATATATATATATATATATATATCTTATTAATAAAAGCGAATGTTTGCGTGTGTGTGTGTTTGTGTGTGTGTGCGGGCTACAGACGAATCTATAAAACTTACAACTGTGAAATTTGGCACACGGGTAGTGAACATGTGCACCTCGAAGCCCAAATTTTAAATTTTACTAGCTGAGTGGCAACCCGATGTGTTGCTTTTTCGATTTAAAATGGAATAATTTCATTTCTTAAAGATTAAAAACCGTTTAATCACTTTTAAAAATATATTAGAATTTTTAAAAAACAAAATAATAATTTAAAATTTCTTTCTCAAATTTCGGTTTTTGGCTTTTGAAATAATTCTTTCAAATTTCAGTTTTCAAATTTTGGTTTTTAGACAAAAAAGAAAATCATTCAATTAGAAAAAATTCTAAAGGTTTTAACTTCTCATTTCCTAAAACTAAAATTATTTCTGGTACTTTAAAATTATTTCTGGATTTTAATTATTAAATGACTCGTTCTCAACTAATAATTTTTCTTTTTGGCAACTGAGCAGAATTTCTTTTGAAGAGTAGAGTTCTTGGGTCTATTGACTTTAACTCCTGCAGCAAGATGCTTATTATCAATGTATGTGTGCTCAATCGAAAAAAATTATTAAGTTAAAATAAATTTAAAGTTACCAGTTACATTAATGTAAAAATTAAGTTTAAAACCTTCAAAAAGTAGAAGGGTAAGATAAATTTAAAAATTAAAAATATATTAAGATTAAATAAATGAAGATTAAAATGAAGAATTAAAAAATTTTAAGAAAATAAGTTGATATTAATTATAAAGTTACGAAAAAAATGGCCCTCAGCAAACAAGATGGAATGTTCGCATAATAAAAGAAAATAAAGTAAAAGAAAATAAAGGCCTTGTGCAGGGTCCAACAATTCGTAATAAGATGATTGCAGAGCTTCGCGGGGAGAAAACAAATAACACCAAGATAGGGAAAATTGGAAAATGCGGCACCACCTAGGACCGGACCCTCAACGTAGGGTTTACCAAGTCAGCGCGATAGCATAGCGCCACGACAGCACATAGAGTTCAGCAAGATGGGTGGTATATGGCGATAAGGCCGAATGTAAATATTAATCTCGGGTGGAAAAAGTGCTTAAAAAAATAGAAAGACAGTTCTGGCGACAATCCTGACTGGAAGAATCCTATCAGTTGCTCATTAATTAGAAAATAAATTTCGCGAACTTGCTGGAATTATTAGTGAGTAAAATAATAAGTCGAAAAATTACGAACTCGGCATTCAGTTAAAAGTGAGTTTTGAAAGTACGCTCTTTTAGAATGCAAACTTTTTTTATTGTATATTTTGGAAGCTGAACATCTAGCAAATGCCGATAAATCGTAAAATTGACATTAATAGGTGCAGAAAACCGAAATATTTGTCCATCAAAATGGTCGATTTCGTGAAATTCGGAAAACTGCTTTCGGAAAAAGTAATGAAAAACATTTTTAAATTTATAAAAATGTGTATATCTTATCAACTTTAAAGATGAAGAGTTGTAAAACACATGGAAATAAAAAATTTGTCGATTGGAGGACGGAAAAGTTGAATTTTGCATGCATGAAAATAGTGGAAATTTGCGAAACGGAAAGGAGCTGGCCCACCCGAAATGTCAGCTGTTTCTGCACTCCTCTTCTATTGAATTCGACGATTTTAATTGAATAATTAAAAAAGTTTATAGCTTTGAAAGTTGAGGATAGCATCAGTGCACGCGTCTCGGCCGTCCGCGTATATCGGTACCAGTCGCGATATCCTGCTAAGCTCGGTTCGCGAGATTACCCCGTCCCCGTGTCTGCTGACTAACAAACTAACATTTGTTTACCTTCAGCTGTTAATAGTAAGATTACCGTTAATTTTTAATTAATAAAAAACCAACAATTTTTGAAGGGTGAGTCCAGAAAATGAAAGAGCCTCCCAGCCGCCATATTTGAAAATGTCAAAATCGATGCATTTTTTTTCATGAAAGTACATAAATGTTACATATTTGGAAAGAGCTTTAAAAACTAATAATTTTTTCTGCGTACACTTAATCTGTTACTTCAATAGTTTTAGAGTTATTTGGATTCTAATCTTATTTGGATATTTGAATTTTACGCGCGGGTTAAGGCCGTGGCGGCCATCTTTCGGTTCTGATTACAATTGAGTGCTTTATTAAGAAATATTATTTAATATTATTTTTTTAATACTGAACTGCTATTGAAATAATCACAGAATTGTTTAATAAAAATTAAAATGTTAAATGCATATAAGAATTATATGGAAGAAATATAATTCTACAAGGGATTGTTTTTCCTGGATTATACAATAAAAGACAAGCAAGACTAGGTCATGCAATAAAAGACAAGAAATAAAAGATCCAAAGAGTGATTCTTTCACAGCGTGATTATGGAATTAAAAACACCGAAAAAAACATTTCTATTATAAAAGAAATAAATTTTATTAAAATCTTACTGCTTCTCTTAATAATATTAAGATGGTTTAAAAACATTATACACACTTCAAATTAATTGATTCAATTTTTTTATGCAATATTTGATTCTATTTGCGCTCGGGTCTGCTAGATGGCACCACGAGACTGATACAGTATGCGCTGTATTGAGTGTGACACATATTTATTGTTACACCACAAAATTTCAATACCTTTATTCGTTGTTTAAGTGTTTCCATTCTCTAACAATGATTGCTGTAGGGAGCGGGTCCCTAAACCGACCGGCTAGACGGGCGAAGCCCGGCTAGTATATATATATATATATATATATATATATATATATATATATATATATATGTGTCAAAATTTTGACGGATTTTGGTACTTTTCTGTTTAACTGTTTACTGCTTGCCCAAGCGATACAGACTGGGTTTGGCACTCTGCCAAAATAATAACTCGCGACTCAGGACATCTGAAATTTTGTTTTATGGAGGAACGTAATTCAACGTTAAAAATTTATGCTACTGTTCTCCCTGCATCAGTAATGAAACGAGAAAAAAATATGAAAGAATGGAGTACGCGCTTTGGGTTGAAAAAATAGTGATAAAATATGAAAGACCAGAATTTCAGGAGGATTAACCTTACCCTTTGTCTAATTTAGACTCAAGTCACGTAATTTTTACAATACACAAAAAAAAATTCATGATTTGAAGCAGCAAAACGGTCAAGAAAAATTAAATACAATCTGTCACAAAAAATATATGCACCCAGAAGGAAACGAGCTACTATCACGAAACTTAAAATGTACGTAGTGTATAAGGAGATAAGCAAATGATTACAAATTCAGAAGAACAGACCTATTTATTAAGAAGATATGGCATGAAAAAGGTTACAAATCAGTAAGTAGTAAATCCACCTCTGGCAGCTGTACAAGCCGAAACACGGCGTGGAATTGAATCAGTAAGGTCACCTATGACTTCCTGCGGAAAATCATGCCATAATCTATGCAACTGGGAAGTTAATTCTCTAGTATTCCGGGACGGCTGCAGTTGCCTTCCAAGCACGTCCCAGACGTGCTCTATTGGCGACAGGTCTGGTGACCTGGCAAGCCATGGGCGTACGTCATATCCTTGATGACATTGTTGGGAGAGTCGCGCAGTATGTGGAAGAGCGTTGTCTTGCTGATAAATGGCACCTGGGTGACTTGATAGCATAGATAGGCAGTACAACTGGCGCTAAAATCTCTTCCACGTAACTGCGTGCCGTCAAAGTGCGTTGAAAGACGACTAGAGGTGATCGTGTGTCCCAACAAATCGCTCACCACACTGTCACACCTTGTGTAATCGCCGTATGCCTCTCGACAACAAATGCCGGATCGGACCGGTGGCTTGATTGCCTCCACACGCGTATGCGCTGGTCATCAGCATCGAGACTGAATCGACATTCATCACTGAAGATCACACACCTCCAGTCTGTCACACTCCAGCTTGCCCGAGGTCTTCAAAAATCCAATCGACAGTGCCTATGATGTGGAGTCAGTGGTAGGCGTCTGAATGGACGTCGGCTCCTTATACCTGCGTCGGCCAGTCGTCTCCGAATGGTTTCCCTTAATACCACAGGATGTCTGGAAGGTATCTCAGAGGCATCTCTAGTCACAATACCGTCCATCTAAGTCGACAGATTTGTTTGAATAACCCTATCGCACGAGCAATCATACTTTTAAACTCTCCCAGCTGAGTATCTCATATGCGCATAGCGCGCTTACCCTTGTCTCATTGGCGTCGAAATTTTAATCATTTGCACATCCCTTACCAGACTACATTCTTACCCAAGTTTCATGATAGTAGCTCGATTTCTTCTGGGTGCATATATTTTTTGTGACAGAGTGTATTTAAGATCCGAAAATATGGTTAACAGTTGTTTTCCGAACTCAATAAATAGTCAAAAATAGCCTGCATTGAAATATTAAAAATATCTGCAGATTAAGGCTGGTATCTTGGTTAAGGCTGCTTTGTACTAAACACTATTGGATTCGCCCACCTCAATGTTAACCTATGGAGAAAATTTGTCAAGGATTGCCGACCTCGATTTAAAGAATTTTTTTTAGTTGTACCCCATAATAGAGAAAGAAATTTTACGCCTTGGGGCATTTTTCGTTTTTTAAAATAGATGCAAATGATAATTTTAAATTTTAATTATCCGGGGGAAAATCTGGTATAGTCTGTTTTAACCGCTCATAAATTCCTTAGGTGGACGAAATTTATAAACTCAATCTTGTTGCAAGGTGCAGAAAAGTTCAGAATATCTGAAAATACTATTTTTAATGGATTGTCAGCATTTATGAAGCTGTAAATAGTAGACACCTTTTCTCCATAGGTTAACATTGAGGTGAGCGAATCCAATAGGGTTAGTACACAGCAGCCTTAAAAGTATTTCGTGTCGAGTTTAAAATATTTCGACGCTACGCTCCGTCCCGAAAGCAATGTGTCCAAAGCTTAACACTATTGAGATAATAGATTAAACATATGTATAACCTTCTGTTTCCCATTTCCCTCCATTACTTAAAATTTAATAATGGAATTTATCCTCGATTGAATGAGTAAGGAAATCTTAAAAGAATTTAAATGACAAAATAGTATACAATTTTATTTTATTCCACACCTGATGAAGGGGGAAAAAGATAAGATCAGTTAAAGGATAACGGAAAGTACATTTTGACTTACACGGCAAAGATTCAATTCGAAAAAAGCCTTATCCTCGTTCAGTTGTATGATAAGATAGGAGAAAGTTTAATGGCTCGTATATGACAGTAGCTTGAAGTAAATAAGATAAACATTAACAATACCAGACGGCCAGGCTCTAAGAAGCGGTGATTATGGCTGACAAATTCAAGGGAGCACATTTTTCTGTTAGAAACTAGCACCATACCAACGTCAGTTTACAGTTTAAATTATACTAGTGCGCACGCAGCGTCGACCACACCAGAGGTATTATGATTTGGAGAGAAAGATAATATATATATATATATATATATATATATATAGCGTTCGGAATAAATATATATATATATATATATATATATATATATATATAATAAAGAGGTGATAAATACAAAGGAAGGAGCAGCACAAGTATTAGAGGCATTTACAGGCGATTTTCCATAACCAGAAGTTTTATCTCATGAAAAAGTTTTCTTTACAAATTAATCACAAAATTTATATAAACTGAGCGGAAAAAATAGCCAGGATTCAATTAAACGAGGCATCGCAAAGGAAAGACTGCAACAAAGAACTTAGTAAAGATTACACAGATCAGATTTTGAACAAATTTTGCTAGAAACGGGTAAATTATCTTAAAGTAAACATCATTATCTGTGAGTATCGTTATTGGATGTATCAAAGAAATAAGAGGAAAATTAAGAAAATGGAAATACACGCAGAGGCGATTTCGTGACGCCGACAAGAATAATTTCGAATAAAATCTTTTACTGTTATCGATATGTTATTGTCTGAAACAGATCAGCAATTCGACACAAGTTAAACAAAATTTCTAACGATTGTCCCTTCCTTTATGGCTTAGCCCAAGAGTCAGTAAGCATTAATTTGCCGTTTTCTGTAGTAAACATTTGAACGCATATGACTTGGAGCGTTAAATTCCAGGTTTTAATTTTAAAAATGGCCGGTGAACAGCGTACATTAAAACTGAAATTTCATTTGAAGCGTTACTAGTTCTTCACGACTTAGGGCCTGTTCACATAGGACTCCGTTGCGTAGCGTTAAGGGAAAGATGACGTTGAGACGAAAATAAACCAATCATAGGCGTTAAAAATTGCATTGCTAATCATTTGGAGGCCTATGATTGGTTTATTTTCGTCTCAACGTCATCTTTTTCCTTAACGCAACGCAACGGACTCCTATGTGAACAGGCCCTTACGTTTAAATGCGTTATATGAGTCATTCACAAGCCAAATCGGTTCACTTTTTGGAGTTTTTGAACTTTTAGTATAAATTACTTGTTTGACTCCAAACTTTTTACATTCATAATAAATTTCCCAAATAATAAGGATTAACACCACTAAATGACAAAATTTTGGGGGGCCATCGAATGATAAATAACTTTTTTCAGAAGCCAATCAAGTTAAGGCTGCTGTGTACTAACCCTATTGGATTAGCTCACCTCAATGTTAACCTATGGAGGAAATCTGTCCAAGGGTTGCCGACATGAATTAAAAGATTTTTTTTTAAATCGTACTCCGTAATAGAGAAAGAAATTTTACAGTTTGGGGCATTTTTCGTTTTTTTTAAATGCAAATAGAACTTTAAAATTTAAATTATTTGGGGGGAAATCTGGCATAGTGTGGTTTAAATGCTCATAAATTCCTTTGGTGAGCGAAATTTATAAAATGAATCCTGTTGAAAGTTACAGAAATGTTCAGGCTATCTTAAAATACCATTTTTATTGGATTATCTGCATTTATGTCGCTGTAAAAAGTAGGCAAATTTTCTTCATAGGTTAACATTGAGGCGAGCGAATCTTATAGGGTTAGTACACAGCAGCCTTAAGTCCATGCTCTAATGTAAATCTTTGCAATAATGCAAATCAAACTCAAAATCAAAGTACTTGATGATAATGGTAAATCGTTTAGTGTTGTTTCATCACAAACAAAAAAAAAGTAAAATAAGTCAGTTACAGTCTAAGGGCCTGTTCACATAGGAGTCCTGTAGCGGAAGCGTTAAAGTATTGAAATATATTTAACCAATGACAAACCTCCAAACGATTAGAAACGAAATTTTTAACGACTATGATTGGTTTATTTCCGTCTCGGCGCCATCTTTCCTTTTACGCTTCCGCTACCGGACTCCTATGTGAACAGGCCCTAACTGCTGCAGAAGTAAGTACTTGCGAATTATTAAGCAATTATTTCAATTTTTTTTCTGTAGTAAAACAATAATTTGAAGACTGTATTGGATATTATTACTTTTTTTCCACTTGAAATCGATACAAGTCCCTTAGTCACGCAAAAATTGCAATAATAACAACAGTGACTCCAAGGATATTCTACCTTATAGATTTTATGTCGTCAGATAAAAGCTACATCTGCAATAATACATTCCACAATGTTTATCTGAATTTATATTTTCAGGGTAATTTTAAGAAACAATGTATATTATTTTAGCATTTTTCTACACTTTTTGGCTTTATGGACTTAACAGATCTGGCACGTGAGCGGCAAGAAAATGTTACCGAAAATATCTCACTCTTGCTATTGTTTTGCAAGAGAGAAATTTCAGAAAGCTATAATTAACAAAAAATATTTAAGGTCTGCTATATTAGAAAAAGTCTAACGTTTAAAAAGCTTTTTATTTAACGTAAGCTCCTAAAACTACAAAGTTGCGATAACGTAATTGGTCAATTTTCAGATGTAAAACAAGAAAAGGCCAATTATAAAAAAATTTTCTATATGATGCAAAGGTTTAAAAAAATCATCTGTAATAAAGAAACAGTTATTGATCTAATGTATTTCATTGTATGGCTTTTATCATCATTTCTTAAATATCGGGGTCCAAAGCTTGAACTCTACACAAATAGGACCATGCACTGGGTTCTAGAAAAGCAGTAGGTGCATATAATATCAATTAAACATGATTTCGTGAACCGTAATGAATAAAGCACGTACTGATAGAGCTGCAAATAACTCCTTGACTAAGTGTCACAAGACATTAATGTCAGAGCTTCGAGTTCCGCTCTGGTAGACAATCTTCATGACGTGTAAAAGTGGAGTACATTATTTATAAACATATTAAGATTTTAAAACGGCAGTTACACAGGCCAACTTCCATTTTGAGGCATTAAAAGTCAGACCTACTTTAGGATTCTTGGTCGTAATTTGTTTTCTGTAGATTCTTGTTTTGGTTTTTTAGCTATTAGAAATGGCTCTGAAGATCCGTACAGACACCTTTTCTTTGGTGATTGTGCTGACCGGCCGTCAAAATTTGAGATCCTAATTAGCAAGATCTGTTTTATAAAACGTTGTTGAAATTAGTGCAGTTGAAGTTCTACAAATAAGATAAGTCACAGTATCTAAAAGTTATCTGTAAAATGATCCCATTCACTTGCGATGTTTTCTGACAGATTCCTTTTCCACAGAAGTCCTCTAACATCGTTGAATAACTCTAGGTTTCTGTCCTCAGGAAAAAAGAGTATATAATGTAAATATTTTTGTGACGTACATGATGCAAACTTAGTCCTCCGATTAAATAAAATCATTTCATGTAACAAGGAAGCGAGCATTTCCGAAGACCCCGTTGAAACCAAGGGCGGCTCCGGGGGGGGGGAGAAGTAGGGAAAATCCGCCCCCCCCCAAAAAAATGCCTCTCGTATATTTTTTTTCATAGCCTAAAATTATATAATCGTAGACCTAATACTTAATGACTTTAAATTTAAAATGAGAGGATGTTTATTTCTTATATATATATATATATATATATATATATATATATATGAAGTTCATTCGGACACCACAACCAGATGGCGGCACCTGACGGCACAAAGCACTTTCATCTTAACCATGACTGTTTTCAAAAAGCGCGCCAAGAAAGACGTTAGATGATGTTTTGCCAGAGAGCGACCAGGTCGCAGCGACGTGTAGCTCTTAAAAAGCCGTTATGACGCGGCAGTAACGCTTTTATTCTTTGCAATAAGACGTGTTTAATGTAATATGATGAACGACGGGATATGTTTCTTCTATGTAATTTGTATCTGTACTTGTCTTCAATTAAATGTTTGTGTTTTGTTAGCTTTTGGGTCATTCCACTAACTTACCACACCCAACTCTCCTTTACATATATATATATATATATATATATATATATATAACCCTAAGAGCCAACGTTCCCCCCCCCCCCAAAAAAAAAAAAAAAAAAAAAAAATCTCTGACCTGGAGCCGCCACTGGTTGAAACACTGTTTTGAATACTTGACGAATTTATTGAGTTGGTTTAAATAGTGTGAGCTTCTTGATGTTCCTTTAAATTCGCTTTCACTTTCCTAATTTCTTTTATGCAATTGATTGTCATCAGACACGCATGATTCATCATTCTGTGAGAGCACTGGGATGAATTAGAAACGGTCATTTGAAATAGGTACAGATGGCTGTTTCAATAAGTAAAGTGTTCATCGTTTGAGGTTTGGCGAATTTGTGTTGTTACATCTCGTTGGTTTATAACCTCTTACTTCAATTATTTCCCCTGATGGCCTTGAAGTTGACAAGACAAAAATAACTATCATCATGGTGATCGTGAATAACCCACAGATTTCTGCTATATTTATAAATAAACACCTTGATATCGAACGATAAACGTCTAAAGTCAATGAGTCATATCTCGAAAACTAAACCTGATACAACGAAACGGGTGCTATTTTTGGAATCAGCGCCACAAATGTTATCATTAATAGATCGAACTTCCGATTACTAAATAGTTTTTTTAAATTTATTTAGAGTAGTAAAATGATACCTTTAAAATGGCTGCAATCTCCCTTTCATTACATATAATAAGTGTAAGAAATTTATTTCTGTTCCTATTTTGAAAGGGATTGTAAGACATGGTTTAACTGACTCTAAGAATAAGTAAAGTGTAAGTAAACACAGCTCCAAAAGACGAAAAAATTAAACACCTTTTAAAAATAAACGTATCTCATGCGGAAATATACAAAATATCTTTTTCAGTAATTTTATTCAATAATGCCACTAGTTTTTTATCCATATATCTCTTACTAAACTTTGTCTCGATAAAATATCCCATGTCTAATTTTAGTTGTCTTAAATAATACGGAATCCTTGAGCAGCAAACAGTCAAAAATATTACATTAAAAGAAGCCATTGCGAGTAACATAAAAAAAGTTATTAAATTGGTTGAACTTGTACATTCAGAACTTGAAAGTTTGGTAGCCATGCCGAGGATGACATAAAAATTGCTTGTGCTCACAAGGAAGAGAATATTTGAAAAAGTTGCATTCAGTTCTCTTAGGACTTGTACAAAATCAAAATAGGTATGAATTAAATCAGATTTATGAATTCAGTTATCAGTCCATAACAATTGTGTTAATCTGCTTTTAAAATGTTTTAGGAATAAATTGCATTTATGAAGCAAAGTGCAAATCGCAAACGTAGCTAGAATAGGATATATTGGATAGTCATAAAAGTAAACGCTTTGAGCCAGGAATATTAATGACGTTTTTAAGGTAGTACTTTTGATATCCGACTGATACACGAGCACAATCATCAAAATTATCAGAGATCTTGTTGTCCACATATACAAGAAGACCGGGAATACAAGCAGGAAAGAAATGATCACAAATGGTAATGTAATTGCTAGTAAACACTACCTATTCCCAAGCATCTTTTTAATGTATTTAGACACCATCAGCAGAACTCTTGCTATCTTCTTACGCTTCATCTACAACGAATACCAGGTAGATATGGAGCGAAGGTCTGTCGCTAAATCAAAAAGGGGATCTCTCACACCGTAATTTTTTGCTGAATATATAGCGACAGAAATGACACACATTACAAATAAATATATAATCAGGACATAGCAAAAGAAAAACAGTTTCCTCAATCCTCTTAAAATGTTCCTACTGCATTAAACTCCATTTAAAACGAAAATGGACCATATATAATATATTTACAGAGATATCTAAAATCATAACTTCTGCTCTGATTCTATGTTTCTAAAGGTCATTTAAACAGATATCTTTAACAGAATCTTTATTCAAATACCTGTTCGGGGTTGTCGTATGTGTTTTCTTAACAAACCTTTTAGGAACGAAAATTATGAAATAATGTCTAGTAGTATTCTTTTAACATCTGTCTGTCTCTTTTCGTCATAAATTTTCGTAGGCAGAAGGATTAGCTTCATCATTGTGAGATAGTAGGCATACAGTTAACGTTGTCAGTTATTAATTACACCTTTTGTTTTACAAATCTTTTACACCTTGAATTCCCTGTGTGCTCAACACTGTTCAGGTGGCTTTAATATTTATGCTATTAGCAGTTATCTTTTTGGTAAATAATTAAACATATGTAATACATTATTATTTGCTGTTTCTGATTTGTCTGTGTTAAGTTCTAATTCCAGTCGCTCTTCTCTTCTCACTATTTTTGATCAACCAGTCTCATGAAGGAACACGAGAATAAACGATAACAGCTATTAGAAGTTTAAATATGACGGAGCTAAGTGGCAAACTGTATACAAGGGAAGCAGTGGGATTATGCCGTCTAAGTAGGAAGGAATAACGACCATCCAGATCAATAAATATAGCCGAGAATTATTCAGCAACACGGGTTATCGCCACGTATGTTGAAATAGGAATGAGAAGCTAGTGATGTGATGTTTAACTCAACGTTAGATCCTCTGTTAAATCAGAGCTTTCTGATTTAACTGTCGGTTGCTTGTCCGTAAGCTCAAATAAAGAGGAACTAAATTTATGTTTGTTATTTGCGTTATATTTCATTTTCTTGCCATAGACCCTTCTCAACATAAGTCACTGATTGGGGTTGATTCGTTAAAGTCAATATTTCTTTACAATTTATATCACTGTCAATTTATACCTTTAAACAAACTAAACAATTTTTGCGAAACAAAATAAAGTGGTTTCTTCAATCCGTTCTGTTACTTTTCAATACATACTGTAAGGACTTTGCCTTAAATACAAGACTGCCAGCCTTTTTATATTTTATGCTTTAATTGCATTTCTCGACTAAATATAGGATATTTACAATATATATATAAAAAAATAAATTCGTGGGTTCACGGCATCGACGAGGAAGGTCAGACTTGAGTTGTCGCTGCACTCATTCAAGTCTATCTATGCCCAACAGTATCTCCTTGTCTCCAGCTCCAGCGTCACTCTGAATAACTTAATCTCTGAATCACTGACTCTCAGCAACAACGAATCCGCGTTCGGCGACTTTATATACCACTGCTGAACGTTCTCGAAAGGTCTAGAAAATGCAGCCTTCCTTTATTCAGTTACGTTTCCGGACGACTAGGCGCCTCCGGTCGGCAACTTCCCATTTGTAGCTGACGAACTGTTCTGTGAGGTGTTGGTAGCACTTCCGGCCATTATGCCACCAGGCGACTGTCTGTCTTCAGCCGTCCAAATCAATTATGTGCAAAAACCGCGAATGATTGGTCTTCTCGGAATTTCCCCTCGTAAAAAAAAATCGCTGTTGTACGGGAGTCGTTGCATTCTGCCAAGAGCGATTATATATACATATTTGTCACGAGAAATCAAAGTTTTATTTCTTATATTTTGTATTCTGAAACAAAACAAAACATGTGTTTCATACTTTAACCTCACCTCTAGTGAAATTATCACGCACAAAACATTAATTTGAAAATAATTCTAAAATTTCACAAATATTTAAAACCCTTTGAACGAAAAGTTGTAAAAATCTCCAATTCGCCTTGTTTAAGTTTATTTTCACTCCTTAAGGCCTACCTGTAATTTTTTTTTAAGCTGTATCCGTTCTCGTCGCATTTCAGCTATTAACTTCTTAACTCTGTTCTGAAATCTGGTTCATATTTCGTCAAGGGATAAAACAATTCATATGAATTTTTCTATTTTAATTCTCAATCGTTAATTCTCAATCGTTAATTCCAATAGTTAAATCGATAAAATTTCTTGAAAATACTTTTGCAAAACTTTGAAAGCTTTGAAATTTAATTTATTTCCTCACTTTACAACATCAAGAATTCGTTTGACTGCTCTCGATAATAGAAATTTAAGAGAAACGTGTGCACATGGATGAAATTCAAATGAAGAGAAACGAACAACAATGTGTTAGAATTCCAGTGACGGACAATTTTAACTACAAAACGTATTCATACGCCTTATTTTTATATCTTCCAAATGAAGGGAAAACACAAGAAAGACATTCAAGAATAATCCCAAAAGTGGTAAAGAATCTGTTAGTTTATTTACGAAAGGGATGCAACAAACTGGATTGCATCATTTAGTTTAGATATAATCTGAACTGCATTGTATAACATTAAAATATTAACTTTAAATAAATATGTTTCAAATTATTAAAATGCACAGTCTATATTTGTGCACAGTCTATATTTTTAGGTGTTTTGTGATTTTTACTTACTTTTGTAAGCCTCGTGGTATACTTTGTCGTACACCAGGAGTTTTTAAATTTGTTTTTTTTAATTAAAAAATTTTAAAATGTTCAAATGTGCAGCTAACTAAGTTTAAGCTTCTTCTTTTTAACGTAGATTACGTTCCTCAATAACGGTCCTCCGGAAAGAAATAATTCAGAGTCCTTCGCGAATTATAATTTTGGAAGCGAGCCAAACCTAGTAACAGTAAACAGTTAAACAGAAAAGTACCAAAATGCGAAAAAAAGAGGTAGGTAAGCAACGATAAGTAATCCTATGTTAATAGCCCACGGTAGTTTCGTCAGAAGAGACTACCTGAAATATATATATTTACCGGGTGTCCCAAAAATGACCGACGATTTGAAAAATCAATTAAAGAAAAACGGAAGGCGATAGAAATGTACGGTTTGCTGCATCCTGCTTAGGTAACCAGGAAATGTATTCTCACGAATTTTCAAAATTAGTTGCAAAGTTCGTCCACAGATGGCGCAACTGACTGGGAAAATCTATAAAACAATGTTTTCAAAATAACCACCGTTTGCAGCAACAACGTGACGCAGTCTGGGGTCAAAATTCGCAGACGGCCGTGTAATCATTTCAGTTTAAATGTTCTGACAAACAGCAGAGATGTATTGTTCCAGTTCATCTACAGTTTGTGGATTGTGACGATACACCTGGTCTTTGAAGTACCCCCAAAGAAAAAAATCGAATGGCGTCAAATCTGGCGAATAGGGAGGCAAATCCATGCAACTTTGCGTATGCTACATGCTTTGAAAACATTGTTTTATAGTTTTTCTCAGTCAGCAGCGCCATCTGTTGACGAACTTTGTAACTAATTTTGAAAATTGGTGAGAATAAATTCAATGCTTACCTAAGCAGAATGCAGCAAACTGTACATTTTTATCACCATCCGTTTATCTTTAATTGATTTTTCAAATCGTCGGTCATTTTTGGGACACCTGGTATATATATATTATTTTTTTCTTGCTTTATTTACGACGCTTTCAGTTTTCTGTATTAAAATAGAAAAATTTGTATTCTCAGCATCAATTTTTTACAACACGATAGCATTTTAAATCTGTTTTCAGTAAATTCGGCGTAGCGGGGTAAAAAGTAGTGTTTCTTTTAAGTAGCAATTCAGAATTTATATCATACTCAGTCATATTTACACAGTTCAAAAATATTAATTCATAACTATTCAAAATGTCAGAGACTCATGCAATATGACGTACCACTTTAAAGTTTCCGGATTTACGCATTAACTGTGCTGCAAAAGTAGACGAGTTATTCAATCGAATTAATTTCATACCATTTCATTTAAAATCTCAGCAGACTTTCTCAGCCATAGTATATAATCAACAACATTGTGAAATAACAATTAATTAAAAAACTACGAATAAAGGTATTTCAGCCGTTTTTGTTTTGAATAAGGGATATATAATCCTGTTTTTTAATAAATTCTTCGTCCGAGGTCACTTTTTTTTTATTTTCGACCAGTTCCGGACACAAAAGAACCATTTCTTCACCCATACGCGGGGAGAGGAAGGTAACTTCTCGAAGAAAGAATTTTT
This sequence comes from Dolomedes plantarius, assembly GCA_907164885.2. Taxonomy (NCBI): domain Eukaryota; kingdom Metazoa; phylum Arthropoda; class Arachnida; order Araneae; family Dolomedidae; genus Dolomedes; species Dolomedes plantarius. The sequence goes on from OU015493.1 coordinate 168,421,064, forward strand.
CGCCCATACGTGGAGGGGGGAGGGAAGGGAACTTCTCGCCGGGGGGGGAGGAAAAGAATTTTTGTTTTGCCTGCGACTGTTCGCAGGACGTGGGATACGTAACCACAAAATTGAAATACCTTTATTCGCTGTTTTTTAGTGTTTCCATTCTCTGACAATGATTGCTGAAGGGAGCAGGTGCCTAAACCGACCGGCTAGTATACATATAAATAATCACTTATTAAACCAATCAAAACTGTTTCATTCATCCAAAAATTTTCTAATCCATAGAACATTTGCTCCTGTAGTAAGCTGAGTTCGAAAATTCTCCTTTTCGACAGCTACTCTTGACTACTGTACTTAAATCCCTTTCACCAACCACCGAAACAAACCACTCAAATCAAATCGAACATCTGTGGAGACATATCAAATATCAGGGGGGAAAACCTGGAAGCGTTACATAATATTAAATATTACTCGTTTCGTGAACATTTCAGGTCGATATTAATAATGAAATTGCTTGTATGTGAATTCAAGTGCGTTTTCAAAGTGAAATGCCCCTTTTTTAGGTTTTTTTGTAAAAACCAACTTCTAAACTGCAAGTAAAGAGTGACGCACATCATTTTGCTTTTCGAACCGTCAAGAAATGCATCTCTTGAATAAAATACATTATTAGAAAACAACAATGCATAAGCGATAAAATTCTTTGTATTTCTTTTTCCTGACTTTTTTTTTGGAGGGGGGGGGGCATCTCTGGTAAGAGAGTATGCTATAAAAAAATATTTGATAAGAAAAAAGTCTTTTTTTTTCTGCTACAACACTCTTCTTTGATGGAAAATATCTCATATCGTAAATGGCCGAGTAAATAAGAGATAAAACGAAAAAGATAGTGCTGGGGAATACTTGAATAGATGTAATAAAAAAAAACGAAAAGTCATTTGCACAAATATTTTGCCAGCGCTGAAAAATTTTCGATTATTCTACCCGTTTGATGAATAATTAATAACCATTCACTGCGGTATTGGTTCAAAAATTGCTCTCTTTTTTTCGCTCACCATATTCATTACATTTGTCGGTTCTTTATTAAAGCTGCTATGTACTAACCCTATTGGATTCACTCGTCTCAGTGTTAACCTATGTAGAAAATTTATCAAAAGACTGCCGACTTGGATTAAAGATTTTTTTTAAATTGTACTTCGTAATAGAGATAGAAACTTTACACCTTGGAGCATTTTTCGTTTTAAAAAGGACTGTAAATAATATTTTAAAATTTAAATTATTCTGAGAAAATATCTGGTATAGTATGTTTTAAACGTTCATAAATTTCTTTGGTGAACGGAATTTATAAAATGAATCCTGTTTCATGATGCGGAAAAGTTCAGGCTCTCTGAAAATAACATTTTGATTTCATTATCAGCTTTAAAGTCGCTGTCAATAGTAGACATATTTTGTCCAGAGGTTAACATTGAGGTGAGCGAATCCAATAGGGTTAGTACACAGCATCCTTAATGGTGCGAGTAATTTATATCCGTTAGAGAAAAGATTAGATTTCCCATTAGAGAAAAAATGTCTTAATTAAGAGCTATTAAAACGGACTAAAAATATCCAACATTTTTTAAATAATTTTTACTGGTTATTGAGATTGCGTACAGACTCTAGTGGCAGCTTCGTAAATTTAAATTCAAGTTATTAGGTACTAATGTAAGATAGATACTACTTTACTAAAGTTTATTCCACAGTATTTGATGAAATTGAAGCTAAGATCACAACTGGAAATAGTTTGATATAGCAGCTCTATCACCAGCCAAATTGACAATCAACGGAATAGCTTAGTTTTTTGCTTTACTCACACTCATTTCATTCTCTTCTCATTAGTAACTCAGTGGAAGAGAAGTCAAGGGAAGCTTTAGAGTTGGTAATCACAATTATCTACACCTTCAACTTCAAATGGACTGAATCCTTATGGTTAAACTAGATGAAAATCCGCGCTTCGCTACGGAGTACATTCAAATTAAATACAACGGTCAATGTATGCAATTAATGCCAAAAAAATAAATATATATATTTATAATAAATGCGACGATCAATGTATACAATTGATGTAAATAATATATATATATACTAGCTGAAAACCCGCACTTCGCTACGGAGTACATTCAAAGTAAAAACATCGGTCAATGTATGCAATTAATGCCAATATATATATAATAAATACGACGATCAATGTATATAATTGATGTAAAATATATATATATTTATAAAAAAATTTTAGTATAGTACAGTTAATATAGTACAGTTTCTAGAACATTTCTTTTACTGTATTTTAATATTTTTTTGGATAATGTCCAATCGTCTGCCGCATTAGCAAGAAAAAAAAATTATTTTTTGTCTATTTAGTTTTTATGCACGTGACGATAAATTTATTTAAAGTACCAGAAAAGGAAGTCACGTGATCAGCATTTAATAAATTAAATTCTAAAAATTAATCTTTAAAAATTCACTAAAAATCAGGAACTGGAGGTAAAGATTCGAAAAAAATTTCATTTTAAAGGAATTTTTATGATCTTTCTTGTGATATAAATTTTATAACCCTCAAATTATTATTTTAAATGCAAACGTAAAAAAAGTTTAAAAAACAGCTTAAAAATTTAATTTAAAAAAATCTAAGAAGAATTTTTGAAAAATCATTCTTAGTGCACCCCTACACTATAAGAAGAATCGCCATGCAAAATTTCAGCCCTTTAGGTCCAGCGGTTTGGTCTGTGCGTTGTATGTCAGTCAGTCCGTGAATGAATGAATGAATGAGTCAGTTACGGAACTGTTTTATATATATACTAGCTGAAAACCCGCGCTTCGCTACGGAGTACATTCAAATTAAATACAACGGTCAATGTATGCAATTAATGCCAATATATATATATATATATATATATATATATATATATATATATATATATATATATATTTATAAAAAAATCGTAAGGGATATTTATTTTTTTTGGATAATATCCAATCGTCTGCTGCATTAGAAAGAAAAAGAATATCATTTTTGTCTATTTAGTTGTTATGCACGTGACGATAAATTTATTTAAAGTACCAGAAAAAGAAATCACGTGATCAACATTTAATAAATAAAATTCTAGAAATTAATCTTTAAAAATTCACCAAAAATCAGAAAATCGAGGTAAAGGTTCGAAAAAGATTTCATTTTGAAGGAATTTTTATGATCTTTCTCGTGATATAAATTTTATAATCCGCAATGTATTATTTTAAATGCAAACGTAAAAAAAGTTTAAAAGACAGCTTAAAAATTTAATTTAAAAAAATCTAAAAAGAATTTTAGAAAAATCTTTCTTAGTGCACCCCTACACTATAAGAAGAATCACCATGCAAAATTTCAGCCATTTAGGTCCAGCGGTTTGGTCTGTGCGTTGTATGTCAGTCAGTCAGTGAATGAATGAATGAATGAATGAGTCAGTTACGGAACTGTTTTATATATATAGACTAGCTGAAAACCCGCACTTCGCTACGGAGTACATTCAAAGTAAAAACATCGGTGAATGTATGCAATTAATGCCAATATATATATAATAAATACGACGATCAATGTATATAATTGATGTAAAATATATATATATTTATAAAAAAATCGTAAGGGATATTTTTATAGACAAAATAATGTAGAAGAAGATATTCAAATTAAATCTAATATAAAGAATACTAAAGAATATAGTACAGTTTCTAGAACATTTCTTTTACAGTATTTTAATATTTTTTTGGATAATGTCCAATCGTCTGCCGCATTAGCAAGAAAAAAAAATTATTTTTTGTCTATTTAGTTTTTATGCACGTGACGATAAATTTATTTAAAGTACCAGAAAAAGAAATCACGTGATCAGCATTTAATAAATTAAATTCTAAAAATTAATCTTTAAAAATTCACCAAAAATCAGGAAATGAAGGTAAAGATTCGAAAAAGATTTCATTTTAAAGGAATTTTTATGATCTTTCTCGTGATATAAATTTTATAACCCTCAAATTGTTATTTTAAATGCAAACTTAAAAAAAGTAAAAAAAACAGCTTAAAATTTAATTTAAAAAAATCTAAGAAGAATTTTTCAAAAATCTCTCTTAGTGCACCCCTACACTATAAGAAGAATCGCCATGCAAAATTTCAGCCCTTTAGGTCCAGCGGTTTGGTCTGTGCGTTGTATGTCAGTCAGTCAGTGAATGAATGAATGAATGAATGAATGAGTCAGTTACGGAACTGTTTTATATATATAGATATATATATATATATATATATATATATATATATATATATATATATATATATATATATATATATATATATATATATATATCTATATAAATAAAAATGTAAATGTTCGTTTGTTCAAAACCTCAAATCTCCGAAAGTTCTTCACCGATTTCTTTGAAATTTTGACACAACGTTGTATTCGAATACGTGAGTGTTTTTATATACCTATTATATAGATGCAACACCTGTGACAGGTATAAACATGCTTTTTTTTAAACACATGCTATACTAAATATTTTACGGCAAACGAGAAATGTCTTTCCCTTTCCCCTCAGAACAGAAATTTGTCACGGTGGGGTGGGATCCCACTATCAGCAGTCCCCATAGGTCATAAAGTACGCAGGGATCGTTCTAGACAATAAAAGGGTAAGAGAACGCACATGGCTGAAGATATTTTCCGTCGAATACGCGAGGAAAATTCAAATATGTACATGGATTTCATAGCAGAAATCTACAACGAAGCGTTGATAATGATTGAAGATTTGTACTTAGAAATCGCGAACAAAGTTCTCAATCAATTGGGAATGCCATCACCGAATCAATCTGTTGATGCTTCGTTCGATGTAGAATTGCGTCGTGAACAAAATTACAACACGGGTGATCTTTTGTCGTATGTGCAATCAAATATTCCTAAGCTAACGTTTGAGAAAAAAGGCATTTACGATCAAATAATGCAAACTGTCAATAACGGGGTTGGAGAAATCTTCTTAGATGCGCCAGGAGGAACTGGTAAAACGTTCCTAATTAGATTGATTCTGGCAGCAATTCGATCCCAAAATGACATAGCCTTAGCTCTTGCGTCGTCCGGAATAGCTGCGACATTGCTACCAGGTGGAAGAACTGCACATTCCGCTTTGAAATTGCCATTGAACATGCAATTCATTGAAACTCCCACGTGCAACATTTCCAAAGCATCCGGCATGGGAAAAGTATTGCAGAAAGGCAAACTTATTGTTTGGGATGAATGTACAATGGCACACAAAATTTCGCTCGAGGCTCTTGATCGATCATTGCAAGATTTGCGTGGAAACATCAGACCATTTGGGAACGCATTAATATTGCGTGCAGGAGATTTCAGGCAAACATTACCTATAATTCCTCGATCGACACCAACGGACGAAATAAATACTTGCCTGAAATACTCTACTTTGTGTCGACACGTAAAGACGTTGAAATTATCTACAAATATGCGTATCCATCTGCAAAACAATCGATCAGCCGAGTTATTCTCACATCAATTGCTGAAAATTGGGAACGGAAAGGTGCCGGTTGATTTGACATCAGGACGAATTTTATTGCCTCATAACTTCTACAATTTAGTATCGTCAAAAGAAGAATTGGATGAAAAAGTATTTCCCAATATTCAAACCAATTATAAGAATCATGATTGGATGAGTGAACGAGCTATTCTTGCCGTCAAGAACAAAGACGTCTACGAACTTAACAATATCATTCAGTATAACATTCAAAGCGAGGCAGTCACATACATGTCCGTCGACACTTTTGTGGAAGCAGATGAAGAGGTTCATTATCCAACAGAATATTTCAATTCACTCGATCTGCCAGGGATGCCACCGCACGTACTGCAATTGAAAATCGGCTTACCAATTATAATGTTGCGATATATCAACCAACCAAAGCTTTGCAACGGCACGCGGCTTGCAGTAAAAAAATTACTGAGCAACGTCGTAGAAGGAACGATCTTGACAGTACCATTCAAAGGTGAAGATGTCCTCATTCCTCGCATTCCCATGATTCCAACGGATATGCCATTTAAATTTAAGAGATTGCAATTCCCAATTCGATTGGCGTTTGCAATTACCATCAATAAAGCTCAGGGCCAATCTTTACAATTGTGCGGGTTAGATTTAGACACGGATAGTTTCTCACATGGACAATTATATGTTGCGTGTTCTAGAGTCGGAAAACCAGACAATCTATATATCTGCACAGACAATGGAACAACAAAAATATTGTATACCCACAAGTATTGTAAAATTAAACATTTTTAAAAATTTCTTTATTTCCAATGCAGCGGGCGAAGGGGAACACAATTCTTTCGCCAAGATATTGCTTAAAACAAGCAAGTACTAAAAACTGAACTATAAAATATGTTGGTGGGTAAAGTTTCTCGCGTCCGTAGCATACTTTAAGCTACACGTGCCCCCTGGGTAGTGCTAAATGAGTAACAGATTTGCAGCCTTTATAAATTAAACATCAGAAACGTGCTTTCTCTTTCTTTTTCATTTAACCAGACTGAGCCACAGCAACGCGTGGCCGGGTACAGCTAGTATATTTATAAAAAAATCGTAAGGGATATTTATTTTTTTTTTTTGATAATATCCAATTGTCTGCTGCATTAGAAAGAAAAAAATATTTTTTTTTGCCTATTTAGTTTTTATGCACGTGACAATAAATTTATTTAAAGTACCAGAAAAGGATATCACGTGATCAGCATTTAATAAATTAAATTCTAAAAATTAATCTTTAAAAATTCACCAAAAATCAGAAAATCGAGGTAAAGGTTCAAAAAAGATTTCATTTTAAAGGAATTTTTATGATCTTTCTCGTGATATAAATTTTATAACCCTCAAATTATTATTTTAAATGCAAACTTAAAAAAAGTTACAAAAACAGCTTAAAAATTGAATTTAAAAAAAATCTAAGAAGAATTTTTCAAAAACCTTTCTTAGTACTCCCCTACACCATAAGAAGAATAGCCATGCAAAATTTCAGTCCTTTAGGTCCAGCGGTTTGGTCTGTGCGTTGTGAGTCAGTCAGTCAGTCAGTCAGTCAGTTACGGAACTGTTTTATATATATAGATATGTAACTGTCATTACTGTAATTACTGGTGTTAAACCAAAAGTAATCAAGAAAATCTCGGGGTAAAGTTTAGAACATATTTAATTACTCTAGAAATCACAGTTACAAGGGACGGATTACATTACACATTACAAAACAATTGAAATACATTTAGAGAATAAAACAGTAAGTTGACTTACATAGTCCAAAATTGGACATCAGACCGACAGGTCTTTACGCTACGAAATCCTGGCTTTCTCTGGCTAAAAGAAAAACCGTACAACGGAAGTTGCACGCTAAGTCTATCCGTATGGTGGCGACATCTACATTTTAGGCTTGGAAGTATTATAACGTGCGTTACAGATATGATTTGTGTTAGAACAATGACTAAAATGTTGAGTGATCTTGATATGGCACATAAAAATGCCGCATATAATTTTGTGCTTGTGCATGTGTGTTTGGATTGATCGGTTTGCTCGAGAGTTTAGAGTAGGGGTGTCCAATCCGCGGCCCAGAAAGAGAGCTCAAAAAGAAAAAAAATGTCAATGGACCTCCTCGGCGACGATAGCAGGCGACCATAACAGATCCCGCTTTGTTGAAAAATAAACAGTTGTTTTGCATCATTGCTACTCCATTTATAGTCGATATAGATATGCTGCCAGCAAATTAACAAATGGAATGCAAAGAGTTTCAATCTGATATTCAACTTAAAGAGCAATTCAATCAAGTCTTTGTTGGACCTTCGTAAATCACACCTGACCAGAGATAAATATCTCTCAGTGCATAGTCATACGTTATACATGTCATCATTGTTTGGAAGGTTGTACATCTGTGAACAATTATTTTCAGGAGTGAAGCACGCTAAGAGTCAAATTAGAACCAAAATATCGGGTGAAAATCTTGAGTTCCCTGAGAATTGCACCCACTTTAATTGACCCAGATATTGATGCATTAGTCTCTCAAATTCAATGCCAAATATCACATCAATTTTATGACTTATCTTTATAATTATAAATAAAATTTATAATGAAATAAACATGTTAACTATATTTTATACTTTTTTTACTATTCAATTATTTTTAATGTTAGGTATATTTTAGTGTGGCCCAAAACAATTCGTCTTCTTTCAATGTGGCTCAAGGAAACTAAAGGGTTGGACGCCACTGGTTTTGAGGTTTTTGAGTGAAGATCATAACGGAGATCTGGAGGTGTAAAGAAATAGCACACCTGCCTAGATAAGCAGATGGAACTCGAGTTTGTATTTTAAGAACCAAGTTGTATTTTAAGATAAAGGTAAAAGTATTGTAAAAATGGGAGAAATTAAGAAAAAGTTGTCGTTAGAGTGGTACGTGACTTAAATGATTTATGGTCAAAGGCGTCTTCTCTGATGCGGTGGAGATTGGGAGGCTCATAAGTGGGGTATATAACAGGGTTAATGATGTTATAATAAGATACTAGATAACAGGAATTTTAAAATTTGATAATGGAAGATCCCGGAGCCGACCAATCAGATCACTCCATTTTCTAACATCGCGTACACTCGCTTTCCGATGTTATTTTCAGAAATCTCTGCTTTAGAAGGCAAGGCCTAGAAAAAGCAGTTCATCACATCTTCCTATGGTCTAATTCGATTCCCGAACCAACTTGATGCATTTTAAGGGGAAACAAACTGTAGTGCCGTGTGGTAGGGCGGTCGTCATAAAAAGAAAAAATGAGTGGCCTGCTCAAATGCTATTTCTACAAAGTTCAACAGATGTAAAATTTACGGGTTTCTCTGGTGTAATCAGCAGTCTCTGGTGTATTCTGAGCTTCACTACGAGAGAATGTTGCCGAATACATCAGAGAAACCTTAATTCCATTTATGTAATTGTAATAATCTTTAGTTGGTATCTGGCATTAATTCCCCTTGTTTAACCTGCCACATTTTGAATAATTGGGTATTTTACACCACGTGGTGTAAAATATGCATTCTGTTACGAAACAAAAAAGAAAACTTCATAAACGCCGCTCTTTTTAACAGAAAACACTCAATGCTACAGTACTATGTGTAAGAGATACCAGTTTTTTGCATGTAGTGATTCTCTTCCTATCATGTCGGTTTTAATATAAAACTAATTTTTCTTTTCAGATTTCCCACTTATTAGTCACATAGGCATGTAAAAATCGAGCGTTATGTTTCCTTAATTGCTTACGCAATTAGGTAATTACAAGCTATTTCGAAACTCATAAGCTGTTACCCACCTCACAGAACCGGCAGTGTCGTGAAAATTATATTAAAAAAAATTAGTTCCTCATCAATTAGTTCCTCATTACGTATTATAGTTGAAGCTTTGCGGTTTGGTGAAAAAACGGCAATAAAGCGCCAATTATGCGCCCCATCCTTGTTGATAGTATTGCTTTCGCTATTCATTCCTTTTCGCTATCTGAGCTTCCCGTTTAAGTTTCGTTTTGAAGATTTTTCTTTATTTTTTTAGGTTATGAAAGTTATTTGACAAAGATCTTTTATAAAAGAAGTTTGACGAGAAATATGACAGTGTAATACCTCAACTTTGATAAAAGATAACTTTTATAAAATTTGGGCTCTTCGTAAAGTTTTTAAAAGATTTCAGTGCCCTGATGTTATAAACAACATTTCGAGCAATAGCATGTTAAAAAAATACAAATGAGTGGAAAACGCAGGAGATAAAGAACAAGATTACGATTCGAAATAATTTTAGTTCTAATTAAAAATTGCGCACTAATGACAAAACAGAAATACACGAAAAATATTCAAAATGAGGATGTTAAAAAAAACGCAAATCTTTCGAAGAAAAAGTCTTAGGATGCTGAAATTTTGCATGGTGGTTACTCCTAAGCTATACATGCCCACTAAGAAATATTTTTTAAAGTACAAATTTTAAGGGGGTTAAAAGAGGCTTAACCCCCCTCCCCTTCTAAAAAAATCCATTGTATCTCTGGAACCATAAGGCCTAGAAAGCTGAAATTTTGCATGGTGGTTCCCCTTAAGCCCTAGGTACACACCAATAAATCTTTTTTAAGAGCTCGAATTTGAAGGGGTTTAGCCCCCTCCCCCCTAAAAATTCCACTGTATCTCTGGAACCATAGGGTCTAGGAAGCTGAAATTTTGTATGGTACTTCCCCTTAAGCCCTAGGTACACACCAATAAATCAGTTTTAAGAGCTCGAATTTTAAGGGATTTTGCCCCCGTAGATAGAAATAACTTTTATAAAAGATCTGTGTCAAAGAACTTTGATAGTGTAATAGGGGTATTTTGAGGTCATAGCATTTCTTTTATATATAACTTTTATAAAAGATGCAAATAACTTTTTAAAAATATCTTTGTCAAAGAACTTTGATAGTGTAATATAGGCCAAAAGGAAGAAGATGCAGTGTCTTTTTTTACCAGATCCGTGGAATTTTGCCCAGTCAGCGTGTATGCCCGAACTTTCACAACATGCGTGCCTATTTTAATCGACCAGCAGCTGGAGATGTAATACTAAAGATTGCGGCAAAACAGTCAGAATTCACAAGGAAAACTGGTTCTACGGTTCCCGATTGTCATTCTTAACGTCTTAAAGATTCATAGAAATCTGGTCGCAGAAGTTAACCTCCATACAATGGTGCAAACAGCAAATGGACATGGCAGATAAAACGACGTTTGACTGGTTCACTTTTATGCGTGAAGTTTGTGTTCATGTTTTAAATTCATGCACTATTATGTAATGTTTGACTAGGAGCGCTGGTTAAAGCGGAAATGTTGTGCCCCGTGATTCCACCACCCCTCTATCAATCAGAGGATTGGCTGCAGGGGCGTCGAACCCAAGAGGGTGCTGCGGATCGCGGGGAGTCGGTAAGAAAGGAACAGAAGGGGAGCGTCTATGCTAGGAATCGGAGGTTTGTCGAGATGTAAGCAGGCTCGTCTGACCTCTGGTTAGTAATTATTCGTTAATTAGAATTGAGAGAGAGAGAGAGAATCTCTGAGAGTAATATTAGGAGGCTTGGCTCGATAAAGCAGGCTTGTCTCGCCTCCAGTGAAATAATTAGTTCTACAAGCAGAACAGAGCTAATCTGTAACTAGATTAGAGTCTAGGATAGCCGAGGTCTAGTAAGATATTGTAGGCTTGCCCACCTCGTGCAGAGTTTTCTTCAATTTTTATGTTAAGTGTGAAACTGTTTAAATGTTTAACTGTAAATAAATTTATGTTCGTCTTGTACAGTGACGACTCGTTATTGCACTACCTCATTTGTCCCTATGTCATAGAAAAGAACCTAAGTGAACCTCGGTGAAAGCAAGAGGGTTCACGACAATGAGAGTCTTTTCATTAAAATAAAAAGTAACGCAGGCCAAATTTTACCACAACACTGGATTTTCGGCGGTGTGTGCCGTGAGTCGGGAGAGGTTTTTTTGGTATAAGTGTTTAACTGAAACGCTTATGTCGACTATTCGAGACCATGTCGGGGAGAGCAGCACAGTATATACAGACTGCTGGAAAGCCTATGAAACGCAAGAACTGGAGAAGGCTGGCTTTAGGCACCTTACTGTGAACCACAGATACAACTTCGTCGACCTGATGACCGGTGCGCATACTCAAACAATAGAAAGACTTTGGGGATATGCCAAGTGGCGAAACAAACAACATAGGGGGACTGCCCACCACCATCTAGATTCTTACTTCTCTGAATTCCTGTGGCGTGAACACGTAGCGGGAGCAGACAAATTTTCCAGTATTTTATCTGCCATTGCAGAAAGTGCCTCCAGAAAGTGCTATGCATGTTTAATGACAGCTTTTTATTCATATTTATATTTCATATTTATTTTTCTTTTTACATCCTCATTTAGAATATTTTTGTGTACACTTTTAGACAAAAAAAAAGCACCAAGAAGGAGTTATCCGAATGGGACAAAAATCGGTAGATGTGATGAACACGTACAGAAAAACAAATGATTACAATTTGTGAAAAATTGGATGATTTATTCTAGAGAAAGAGCTTCACAAAGTGAAAAAATCAATAACGCGTTGGTCCACTCACCTCTGGCCCTTATGCAAGCAGTTATTCGGCTTGGCATTGATTGATAGAGGTGGTGGATGTCCTCCAGCTGGATATCATGCCAAATTATGTCCAATTGCCGCGTTAGATCGTCAAAATCCCAAGCTGGTTGGAGGGACCTGCCGATAATGCTCCAAACGTGCTCAATGGGGAGAGATCCGGTAACCTAGCTGGCCAAGGTAGCGTTGGGCAAGTACGAAGATAAGCAGTAGAAACTCTCGCCGTGTGCGGGCGGACATTATCTTGCTGAAATGTAAGCCCAGGATGGCGTGATATGAAGGGCAACACAACAGGGAGTAGAATATCGTCGACGTACCGCTCTGCTGTAAGGGTGCCGCGGATGACAACCAAAGGGGCCCTGGTATGAAATGCAATGGCACCCCAGACCATCACTCCTGGTTGTCAGCCCGTATGGCGGAAGACAGTCAGGTTGGTATCCCACCGCTGTCCGGGTGTCTCCAGACACGTATTGGCAGATTATCGGGGCTCAATTAGAAGCGGGACTCATCACTGAAGACAATTCTACTCCAGTCAGTGACATTTCAGGTCCAATGTACCCGACACCACGGCAAACGGGCTTGTTGGTGTGCAGAGGTCAATGGTAGTCGGCTCAAGGGGAGCCGTGAGCTCAGCCCCCTTTCTCTGAGCCGCCTATGAATGGCCCTTGCGGTGACCGGAGCACCAGTTGCACGTACGATCGATGATAACGATGAATCTGGGGCTGAGTGCCGCTCTGACGATTGCTCGGTCTTCACGTTCTGTTGTGTCTCCAGGCCGACCGCTACCTTCTTGATGCTGTGTTTGGCCATGGTTCACCCATTCCTGCCAACATCGTATAATAGTGGCATTGCTCCTATCCAAATGTCGAGCGATTTGCCGATTAGACCAACCAGCATCTTTGATCCCAACTACACGTCCTGTCTCAAATGTGACATATGCGCATATTGATCGCGCCCCTGTATGCGAGGCATAGTTACTGTCTACCTGAATACACGGAATGAAATTCGAAAAGAATTTATGGCCTGAAATCGAAATTTCTGCTCTTTAATATCCTGCCAGTTGCGCAGTTAAGATGCTCTGCAGCGTCACATGCTCATTCATTGGCTGACAAACTTTAAATATTTGTATTTTTCGTTGAAACCTGTATGCATATCAATTTGTGTCCAATTTGCATTACCCCCTTCTTGGCTAGTCGCTTTTTTTTTTGTCTAAGAGTGTATTTCTATTTTTCTTTATGAAATTTTTAATTAGATCTAAAATTATCAATAGCGAAATCTTGTTCTTCAGCTGCCGATTTTTTTAAAACTTTTCCATGTGTTTTCCACATACTTTTTTAAACATGCTGCTGATCAAAACGTTGATGCATGTTTAATAACTGCTTTCGTATATTTCATACTCGCTGAATACACGTGCTTCGTCACAGATTACATGAGTGCCATGAATTATGTCATTTGGTTCATTTAATTTCAATTAACTTTAGCAGTAAGGTGGGGTAATTTCTCAGAAGGTCTTCATCGCATAATTTAACGACAGTGATCCGACTTTAAATACGAGTTTTGGATATTTCATTTTTATTTTGGGGATTTAAAACCACTTTACAACCTCCTTAAAAGTTGTTTTTTAAAAATCTTTCTTGGTCAGCACCTACAGCCTAAGAGGAATCGCTATGCAAAATTTCAACTTCTTAGGCCTTATTGTTCCAGAGATACAGTGGGTTTTTTTTTTTTTTGGGGGGGGGGGGGGACTAAACCCCTTAAAATTTGAACTAAAAGAAGAAGATTCATTGGTGCGCACCTAGGGCTTAAGGCAAACCAACCAACAAAATTTCAGCTTCCCAGGCCTTATGGTTCCAGAGATACAGTGGGGTTTTTTTTGGGGGGGGGCTAAAACCCTTAAAATTTGAACTTTAAAAAAAAAGATTTATTGGTGTGCACCTAGGGCTTAAGGGGAACCAACCATCAAAATTTCAGCTTCCCAAACCTTATGGTTCCAGAGATACAGTGGGTTTATTTCTTTTTTTGGGGGGGTGGGGCTAAACCCCTTAAAATTTGAACAACAACAACAAAACAAAAAAAAGATTTATTGATGTGCACCTAGGGCTTAAGGGAAACCAACCAACAAAATTTCAGCTTCCCAGTCCTTATGGTTCCAGAGATGCAGTGGGTCTATTTCTTTTTTTAGGGGGCTAAACCCTTAAAATTTGAACTTAAAAAAAAAGATTTATTGCTTTGCACCTAGGGCTTAAGGGAAAACAACCAACAAAATTTCAGCTTTCCAGGCCTTATGGTTCCAGAGTACAATGGGGTTTTTTGGGGGGTGGGGCTAAAACCCTTAAAATTTGAGCTTTAAAAAAAAATTTATTTGTGTGCACCTAGGGCTTGAGGGGAACCACCATACAAAATTTCAAGTTCTCGGACCCTTTTGTTCAAGAGATACATTGGGTGTATTTTAAAGGGGGAGGGGGTTTAAACCCCTTTTAACACCCTTAAAATTTGTAATTTTTAAAAAATATTTCTTAGTAGGCACGTAGGACTTGGGAGTAACCACCATGCAAAATTTTAGCATCCTAAGACTTAAGCTTCGAAAGTTTTGCGTTTGTTTTAACATACTCATTTTGAATATTTTTCGTGCATTTCTGTTTTGTCATTAATTAGTACGCAATTTTTAATTAAACCTTAAATTATTTATTATCGAAATCCTGATCTGCATCTGACACGTTTTCCACACATTTGTAATTTTTAAACATGCTATTGCTGGAAATGTTGTTTATAACTTCCAGTTAGAAAATTGGTTGCCACAGTGAAATTAGGTGTTGGCGGGCGGATATTGCGCCAAGGGTAAAAAGCTGCCAAGTTTCAGCTATAATACGTAAGTACCAAATTTTGTTAAAAGTCATGACCTCTCTATAGCTGTGTTAACATGATAGTAAATTTTCCCTCATCCGTTTATCTGAAACTTGGTTACCGCTGACTTTTGCGGACATCCTGTGTTTCCGTTACATATCAATTCCTTTAAAAGGCTAGACATCTACTTTATGCCATACTTACTTTTTCAGAACACTGCATTTGTCTTCAAATGGCAACAAGTCTTAGAATGTGGATAACAGCTCTGTTTTTGCTCCCATTGTTGAATGGTAAGAAATGCCGGTTGAATCTAAAAAAAATGCAGATTTTTGAATATTTTCTTATGAACTTCAAAAAATGTTATTTAAGTACTAAATCGTTAGGGCTCGCGTAGTGTGAATTCAATAAAGGTGTATAAAAGGTCGGTTTTATAAGCATGACCTCCATATAAGTATTTCCTGTACAGGATTTTATGTCTGCTGTATTCATAAAATTAGAAAATCAAATTAACATGTAACAAAAACTTACTATTCTATAAATGTTTGTATTCTGAATATATTTCTTGTTTGGACATCGTTGTTTGCTTAAAGTAAAGATTTTTTTTTCTTTTTAAATTATTTCTTATTAAACTGCTGGACCTAAAGGGCTGAAATTTTGCATGGCAATTCTTCTTATAATGTAGGGGTTCACTAAGAAATATTTTTGAAAAATTCTTCTTAGATTTTTTTCTGTCTTAAATTCTGTCTTAAATGTTTAAGCTGTTTTCGTATCATTTTTTAAAGTTTGCATTTAAAATAATAATTTGACGGTTATAAAATTTATATCACGAGAAAGATGATATTAAATTCCTTTAAAATGAAATCTTTTTTGAATCTTTACCTCCATTTTCTTATTTTTGGGGAATTTTGAAAGATTAATTTTCTTTCAAAATTCTGAAATGCATGACATATTTAGTTCATGGTATAGTCAATAGCATTTCCTTGCGTTAAAACTTAAAATGTTTTATCTAATTTCTAGCAATGTGAGTACCCTCTGGATTTAGTTAAAATCGTTTAAATTGTACGAACTAATCCATAAATGTTTTGTTTAATGTTTTTATGATATTGATCAATTTGATAATATTATTATTGCAGTAATATTAGTATTTGAAAATAAATTCGAAAAACCGGTGGTAGTGAATGGAAGATGTATTACTTAAAATGCCTTTAAATAAGTGCTAAAAGGGGAATATTTTAAAAAACTCTATAAAACTTACATTTTAACTATCTAATCACGGACGCTTGTTCATTTGGAATCTTAGCTGGCGTACAATTGTTTTCTTCTAATGCGGGAGGAGGGTAGATGTCACCCCTGGGGGTGCTCGTTCTAAATTGAAGTGCCACCAGGGAACATTGTTCACCTTTACGATGCCTCGATTACAAGAAACCAACAAATCTCTGTGTAGTGGGAGAATGTCTAAAAACAATATGCCTGCCGCATTGGAACAAAAGGAAAATGTTTCCCTCTGTTACCAATGGCCTCAGTTTTGAGCCTTGGATATTGACGATATAGCTGGCATCCCATGAAAATCATTTCTTCCGTTTGGAAATCACTTCTTTAATTATCCTTCTCGCTCATTTTTAGTATTTTTATGATTATTTTGATAATTTAGCATTATTATTGCTGTAATAAAGTTTATTAATTAGTTTGTACTTTACCTATCTCGATTTTGTGAACTATTTCTTTTTCTCTTACATTCCAGTGCCATTTTTACATTTTCACCTCTCTATGATCGTGTATATATGTGTTCCTGATATAACAGTCGCTCGCCTAATATGTTTGACAGTAACTAGATTTTACTCAGTTATAATACAAATTATAACCTTCCCGCCCCCACGCTCTTCTCCAATACCAGAGGTTCCCAAACTTATTTGGCCTTCCACCCCCTTTTCAGAAAAAAAAATAACTTAGCTCCCCCCCCCCATAGTAATAGAACATAGTAAATAAAGTTTCTGTAAATAAAACACCTTAAAGATTGAAATTATAAAAATTATTCATCAAAATCAACTATAATAAGACTCACATTATACACAGTAAATTTAGATAATGAAGGAGAACGTTAAAGTAAAAATTACAAATAACATTAAAAATAAAATTTATTCTGCCCTCCCCCCCCTCCGGATCGTTACAGCGTCCCCCGGGGGGCGGTATCGCCTTTAGGAAACTCCGTCCTATACATAAGGCTCCAGGAAGCTGATAGCTGTTACTGATAGCGTTTACTGATAGCAGCATTTGATTGTTTGTTTATTTTTTATGTAACGGCTTTTTTTGTTTTTTTATGCAATGGCTTGCTTATTAGAAATGAACCTATATGTACATACAGTTTCTTTATGTTTATAGTATGATAGAAAAGTAATATCTATAGAGCTACAGTTTTGAATTATTTTTAAAGTAGTTTAGTTTATTGGTTTCGTTATGAAATAGGTGTTTTGGGTTACAATTCCAGCATAAAATAAAAAAGAAGCAAAGGGCACTGAAGGAAGTTTTTAAAGCATAATTTGATATTTGTTATTCAATTTTATATGTACTTAGTTTCACGTTAGAAGTGAAGATATGTGTCCTAAAATAAGTAAATACTGTTTCTATGCATGTGTATTGACTGATGGAAGAATTTTATCTACGCATTACAGAGCTATAGTGTTGCATCATTTTTAAAACAATTTAATTTGTTTGTTTGTTATGGAAATGGGCTTTTCGGCCCCAGTCTTAGAGTAAAATAAAAACAGGACGCATACAAGGAAGTTTTTAAAAGTACAATATGATGTTTGTTTTTCAATTTTACGCATTTAGTTTCGTGCTAGAGCCGAGATGGCCCTGTGGTACAGCGCGCTGGCTTTCGGTGCTGTGGGTGCTCGAATGTGAATCCCGGCGTGCTCCACTAAAATACCTCCGTTCGTGTCGGTCCTTCATAGAGAGCAATTCTGGTCCGCCTATGTGAACCTGGTCATCGTGATCCGAAGTATAAATGTCTCGTAGAGTTATTCATAAATGAAGAAATGGCTCTTATTTGCATCTTGTTTAATTTGCACTATTTACATCGATCATTATATACATTTGTTTCGTTCGCAGAATCATCATACATCGACTAGAGAGAGCGGACTTCATAAAAAAATAGTTCATTCTGCCCTCTCGCTCACCTAGTTGTCACATACTCCAAGTCCAGTCTATTCTCCTCTGTCTCCCACGGTCTCTCTTATTTATCCTTTTTCCTCCCCGTAACTTTCTGGAACATTCTTCTCCTTTCCACAACTTGAATCACCCTTTCCGGTTTTTCTTGCACGTGAACCACCCACCGTGGTTCGCTGCGCTGTCGGCTCTCCTTTGTTGAATGCCGCCCCATTCAGCGGTAACAGTCCCGCGCTAATCATTCTAAATGATGCGTCCACTTCACTTAGTATTGGTCATTTACAAAGCTGCATTCAAACCTCGCCACCTGTCTGTGCTCTTTTGAGTTTATTTGATGATCCTGTCAATCAAACTTAATTCAGTCCCAATTATGAATGTCGGACGCGAGTCTAACAGCTTATGCTGCTTCCATAATACACTGATGGCCACCCAAATTGCAACACCAAGAAAGACAAGAGATATCACAACAAAATTTATTTTGTAGATAACATGTTGACCAAGTATCAAATGATAAAATTTATAGACTTCTGTGAAGTGTGGTTCATGCCAAAATCAGTAGCCAGAGCAGCCGCCATTGTTGGAGATCACCGCTGCCACACGCCTCGGCATTGATTCAAAGAGACTTTGGATGAGTTCTTGGGGTACAGCAGACCAAGCAGCTTCCACACGTTGCCAAAGTTGATCTGCTGTGGCAGCTGGGGATGGAATCTGGGTCAATCGTAGAGCAACCATGGACCACATGTTTTCTATCGGCGAAAGATCCGGAGAGCGAGGCGGCCAGGGAAGCAATTCAATCTGGCGATTGACGAAGAACCGTTGGACAATGCGTGCCACGTGTGGTCACGCATTATCCTGTTAAAATATGGCTGTGGGCAAGCCCTGAAGGTAAGGAAGGACAACTGGCTCCAACACCTCGGAGATGTAGCGCTGGCTGTTTAAAGTACCGGCAATGCGTACTAGAGGTGTGCGAGAGTGATATCCAATACCGCCCCATACCATAATACCCGGTGCAGGACCAGTGTGGCGGTGCATAACGCAGCTGTTCGGCATCCTCTCTTCACGGTGTCTCCAGACTCGAATGCGACCATCGTGGTGTTGCAGACAGAAGCGTGACTCGTCAGTAAAGACAATTTCATTCCATTCTGCCGTCCACATCCTTCTGTCATCGCACCATTGGCGGCGGAGACGTCTGTGGTTCTGCGTCAAGGGTAGACAAAGCAATGGACGTCTTGCGGACAGACCAATCTGCTGTAAACGGCGTCGAATGGTACGCGCAGACACTGGATTTTGCGTTGCAGACTGCATGTGCTGTGCTATGGTGCGTGATGTGACTGAGCGATCCGTCACTGCCATGCGCACAATTTGCCTGTCGTCACGTGAAGTGGTGCGCTGAGGTGGATGCGATCGAACACGCCGGTCCGTCGTACCCTCCTGCACCCAACGATCACATATCCGCATTACAGTTGTTTGGTTTCGTCCAACACGACTACCGATTTTCCTGAAAGATAATCCTCAATCTCGGTAGGCCACTATCCTTCCTCTGTCGAACTCGGATACTTGATCAAAAGATGATCGCTGTTTTCGACGAGGCATAATTGATCGTTTTTTTGAAAAAACCACAAGAAAAACACAATTGCCGAACTTGAAATCGTCGAAATATCCAAGCCTTAAATAGCGCTTTGAAGTGGCGCCACAGGCGCGCGTGATGTGCGTCTGCGCTGAAATTCTAATCATTTGCATATCTCACCTCCGCTAATGCATGTTGTAAATTTCATGTTATTTGCATGTTTCCTTCAGTGTGTTGCATTTACAGTGGCCAGCAGTGTAAAATGATCAGCAAAAACTGCGGTGAATACAGGCGAATGTCTATCCGACGAAGTACCTCCGCATGAAAAAAAGAAAAAAAAGTTTCGTGCTAGAAATGTAAATATTTGTCCTAAAATGCGTAAATACGGTTCCGATGCATGTGTATTGACTGATAGAGGAATTTTATCTACGCGTTACAGAGCTACAGTGCTGCAGCATTTTCAAAGCAATTTGTTTTTTGGGTTTTTTCGCAACGAAATAGGCTTTTTGGCTACAATCCTAAAATAAAAAAAGGAACAAAAAAAACTCACAGAGGGAAGTCTTTATGGCATAACATGACTTTTTTTTCTATTCTGCGCATCTAATTTCATACAAGAAGTGAAATTATTTGTTCCAAAACTTTAATGCCCTCGGGTGCACAAATGAGACAAAAGCTAAAAATTAATCCTGACAAATCTATCGAAAGTCGAAGTACCTGAAGCAAAAGCACAACCCCATCATGCTTTTATTTACTCTAATATGCTCACGAAGTAAAGGCGACTCAACAGTTGACCTCACCAATCTTCGATCCCAATGTTGAGCTGTGGGTAAATTTCCTATCCTTTCGTTGTCTAATCATACATTTGCCGAAGCATGGCTTTGTGTACTATTTCCCTAAAAGTAAAGTTAAAAAAAAATAGTGCCATTTTGCAAAAATTTTGAAATTTTGAGTAATTAATTTTTGAACAGGTCACTAAACTATGAATGTCTATCGTAAGAAAATTAGTTTTTTGAAGAGAGTTAATTTTGAAAAACGCGCCCACTGCATTTAAACTCTGCTTTTAAATGTGAACAGAATTCAAGAATTTTACTTTTCTTCCCGTGCTGTCAGAAAACTACCCTACCAATAGGAAAATTCCCCATAGCTCAACATGGTGATTTACGGAGCCAACTGGTGCACCGCCGTAAAACGAAATCCTGATGTGGCTGCGTAATATATTTTTTTTAATCATATTTTCTTTCCATACCCTTAGGAAGTTTTTCAGCACTCGTTGACTGTGGTTTAGGCCCCGCAGCAAAATGTCCTGGGCCAGACTTTAAGTTGGATTTTCCAGAAAGCGAGGAAGAACTTCGCAAGATATGCAAGTAAGTAAACCTTCGTGTACAATATATATGAGTTACGGTTCCAGCTATATTTCTGAAGGATGCGGTTCTAACAGAAAAGTGTTAGGATCTTTTAAAGAAAGTTTTAAAATCCTATCCGTTTAGATTTGTACTTTTAATAGAAATTATCTAAATCTACGCTTTCTTCTCAGAGTAACGTGCTTTTGTATGGTGTAAATAAAAAATATTTCAAAGGAGAATGAGTGGAAAAAATTGCATAGCTAGTTTCTAGGCGATAAAGAGCTGTTTTCATTTTGTTGTAACAGTAAGCACATTATTCTGATTAACAGGTTTCTCTGCGATCAAAATTCTCATGAAAATTACTAAAATTATGTAGTAAAATTATGGTCAACAATGGATCTAATATTTTGTAAATCAGGGGTGTCCAACCTTTTAGCTTCCTTGGGTCACCTTGAAAGAAGACGGATTATTTTGGGCCACACAAAAATATACCTAACATTAAAAATAGTTGAATAATAAAAAAAGTAAAATATATAGTTAACATACTTATTTCATTATCAATTTTATTTATAACTAGCTGTTTACCCGGCGTTGCCCGGGTATTTATTTATCTCAATTTTTTTTTTATTATTACACAGAAAAAGGAATGGATTCTACATATAGTGCAAAATTTAAGTAATTTAATTTACAGGTATGTAAAAGTAAATACAGTATACAAATGATAAAGTAAAATTGCAAATTCACTCTATTATTAATTTAACTATTATTAATAACTCTATTATTAATAAAACTTGATTATAAACAACATTTTTAATTTCCTATATTCCCCTCAGTGACTACGAAACTATGGATTCGACACTACTCTCGGTCATTGTGGACATTTTATATTCACCCTTTCTTCCCCCTCCGCCTCCCCCCCCCAAATGCTGAGAGGGGCTGAACTCTCACTTAAACGGTATCGGGAGTGTCCGTATTGATCTCAGCGACCCCGAAAACTACGAATTCGACACTACTCTCGGTCATTTTGGGTATTTTATATTCACCCTTTCTTCCCCCTCTGCGTCCCCCCCCCAATGCTGAGGGGTGGCTGAACTCTCACTTTAACGGCATCGGGAGTGTCCTATTTCATCTTAGCGACCCCGAAAACTATGGATTCGACACCATTCTCGGTCATTTTGGGCATGTTATATCAGGGCCGCCCAGAGGGGGGGGGCAACTGGGGCACTTTGCCCCAGGCCCCCAACTGCCGGAGGGGCCCCGAAAAATTTTTTAAAAATTATTTATTAGATTTCTTCCGAAAGAAAATTCTGAAACTTGTAGAGGAGAAGGTGGGATTATGGACCCCCCTTTTGTTTTTGACTCATTGTGGTCATACCAAAGACTGATTTTCATATTTTGGGGCTCTAACCTCTTCCGTAACTAATCATCTAAACATCCTTAAGAGGATTTGCCTTTAAATAAAATTTTAAGATGTACACAGTCACATAAGTGAAAAAAGTCAAAACTTGCAGGTGACACAAAGTGGAGGGTAATATGGACCCCCACCTTTTTTTACCAAAAAATCATTTATCTATTTATTAAATAGCTTGAAATAAAAAAAGAGAAAAGTTTTCAAAAGAAAAATTGAAATAAAGAAAATAATATTATTAAACAGTTGGATCATCAAATATTATCTATATAAAAAAACTTCGATTTTGGCGACAAAAGTCGCAAATATAAAACTCAGCTTTGACTCCGGTGCACACAGAATAACCCCAGCGTAGACACATCACACAATGAATCCAAAGTTCTCCGAATGTGTCATCTTTGAATGCACCTTCACAGAAGATACACGATGCTTCTTGCTGGTCTGGGCCATCTCTGTAAACATATGGGCTTGTATCCACCCAGAGAGATGAGCTCTTCCAATTGCTCCAGATGGGGATCCATTCATAAGCTGATCCGTCAAGTTTTTACGAGGAAATATCATCATTGGTGGGCACTCATGCAGCAGACCACGGTTACCAGAGAACCCCGTTCAGATGTAGTCAGAGCTCCCATATGACGTTGCACTTCAACCCGATGACTTTTGACTGAACCACACTTAAACCAGTCTCATCTACATTGAATATTCTAGAAATCATTCCCAGAACACAAGCCTTCAAGCAAATAAAAAAACAGCCACCTGCTCACTTGTGAATCCTTCTGCTCGTGCATATGACGTCCCTGTAGGTTTTCTAATCGAAATTTGTCCTTTATGACGAGTGAGGAATCGGTTTAGCCAGTCTCTCCCTGCTGCTTCGTTTATGACAGAGTGGGCGATATTATTGCGTTCAGCCAATTGGAACGCCAATTTCCTCACATCTTGTCGAGTGAGACTGTGAAATACTGACTTCACCTCTAGCAAATAGGCCGCTAACTCTTTTTCAATGTTATCTGGTAAAACAGGCTTCCTCCTTTGATTTTGTACAGCCAAATATGATGTTGGCTTATCCACTTGTGAAACCAATAATCTAAAAGTTATTCTTAGTACACAAAACACTCTGGCAGCCTCCTTAGTTCCATTTCTCCGCATCTTAGCTTCAGGATAGCTTCAGCCATCTTCACGTTATCCCAATTTCTTCTGCGCACTACAGAGTCCTTGCCATCGGAAGATTTCTTCTTAACTTGCATTCTTAGTTTCCAGAATAACCCAAAAGGATTACAAAACACGATAATTAAAGGTATCACAATGAAATCTTCTGTGGAATCGCATTTTCTAACGGAAATATTATTATTACATCATCCAAACCGGTTGTTGGTAATATGGACCTGGGTCCATAATACCAGCACCCATGGGGTCCATAATTCAAACAACGCCATCTTGGGAACAAACTCGTTTTTCACATTATGAAATACATAGAATTTAATTTCGAACTAGCTCAAAAGGAACTTCATCTCGTGTAGAATAAGGCACAAGAATCAGTTTTTACAAAACATAGTAGTAGATATGTAAAATATTCACTTTTACTTTCCTCTAAAAAAGTTTGAAAACTCGAAAAACAAGTAATTGGTCGCAGGACGTCATCCGGGAATGAACTGGGGTCAATGACCTTGACTATCCACTGCAGCCACCTAGGGGCTCCAGATCACAGCTATAATTAGCGGCTGCACCTGCGCATAGGGCAGATATTAAGGGGGTCCAAATGCAGGGTCCATAATCCCACCTTCTCCTTTACCGTACTTCAAAATTCAAAATAATCTCCTGAAAAATGGGCCCCCCCAAAAAAAAAATAAAATAAAATTGTTCGATTAATCAGATTTCTTGGGGCCCCCAACAGAAGTTTGCCCCAGGCCCCGTAAAGTCTCTGGGAGGCCCTGTGTTATATTCACCCCTTATTTCCCCCACCTCGCCTCCCCCCCCCAGTTCTGATGGGGGCTAAACTTGCACTTAAACGGTGTCGGAAGTGTCACTATTAATCTCAGCGACCCCAAAAACTATGGATTCGACACTAATATTAGTCGTTTTCGATTATTTTTATATGCGACCCCTGCCCCCCTAGGGGTGTCTTCCCCCCCCCCGTGTTTCCCGCAGGAGTCAGAACAACATATGTACAAAATGTCATCTCAATCGGATGGACCGTTCGGCAGCGCATAAAATACAAACAAACAAACATTCATTTATATATACCGGGTGATCCAAAAGTCAGGACGAACTTTAAAAATGAATAATTCGAGAACGAATAAAGAAAAAAAGATGCGGTTTGCACCAAACGGATGGAAAAGAAGCCGGGTTTTGTGTGGCAACGAAATAAAAAAAAAAATAGTTCTGTTGGCGACCAACAGATGGCGCTGTAGGATTTCTGATATAGGATTATGCAAAGCAACAAATGATATATATATAAAAAGGAGCAACTGCAGCAGGTAATGGTAGTCGAAGCTTATATGCATCGAAATGCTGCCCATAGTTGAGAAAGCCCTCTTAGTTAAACTGTATTATAAGAATTCGGAAAGTGTCATTGCGGCATTGCGAGCATAACGCTACATGAAGGGTATGCGAGATAGCAAAGGACCAATAAAGTCTTCTGCATTGAACAAAATGATGAAGAAATTTGAAGCTACAGGTTCTTTGACATCACGTCCAAGAAGTGGACGCCCCTCAGCAGGCGCTGCTGTTGCCACGACAGTGGAGCAGACGGTGCAATCCATGTCGGCGGTTTCTGCACATGGGGAGTGCAGTGCTCGAGAAGTTTCGAGGCAGACAGGAGTGTCATACGTAAGTTTCTGGAGAGCACTGCGAATAACCCTGAAATGGTATCCCTACAAGTTGCAACATAACCAAGAACTGAAACCTCTTGACTTCGACTCTTGCCAAGATTTTGCGAATTTGGTATTCAATAAGATGGAAGAGCAGCACGACTGGCTTCACACTGTGCTTTGGACAGACGAAGCGCATTTCACACTCTCTGGCGCTGTTAACACCCACAATTGTCGAGTGTGTACCACAGAAAATCCACATGCATTTGTTGAGGTACCCTTGCAACAACCTAAAGTGACAGCCTGTTGTGGCTTCACTGCTGATTTCATAATTGGTCCATTTTTTCGAGGAAGTCACAAAGACGGGTTTCAAAACAGTTTCTGTCACTGGTCAGCGATATGCAGCACTGTTACAGAAGAACATTATTCCTGCGCTGCAAGCGCGACAAGCACTCCAAACAGTCGCCTTTATGCAAGATGGAGCACCACCTTATATTGCTTTGCCTGTGCAACGCCTGCTACGCTCAACATTTGGGGAGGATCGCATTATCAGTCGATGCTTTAATCACGCATGGCCTCCAAGATCTCCCGATCTGACACCCTGTGACTTTTGGCTGTGGGGATTCTTGAAGTCAAAATTGTATCACGACCAACCGGCATCACTAGCAGCACTGAAAGATGCCATCCGCCAAAATGTGTCTGCCATAACGTAAGAAATGCTACTCAATGCTGTGAACGGTGTGGTGAATCGTCTCACAGCGGTACTTCTGAATGATGGACAGCACATTCAACATTTACTGCAATTAACTGTAATTAAGCTGACTTGTAACTTGTAAACATTTTTTTCATTTGCAAATCATCTTTTGGTGAAATAAAAAACTATAGCGCCATCTGTTGGTCGCCAACAGAACTATTTTTTTTTATTTCGTTGCCACACAAAACCCGGCTTCTTTTCCATCTGTTTGGTGCAAACCGCATCTTTTTTTCTTTATTCGTTTTCGAATTATTCATTTTTAAAGTTCGTCCTGACTTTTGGATCACCCGGTATATAGATTATAAAGATAACTGTAGGAGTCATAAAATTGATGTGATATTTGGCATTGAATTTGAGAGACTAATGCATCAATATCTGGGTCAATTAAAGTGGTTGCATTTCTCAGGGAACTCTCAAGATTTTCATCCGATATTTTGGTTCTAATTATACTCTTAATGTGCTTCTCTCGTGAAAATAGTTGTTCATAGATGTATATGCCTCCAAACAATGAAGGCAGGAAAAACGCATGACTATGCAGTGAGAGTATTTATGTCTGGGCAGGTATAATTTACAAAGGTAACAAAGAGACTTGATTGGATTTCTCTTTAAGCTGGATATCAGATTGCAAATCTATGCATTCCATTTGTAAAATTTGCTGGCAGCATATCTATATCGACTGTAAATGGAGTATCAATGACGCAAAACAACTATTTATTTTTCATCAAAGCTGGATCTGTAATGGCCGCCTGCCACCCTCGTCGAGGGCTATTGATGTTTTTTTTTTCGCTCTGAGCTCGCTTTTTGGACCGCATTAATACTTGCTTTGGGCCGCATGCAGCCTGCGGGCCGCTGGTTGGGCACCCCCTGCTGTAGATTGTTTTTTTTTTACTTATTTTTACGATAGTGATCGATCGCTGTACCAGTTAATCAAAAAGGAGATATCCACTTATTAAATTTCTTCTTCTTTTTTAATTCTAGCGTATTTATATCAAGTACAAAATGTTTGTTGGATTTCGCTGAGAAGTGTGGAGGGGAAGAAAATGAAATTTTAAAAAGGAGAGAAGCGCTTACTTACTTCCAAAAATCATGTGAAGTCAGCAGCCCAATGTATCAAGGTAAGATACTCATTTAAGCATTTGTTGATTATTATCGAGGAATTTAGTGCAACTGACACCTTTCTGCACACACACATATATTATGCATCTATATAATAATAAAACTCTGAATTTGATAGTTTTAATTCAAGACATCAAAAACTGTGCCAAAACAGTGTCATATTTGTGATACAGTATCCTTAATATAAGAAGTAACAAAACAAGACAAGCGTCATTAAAATCAAGTCCTAGTCATTGAGTTATATGTATTTTTTATCATGATTTTCGGTCCGTTCATCATTAATTTTAGACTAAAGATGGCGAGTATCACTGCTGTCATCTGTCGACTGACAGAGGAATTTTTTGTTTACGGTAAAAATTTTAACTTAAAAAAACTGGGGATCCTGTAGCTCTGTTGAGATAAGGGAAAAGAAAATGACCAAGTATTTTGATTAATGGTAAATCCATCCATAATCTTGTTGTTAAAAGCATCAACTGATAAGCACAGGATGTGGTTTGGTTGTTCGTAATGCTATGAGTCATTTTCTGGTTGTTGCGAATTCACAGTTTGTTTGATAAAAGGTGGCGCTACTGTGCAAAAAGATTTATGTAACTTGTGCGACTGCGCAAAAAAAGTTTTTTTGTTCTGTGCTCTTGTTGATTCGAAATATATATATGTTATGTGAAACTGGGGGTTTCCCCGCAAAAATCAGACTCCGGATCAAATTGCCCAACATCTTATTCCGATCGAATAGGATAGTTTGCTTATAAAAAAAGATTTATTGTCCTACTAAGATATATCATAATACTCTAATAGGTAAAAACTTTTCGTTTAAATTAAATATTCATTGGACAACTAACAATGTCAGATTTTTTCCATCATTTTTAAATAGGTGGTATGTGACTTTAGTGACTTTTATTTTGGCTGTATAGAGATTTCTTTTCATAAAATTTTGGGTTATTTTTAATGTTCTAGGTGTTGTTAATTCCCTTCAATGCATGAAACCGATTTTTAGGACTGAATACGACGAATGCAAGAAAACGGATGACCGGAATGCCATGAAATTTTTCATGTACCTAGTCGATCTGTCGGCGAAAGGAATCAAAGAGGCATCTGAGAATGAAGTCGAAGCATCGGAATGCCTGTAAGTACATAATAAGTCGTTGCTAAGTCGTCACTTGTTGCTAAGTCCATGCTTCAGTGTTTAAAACCCTTCCATTACTGAAAATCAATTCTTTAGCAGATATTGACACAACTTCCCAGTCCAGAAGATAAAATTAAACCCATAGCGAACCAGATCTGCAAGCATATGAGTAAGGGCCTGTTTACATAGAAACCGTCAACGTCAGCATTAGTCGCATTGAAATATATTTAACCAATTACAAACCTCCAAACGATTAGCCCCGAAATTGTTAAGGTTTGTGATTGGTTTAAAATATGTCAATACGAGTAACGCTGACGCTATTGGTTCTAAAATGTACCCCAAAACATGACAAGAGATATAAAGGAGATATTTTCTAATGAGTGTTCTTTTAAAAATTCAAAGTCTTTTTGTGTTACATTACGTTCCTGTGTTATAACAAGCATAAAGTACAAAGATATGCCATAAATAATCGAAATAAAATATGTCTATTTCACACACGTTAACTTTTTTCTTTTACCTAAAAATCTGACGAAAGTTTTGGAGACCTTTATATATTTTCAATGCTCCTGAAATTCACTTGTTGCTAAGTCGTTAAATGCTGTATATATTAAAACATCGTTTAAAGACACTGACTATAAATACTATGTTATATACCTTTTCTTCATATCAGTCATTAAACGTGGTGAGAACAGAGAGAATAAAATAATGTATCAAAAGAAAGAGGGAACAAAGCTTACGGATTTGTGTGTCATAAAAACACAAAACCGACTAAATTTTGGGAACTCTGGTTCGGTATTGAATAATAAATTTAATATCAATACAGGCTTCTTTGGTAAATTTTAAAACTGCATTAAAATTGTTCATATTTATAAAAATTTAAATAGACATAGATAAATATATAAGTGGGAAGAAGGCGAGTTGATTAGTTGTTTTACTCTGGACCATTAATGCCGTTATCTTTTCAAGCAAGACAGCTAAACAGATCAACTACAGTTTAAAGCTAATTCCGACTGACTACAGGACAACTATGATAGCTACCCCCCCCCCCCCCCCCAAATTCCAGTTAGATAAATTGATATAAATGTATCAACAAGAAATTTTATTCCTGCCAACAACATGACGAAACTGTGCTTGTCTCTATGAACACAAGACACTTCGTAAATATTGTAAATATAAAGATAATTTTGCGTATCACTGACCAGTTACTTGGTGTTCATTACCACAGAACGCTGGAAGAGAGATTGCTTCCATCTTGGACAAAAACAAAACTTCTAATTTTTTAATACGAGGTACTATCATGTAGGTATTCGACTTCCAATTTAGGTCAGTTCATCCATCTTTTACATAGATAGTTTTCTATTATCTACTGAGTTTTTGATTCTATCAAAAATTACAAACAGGCGAAGAAGACGGTATCATAATTTATTGTCAAAAACATTTTCTGTTTCTTCAAAATTACGGGACCGATGTTCTTCGAGGTCAAGTCAGACTTCAGCCCTAGTGGTACCTCGCCTTAAAGTGAAGCTGCTACTACCCTTCGCGAAGGACCTAGGATTTGAGGACCTAGGTCCTTTGGACTTGGTGCAGGCTTTCCTACACCAAAGGGATTGGAAACAACAACTGAGTCAAAACGTTTGTCTAAAATGAGATGTGTTACTTTATTTTAGAAAAAGAGCAACAATTATTTTAAATACTCATAATTTCTTTTAACTGCTATTATTAAGTAAAGTTGCTGTTTTTCAACAATTTCAATTTTTCTGTTGATTTCAAGATTATTTTAAGGTTTATAAGTACACTTGACACTTCTAAAAGAATTCAGAGATGAGAAATTTTTTTAAACAAAATTTAAACGCCAAAACAAAAGTACCAAAATATAAAAAAAATTGCTTGACCAGCATTAATTGAACTATTCAACGGTTAATCGTAATTTGTATGCTTTGCTTCTTCTAGAGACGCTCTGTACTTCGACGCTTGTTCTGCAGCTGAAGTGGGGAAGAAATGTGGAGGTGAAGCGAGAAATGCTGTTGTTGATATTCTACGAAACCTGGACATCGGTCTGAAAAAATGCAATCAAAAAGTATTAGATGACATGATGAACCTTGTGGACTTGTTTGAATCAGATGATGAAGAAAATTTGTGATTTTTCAGCTAATAAAGCTGTTTCCTTCAATCGAATGAAGAAAAAATGCTATAAGCTAACCGGCATTGAGAGAAATGCAGATCTCTGATGTATGAAAATATGCATAATTATCACGGACGACAAAAAAAATAAAATATGTATGACTCAATGTCTCTTTTCTCTGTAAAAAATTCATTTCCTTCTTTCTTCTCCTATACCCGACGCCTTTATCAGTCAGATACTTACAAGTTATCCAAGAACAAACAGCTTCTGAAAATGTTCAATAAAGGCTGGCAATTAGTTTTGAACAAATATAGTTCTTCATGAGGCCTAGGAGCGTAGATAAGGGTAGCTTCATGAGGCCTAGGAGCTAGGGATCAGATGTGATGGTCTCTAAGTAAAATTCACAAATGCATTTAAGAACATTTGTGAATTGACCGTTCTTGAAGACACCCGGCTTTATGAAGCTGTATGTTCCTGCTGTGTGTAACCTGCAAGTTTCGTGAAAGTACTATTAACTGGCATTTCATTCATAGTAAAGACTTGTGTTTCAAATGAGCATTTAAAAGTAAATCTAGTTGGTACCCGTCAAAACGTGACGGCTAGACAGTAAATAAATGTGCTAATACACAAATTATACTCAACACATCATTGCCAAATTTTGAAAATCATGATAATGCGCAGATACAAATTAATGTGTTTAAGCGTCCTCGTGCTTAGTGAGTATCTAAAGCCAGATTTAAAAATGCCACTGAGCGTGCGCAGAAAGCAATTTATATTTTTAATTGTAAATTATCGCTAATTAAACAGCGTGAAAATACAATTTCCATCAGGTTTACTCTTATATTTCACAAACATAGTTATCATAAAAAAATGGCGGAGAGAGATCTAGACTCCTCGGAATAAACGTGTTTATCATTAAAACATGTCACTGAGCATGCGCAGAAACAGTGAGTTTCTAAAGACAGATTTAAACATGCCACTGAGCACACGCAGATATCAATTTTTAGTTGTAAACTATCGCTAATTAATAGAAATTGCGTTTACGAAAACCAAATTTGACAAATCTACAGATTACAATCTTTCTTTTAAGACCAAAATGAAGTAAATTGATGCAATAGTTTTCTCTCGCGGTCTGCCCAAAAAGTCGGCTTAGCAACTTAAATATACAGATTGCACACTTTTTTCTGTAGTGTTAAAAAGAATCGTTGGATCGTTTTCCTCGGCAGTAGAAGCACTCATAATCAGAAAGAATATTTAAATTGACCTCTTTTTTTTCTACACAATAAAAATAAATAAATAAAATTTGATATGAATAATGCTTGGATGATGTGATAGAAATACGTAGAGCACCACTGATTACATCGTCGGCATATTATACTAAAGTGACACATTTATTTTGGGGCGAGAAGATTTACTCAGTCTCAATATTATCCTATTCCTCATAGAAAGAACTCAATATTGACGGCATCCATTCCGTGAACATACTAACTTAGTGCGTTGCTGCTGTATGTATATGAAATCACACATCAAGTACTGAGCACAGTCATCGGACTCTTATAAAATCAATATCAATTTATATTTATATCTATCTCATTACTCACTTAGAAATAAACCATTATAGATCTTCCTCAATATGAAATTAAAATTATCAATATCCCGAGATTTTTTAAAAATTTTATTCAGAAGTACAGTTCTTTTAATTATAAACATCAATTTCCTCTAAAAGTGCTGATTTGGGGAACATTTTCAATAAAATTCAATAAAACCAAAAAGAAAAAATTAACATAAATATAATTTTCCAAAAAAATAAATAAATAAATTTTCCTTTCAGCACATAAATAGTTTCTCCTTCGAAGTTATTTTTAGTGTGTGTGTGGGGGGGGGGGGGGGGGGGATATTCGTAAAACTTGCTCTTTAGGAATCGAAAAGTTACTATTGCATCCTCCATGTGATTAGGTACTGTAACGCCTCCCGTACAACAGAGAATATTTTGTGCGTGGAAATTCCAGGAAGACCTACCAACGCACGGTTTGTGCACATAATCGATTTAGACGGCTGGAGACAGACAGTCCTGGTGACATAAAGACCGGAAGGACTACCGACAGTTCGCGGAACAATTCGTCAGCTACAAAACGACTGGAGGCGCCTAGTCGTCTGGGAATGTAACTGAATAAAGAAAGTGTCGTGGGGAACACAAAGAGACTTACGTATATCAATGCTTATTCTCCCTCATAACTTTTTCACAAACCCAGGTTCAAAAGAAACAAGTATAGAAACGAGTAAAGTAGCCTCGGTTGCCTCTGCTCAATATATGTCCATTGTGTGAATTAAAATGACAGACACTATCAATTACAAATACATACATTTAATAAAAAATTCATTTCAATACACATCAAATAATAAAAAAAAGTAATCATCTCTCCTACGAACATTCATAAAAAACAAGGTATGACCTGGCCAAAAGGAAATTAACCTTACAAGCTAAGGAAAAAATTGCAGGGGACTCTGGCCTGCGGAATTTACGTTGGATTATCAAAATTAATAATCATAAACTTCCTGACTATACAATGCACATAATATGAAAAATAATAAATATCACAAACATGATCTGAATTACCCTAGAGGAAAGGCTTCTCCTTGGCGTAATAAAAAAATAGGAAAAGTAATTCTAATAAAAAAAGGGTAGTAAGAATATCACCCGATTCACAAAATCCACGCTGTGAAGCAGCTTGGTTGAAAGGCCGAAATTGTAGCTTTCCAGGCTTCCGTCAGGTACTGTACTCCTATGTCGTGGGAAAAATGGCGACTCCTGGATCAAAATTTCTGATGTTCAAGGGAATCCGTCTGGTCGGTGGAAAAACCGAGAATCATCACAGGTAAACAGGTGGATAGATAGGAGACACGATGTCTACTAACTGGAACGCGTCTGCACGGAGGTTGTTCTGAAGCTCATAATCCCTCGGTGTATCTTAGAATTTTCCAGCACGTCCAGCGTCACAGCGAGTGAAGAACCCCTGACCTACTCGCTCTCCCACTCCACCGATACTAACCCACTACCCCCGAAAACCTGCCCGGCTTCCCCGTTTCTCCTTGCGTCGCCGTCTTTCATTGGACCAGGAAGCAGTCATTCAAGCCTAAGTGCGGCCTTTCTTCCCCAACTCCTTCAAAAAAAAAAACATGGCGGGCAGTTTGAACGAAATGGCAAATTCGCCATTTCGTCAAACAAAAGGGGGAGGGGGACCGTAAAACAAAAATAATTAAACTATTAGAAAATTATGTGAAAAGATTATGATTAACTATAAATTAATATAGAGTTAGCTTTTAGTGAGATGACGATACATTAATATGATATTACTATTGTTTGGTTTAGTTAGAAAAACTTATGGAGTGATGAAAAAAGAAATCGTTATTCGATAGTTAGAACAATCACCATGACAAAAGGCGGCGTTTCAAGACCTTTCGAGAACGTTCAGCGGAAGTCATCGAACGCAATTTCAGTGATTTTCAGAGATTCAAAGATGAAGAAAGATTGACGCTGGAGCCAGAGACAAGTAGATATTGCCGGGACTAGAAAGACTTGAATGAGCGCAGCGACAACTCAAGTCTGACCTTCCTCGTCTATGCCGTGAACCCACGAATTTAATTTTATATATATATATATATATATATATTGTAAATAGCCTGTATTTAGTCAAGAAATGCAGTTAAAGCATTAAATACAAAAACGCTGGCAGTTTTTTATTTAAGGCAAAGTCCTGACAGTATGTTTACACCACTGAGAATCTGCCTTCATTACATTTTCAGTAACGTGCCTACCGCATTGAGAAAAAAACCTTTACAGTGACTAACGAGAAAACGGTTAATGTCAGTTCTAGAAGGAGGTAAATTTTTATTATATTTTTTCGCATGTGTATTACTAGTGAAAATTCGAGTAAATTTTAATTGATGTTTGAAATTGTGGAGAATTTAATCTGGCTGGACGTTGCAGTTTGTGTGCCAACTCAGGCCAATATCGACACTATACATAATTCTCTCTAGAAATTAAAAAAAATTCCCTGAAAAGGTAAATTTCAAAATTTTCCTCCTTACAGGATCAGTGGCGTCGCATTTGACAATAAAGATTAAGCCATCGTAGGTACTTATCAAAATCAATACTCCCCATAAATTAATCTAGAGGAAATTGAACATGATGTACGGTCACCTGTTCGGTCAATTATTTCTTGTCTTCACCTTCCACCTCCGTTCATTTCAAGTCATCCCTCTCCAAAATCACTGATGTTATTACTTCCTAATAAAGAATTCCCTAGATTAGATATTGTCCGTTATACTGCTATCAGAGTTTTTTCAAAATAACAATCTATTTTGCAAGTGCTGTTTGTTCTTTTATTAAATTTGCCTACTACCTCCAATAACTGTAAAAGTGCAATAGTGTCTCAAACCAGGATCTATTCTGATTCGCTCAAATAACTTATCGAGCGCCCTCAGTAAGTTAGCCGAGTGGGCTTTTTTTAATCGAATTACAGTCTTCCTAAAAGACTATAGCACCATCATTCCTGAGTAATTTGGTTGTAAAATCTACATAGTACAATACGCTAATTCCTTTGAGTTGTAGATTTCGCCTTGGGTGGTCTGCAAGCTCGTGAGCCAACTGGAGCACTAGTTTTAGACATTGCGAAGGCCTTTAATAAGTTTCATGCTAGCCTAAAATACAAATAAATTAAGCTCGATATGCACAATACTCTCATACTCTTCGTAAACATTCGTATATTCACTGTCTATGTACATCACACATTCTCTCCATACAAGCCCGTGTGTGCAGCAAAGTACCCTGTATATTAACGATATTTTCCCTCCTCTCTCAACACAATTTTCTCCATACACAGGAAAGACACTGCCATTCTATCTTCTTCCCACCACTTTACTCGCTATCTGGCTTTTTTCAAACACACCTTAACATTCTCGAGGATTGGTTCATAAATTTAAAGTTCAAGTGAGCCCATCGAAATGTCACGGCATAACACTTTCCAAACACATATATAGATTTCCCCTAGACTTCACGTCTTCAACTCGCTAATTATATGGGAAAATTCGGTAAAATATTTTGCAGTTGTTCGCTAAGATTATCTTGGAGCCACCGTATTTTAAGGAAATTTAAGGACATTAAAAGGAAAGTGAAAGGAAAAGAGAATTCCTTTAAATCTTCCTTTACAGGCCTGTTCTTAAGTGGGTGCATCAGTAGACCTCGCAGATCGTACGATTCAATATCAATGAATGGCGAAATAATATTTCGAATACCGGGTTCCCTAATGAATATTTTTGAATTATGTTTTCGGAATCTGAAAGTAGACTTCCAAAATAAATGCGCGGCCTTGCTATTTTTCTTTTAATTCAAAATATTTTTTAAATTAAGTTAAATTTTCAAAATTCCAAACCGAGAGACATCGCTTGCTAAAAAGCTCTGTAACAAAATAACTAATTATAATTTCAAAATTTGGAAAACTAGCCCCAAATCTTGAAACTTCAGATTTGTTAGTTTTTCTCAATTTTTGCAATTTTTGTGCTAATAGGTAATTATTATTCTAAGTAATAATTTTGCGAAAACGAAATACGCTGTGTGCAACTTGACGAAATTCGTTGCTACTGAAGATATAGTTAGAAACGAAATTTGTTCTAACGCTGCAGCTGTAGAAGGAATAATGAAAATTGGATGTGGGTATTCAAATATAAAGGAGTTTCTGTCAACCTTGAATATTCATCCGATGACTGGAAATACATTTTTGAAGGAACAAAAATCCATATTTGAAGCCAACAAAACAACTGCAACTTAGGAAATGGAACTGGCTGCAAATGAAGAAAAAATGTCTGCTATCCAACGGGGAGATCTTGATGCAGAGGTCATACCTCTTGTCACGGTGGTTGTCGATGGAAGTTGGGCAAAACGGTCTTACAGGACAAATTATGCATCACTCTCTGGTGTGGTAAGTGTTCTGAAACACTTTGTTACTCTTTATCATAAAATAGAGCTGCTTAAATTTTATTTTATTTTATAACAGATAATTTTAAAATATTCAGTCGATAAAATCTTGTTTTACCTCAGAATATAATTATGTTTTTCTGTTAACAGAGTTTGCAACATAAAAATTAATTTCTATACATTTAACTAATTTTAAACTTTTCTTGTGTAATTTTTGCATGTTTTAAAAAGCCATTGGGGTCATTTTGGGCCATTCTTTACATATCTTGAACATCAAACTATTTAATAACCAAAATATCTCTCTATTAGTGACATCGGCATAACTGATGACGATAAAAAGGTTTTCTAATTGATTGTTTCCATCCTCTTTGTGACTGAAAGTTTTATCGTCTGTTAATTTTTATTTTCTTATAAAGATAACTTCTGTTTTATATTTTCAGCTAAGGAGACTGTTAATTTTCTTTTCTTAAATGCATGTTGATTTCAAAAAGTTGTGTGCAATCGTCGTTCTCTTTACTTTTACAGAACGAAATCCGATTTATTCTTGCATATGTGATATTCATTAGTATTCCTCTAATTCATTTATGTTTTTTGTCTTTTTTAGGCTGCTATCGTAGGTTTTCATACGAGAAAAGTTCTGTTCATGGGAGAGCGGAACAAATATTGCTGCATATGTTCACGAGCAGCTAATAAAAATCGCCCAGCCAAATCGCACCAGTGCTTCAAAAACTGGTCTGGTGGCTCTTCTGGAATGGTAGCAAACATTTTAGTCGATAGATTTTGCAAAAGCGTTGATATATATGGCATAAAATACACTCGATTTATCGGAGATGGGGACAGTAATGTATACAAAAAAATACTGGATTCTAGGCCGAACAACAACATCACTGTTGAAACAATCGAGTGTAGAAACCATTTATTAAGCAATACATTTAATAAACTGAAAGACTTGGCTACTGCATATACGAATTATAATTACCGATTTAAGATTTACCGAAATAACTTCTACAGAATAAGAAAAAACGAAAGCTACCTTACCTGTGCTCTCTCCTTCCTCTTTGCGTCAGACCTAACGAACAGAAGCCACAACTGACAATTTAACTAACAGAAACTACGATTTAAAAGCGAATATTACTCTTTACTAGAGCTTCATTGTTACACCGAATTTATCTCTGTAGAGCCTATACGATTTTAGCCAGGCACCAAGTATATGCCAAAACCAACGAATTACACTGCTGGCCACCCAAATTGCAACACCAAGAAAGACAAGAGATATCACAACAAAATTTATTTTGTAGATAACATGTTGACCAAGTATCAAATGATTAAATTTATAGACTTCTGTGAAGTGTGGTTCCTGCCAAAATCAGTAGCCAGAGTAACCACCATTGTTGGAGATCACCGCTGCCACACGCCTCGGCATTGATTCAAAGAGACTTTGGATGAGTTCTTGGGGTACAGCAGACCAAGCAGCTTCCACACGTTGCCAAAGTTGATCAGCTGTGGCAGCTGGGGGTGGAATCTGGGTCAATCGTAGAGCAACCATGGACCACATGTTTTCTATCGGCGAAAGATCCGGAGAGCAAGGCGGCCAGGGAAG
Organism: Dolomedes plantarius; assembly: GCA_907164885.2. Lineage (NCBI taxonomy): Eukaryota > Metazoa > Arthropoda > Arachnida > Araneae > Dolomedidae > Dolomedes > Dolomedes plantarius. The sequence continues at coordinate 168,459,037 of OU015493.1, forward strand.
CAATTCAATCTGGCGATTGACGAAGAACCGTTGGACAATGCGTGCCACATGTGGTCGCGCATTATCCTATTGAAATATGGCTGTGGGCAAGCCCTGAACGTAAGGAAGGACAACTGGCTCCAACACCTCGGAGATGTAGCTCTGGCTGTTTAAAGTACCGGCAATGCGTACTAGAGGTGTGCGAGAGTGATATCCAATACCGCCCCATACCATAATTCTCGGTGCAGGACCAGTGTGGCGGTGCATAACGCAGCTGTTTAGCATCCTCTCTTCACGGTGTCTCCAGACTCGAATACGACCATCGTGGTGTTGTAGACAGAAGCGTGACTCGTCAGTAAAGACAATTTCATTCCATTCTGCCGTTCACATCCTTCTGTCATCGCACCATTCGCGGCGGAGACGTCTGTGGTTCTGCGTCAAGGGTAGACAAAGCAATGGACGTCTTGCGGACAGACCACTCTGCTGTAAACGGCATCGAATGGTACGCGCAGACACTGGATGATGCGTTACAGACTGCATGTGCTGTGCTATGGTTCGTGATGTGACTGAGCGATCCGTCACTGCCATGCGCACAATTTGCCTGTCATCACGTGAAGTGGTGCGCTGAGGTGGATGCGATCGAACACGCCGGTCCGTCGTACCCTCCTGCATCCAACGATCACATATCCGTATTACAGTTGTTTGGTTTCGTCCAACACGACTACCGATTTCCCTGAAATTTAATCCACAATCTCGGTAGGCCACTATCCTTCCTCTGTCGAACTCGGATACTTGATCAAAAGATGATCGCTGTTTTCCACGAGGCATAATTGATCGTTTTTTTTTGAAAAAACCACAAGAAAAACACAATTGCCGAACTTGAAATCGTCGAAATCTCTAAGCCTTAAATAGCGCTTTGAAGTGGCGCCACAGGCGCGCGTGATGTGCGTCTGCGCTGAAATTCTAATCATTTGCATATCTCACCTCCGCTAATGCATGTTTTAAATTTCATGTTATTTGCATGATTCCTTCAGGGTGTTGCATTTACAGTGGCCAGCAGGTATATCATTTTAGGTTTATGGTTCGAGATAGAATATAAGAAAGTCTCTGTCCACACCAAAGAGGCCAAAGCACGACTTAGAGTTCTTTTCGATTTCCGGTCGGGGCGTAGCGCCATCCATTGGCGATGTCCTCTCGCTCCCAGTCTTACTCTCCAGCTACAAACAGCAAATACGGGCATGTGGGTCTTCGAAAGATCATTGGGAGTCTAATTTTGCTCATCCGCACTGCTCTAACTATGTCTGTACGATTCAGAAGAAATGAATTTGAAAAATCATTACAGGAAAATGTGATTGATCTCAGAAATGATCTCGTAAATATTCCCTTCTAAGTGTGTGGGCAACATGATAAATGCACCCCATATTTTTGTGACAAAGCAAAGGTTGAAAAAAATTACGTGCTCCTCTTAAAGGAGGTTGGATTATTGTTTCAAATTATCAATGTCATCAACAATCTTATTGATCACTCAAAAAGCTTGCTTTTTGAAGTGAATAATAACATTGTTTAAGAATTCAACAGTATTATAGCGAAATTCGTTGGAGGGAAACGATTAATTTTTGCTTGGGGAGATCATATCAAACGAGGTGTAGTGGAGCTGTAGTTACGCATAACAGCAAGATGTCATTTTATACTCTTCATAAGAGAATGTTTCTGAACAGTCCTGGGATATATAGCAAGGTTTTAGGAAAAAAGAAAAAATGTCCGTAGATTGCGCAATGTAGCTATCAAGAAAAAGTATCTCCGAAGATGGCTATTCGCTGATAATAATTTCGATAATTCCCACGAGAAACATGCTCAAAAGCCGTACCTTGATCCCAAAACTTACGTAGCCAAAAAGGAGAGTTTCCTATCCAAACTGAACGTTTCAAATGACGAACGTTTAAAAATGGTGCAGGAAACGCCTCTCCAAAGTTTATGTCCTGTCTAGATAGAGGAGCGCCGCAAGACTAATTGCTTCTAATTTTGGCGTATGCAATAAGCTGCCGCATACAAAATGCTACAGCTTAGTAAAAAAAAATACTTTATAGTAATTTTGACTCAAATGCATGCAGGTATGGTCGTAGGCCTGAAAAAGATGCCATTGATCATCTGAAATCTTTAAAAATTAATGTTAGGCCATGAGGGCTTATTTTAGATGAACAAGATCCATTTTTAGCTGTTTTCGTCAAATGGTTAATCGAGGAAACTGGTATCGTCGAAATAAAATGTCCATCTTCTTCCGTAGAACTTATTCCTGATGAAGCTATCTGTGCACGAAAAGTGACTTTTTGGTCAATAATTAAACAAACACACAGTGTGGATTTAAATAAAAAACATGTACATTATTTCCAAGTACAAGGACAGTTGCATATTACAAAAAAGAGAATTTTGTATTTTTGTGCTTTGGACACCTAGGGGCACCAAAATTGAAAAAATCGAAAGAGATGATTCTTTTGGGCAAAACAGTATGAAGGAAAAATTTGAGACAATTTTATTTCGACCGTTTGCTGCCGGAAATATTGGACTCACGTTTCCCTCGATCACTACCCATAAGAAACTCGCATTATATAATTGAAGCTAAGAAAATGAGAACAATAAAAGCAGCGGGAAATTAATTCAACATTTTTATAATTATTCATAGATTCATGTAATGCAACTGTAAATTGTTACTTTTATTATTATCACTATTATTATTATTACTAGCCGGGCTTCACCCGGCTATGCTCGGGCCATCCGTCCACCAGACAGACGGCTTTGAATTGATTGATTGAGAGGGCGAAGTTTTGTAAGAGGTACTATTAATTTGCAGTCTCCCACCGCCCCACCCCCAAAAAAAACCAAAAAAAATTAAATTTTGTTATTCGTATTAACACTCACCACCACCTGGTATGATATGAGCATACCTGCATTACAAAAAGATACATTTTCATGTGAAAAGATATCGGCTGGCTACTTTAGCCGATATTCCTGCAATACAAAAATTCAAATTTCCTGAAATTTGTGTTATTGGGGATATAATAATGCATTGTATATTGAAATTATATGAGTGCATGTATTAGGCAGAATTGCACATGTCTATTTTGCGAGATATTCTGTATTCGGTTTAGTCAAAAGATAAGCGCAATTGAAATGTTAAACAGGCTTCCTGAGCATATGGTATTGTGGAAAAACAAATAAACCTCTCAATAAACACCAACATTTCCTAAATACAAATATTTATAAAAAGGAAATGTGAATATGTACTTTTTAAATATTTTAGGGTGTAATCAACAAAACAAAGTAATGGTGAACTTCATACAAAAATATATTTGTAGAATATTTATTTAAAACCAAAAACTAAACTAATCAGCAAAGAAAGAATTACATGAAATATGAACAGTTTTAGAAAAAAAAATGGTAAAATGAAAATAAAAATTAAAGAATTACTTGTTGTTTGAACAGTTCAAACATGATTCTATATATCTAAAATCCAAACTGAAAACCACGTATAAACAAAACTGAAGATAGATATAGAACTATAATTTGAGAACAAAAAGAATCTTATGTCACATGTTCCCGTTTAATGATTCAACAACCTCTCAAGAAACGATATACTAGAACTATGAAATGAGAACAAAAAGAATCTTATTGCTGGCTGTTGTTTAGCATTAATCAAATACCAAAATCGAATCATTTGATACTCGAATCACAGTTCACTTGAATTTTAATTTTTTTTTACTTTAACTGCCAAAAAATCCCCAAAAAATCAGTACATCTTCAAATGATCTATTTATGATTAAAAAGTTTCAATGAAGGGCCTGTTCACATAGGAGTCCATTGCGTTGCGTTAAGGAAAAGATGACGTTGAGACGAAAATAAACCAATCATAGGTCTCCAAACAATGAGCAATGAAATGTTTAACGCCTATGATTGGTTTATTTTCGTCTCAACGTCATCTTTTCCTTAACGCTACGCAACGGACTCCTATGTGAACAGGCCCTAAGAGTATGAAAAATAGAAAAAGAATTTAAAATTAGACACACGATGAAACATTTCTTTTCAGTGATTCATTTTTTAATGAGAATCACGCTGTGAAAGAATCACCCTTTGTTTACATTGTCAAAGATTACATTGTCTCACAGGAGACGCCTCATTAGAATCCAAATAACTCTAAAACTATTAAATTAACAGAATAAGTATACGCAGAAAAAATTATCAGTTTTTAAAGCTCTTTCCAAATAACATTTATGTACTTACATGAAAAAAAAATACATCGATTTCGACATTTTCAAACATGGCCGAATTTTATACCATGAACGGTGTACCCGGAATTTTCCACGACCGACACCGTTTTCCTTTTATTTATATAGATTATGTATTATTATTATTACTATTATTTATTATTATTATTATTATTATTATTATTATTATCATTATCATTATTGTATTTTTTAAATATCTTTCACTCTGTATTTGCATTTCTGTGATCATAGTTTTTACTTGTGTAGGTATCTTTATGCTGTTTAGAATATTAAAAAAAAAGAGAGAGAGAATTTTGTAATATCTTCAGTTCTGTTTAATAGTAGGTATTTATTGCTTTATTTTTAAGTCTACTTAACGTTCCATAAATAAAAATGATACAGGGACGTTTATTCTTTTCGTTTTTCAATTTTTATTTGTGTTTATGTACATCAACATTTTTTTAATTACTTAAATATCTAAATTTTTAACTCGAGTCTCTTCTATAAATCTTTAATGTTACCTAATGCAGTGGGAAAATAAATCGTGATAAGAAAAATGTTTTTAATTCTCCATTTGATTTTGTATCTGATTTGAACATGGAGATCTGTTTTGTTTCAAATTTTTGCAAGTTAGTGGATTGAATGAAACAGGGAACGCCTTGTGCGTCTACTATTGACAGCTGCATAAATTCTAGTAATCCAATAAAACGGTATTTTCAGATATTCTGAACTCTTCTGCACCTTTCAACAGGATTCATTTTATAAATTTCGTCCACCACAGGAATTTATGAGTGTTTAAAACACTCTAGGTCAGATTTTTTTCACCAAATAATTAAAATTTTAAATTATTTGCATTTTTTTTGACTGAAAAATGCCCAAAGGTGTAAAAAAAAATTCTCTATTACGAAGTACAATAAACAAAGAAAAGTTGGCAATCCTTGGACAAATTTTCTCCATATGTTAAAATCATGAAGCTACAGAGCTATCTTTAGCTTCATGGTTAAAATTGAGATGAGCGAATCCAATAGGGTTAGAATACTATAGTCTAAGTCAGCAGAAAATTATTCATTTCATTTCTTTGAATGTCTGTAATTGTTTATTGATCCGGAATTAAAGTCCGGGAGAGAGAAAATTATTTCTTTCTGTTGGTGCATTTTTGTGTGTGTGTTTGTTTGTCTATTCTCATGTGCTTTTTTTTCAATTTTGTTCATTACTAGCGACACAAAACGACGCCAAAAGAGAGGGGATACTTATTGAAGTGTGGATAGCAGTTGCTCTCTATAGCTACTTTGCAATTTAAAGGGAAAAGCATAGTTTGCTCTGAACGAGTGGTTTAGCAAAGTGTTTATTGCTACTTCACAATGCAGTGTTTATTTCAGGTAACTGATTTTGTTCTAACTGAAATTTTTGCGTTAAAACTGAAAAGTATTTCTATTGTTTTGTTTTCAAGACTACATACTTAGCTGCCTCAAAAAGCATTTTTAGAATCTTGATGAAAAACATTAAAGGCATTTTAGAAAAAATAATTTGAACAGAGCAATATGTTTGTGTAATATGTAAGAATAGAAAAAATACCCAAAAAGGCACCAACAGAAAGAAATAGTGTTCTCGCTTCTAAACTTCCCGCTCAATAAACAATTTCGAATATTCAAAAAAATGAAATCAATCATTTTCTGCGGATTTAATCTCATTCTTTATTATAACACATACTCTCTTTCTGTTCTAACTTAATTCTTTCGTGTAATGTGTTATCTATTGTGTTCATTTGGTGAAAACTTTGAAACCATTTTACGAGAAACGAAATGAGAAATACATATGTTGTGTATAAGTCGTTTATAAATTAGGATCTCTTTTCTCGTGATGACGCTTGAAATCAGTGGCGCACCCAGGGGGTAAGTGTCCCTTCCCCCCCCCCCCCCCCCCCCAAAGAAATAGAAATTGCATTATGAATATTGATTTTGCATTATAAATATTTTTATCCGTTCATCTCGACCCCCCCATGCATTATAAATATATTTATCCGTTCATCTCGCCCTCCCCCAAGAAAAAATCCTGGGTGCGCCACTGCTTGAAATGCATTCTAGCAGAATTCTGAAAAGAGCAGTATGCTTATGTATTGCTCACTAATATGCACAGTTTTCTCACGACGAAAAATTTAACTTCATTTTACGAGAAACTGTAACTGAGCAATATGTCTGTGTTTAGTTCACTTTAAAGTTATTTACTGTGTTCCCTTACTGATGACTTTAAATGGATTTTACGATATTTTTCATAATAGTGAACTTATTACATAATAACTGAAAAAAACTGCAGAAATTCAAAATTTTTTTCTCTTCAATTTATTCATTTTTTTATTAGCTTTATGTGTGAGGATTGAAAGTTTTAAAAAGTTTTCATTAGAAGTTGGGTTATAGGTTTGTTTGTTTTCGGAGATAGTATTTAATTTTTTCCCTTATTTTTTTTTACTTAGCACCTTACACATCGTATCATATCTAAGAAATTGATAAAGATTTCTACAGTATTCTTGTTCTCTATCAAGAACACGCGTTTTTGTAAATAGAAACAAAAAGAATTCTACTAATTGATCTTATTGAAAATGGTGTTTACCATATAAGCATTTTTTCAATGTGTGACATTTTCCCTTTTTTATTAAAAAATATGTCTGGGGATAACAAAGACAAAAGAAAAATAATTGAAAGAAAATTAAAAACACTAGCAACCACATTCAAAAACATACAAATTTTTGCCATATGACTGTATACGTACAGTATATGAGGGGATATTCTAACGCGACAGCCTGGCGTCACAAACAGAAACGGATGTAGTTACGTAAGGGGAAAGAAAATATTAAGGTCTTCTGATTGGAAGAATATTCGTGGAGAGTAACTGCCCCTTTCCTGGTAACACAGGAGTATGTTTTCTCTGAAAAAACATTTTTTTTTCGACTGAGACATTCCCTTAACATACGTAATAAGACTCTTTTCTATAAGTCTGTAATTCTTCTGAACTCACTCCATTTTGGACCTACACTGCTGGCACAATACCTTCGTAAAATTGCGACACTTAAAAAAAAAAAAAATCTTGAGGCATCTTTGTAGAATTCATCGCTACCTCTCAAACAAAGTAGTTAAGATTTACTTTAACAAGGGTAGGACTTTTAGGAGAGCAGCTCAGGAGCTCTCAAAAGATTCTAATGAAAACAGCAACAGGATACATATTAAGATCGTAGTATATTTTCCTGATAACAACTGCACCCAATATAATTTTAGAAAACGTCTCCATACTCTGATCTTTTGGAGCCTACTCCTGATTAACTTTAATTCTTTTCATTTGGTCATTTATTTTATTTTGCTCTCTCACTCTGCTATGGTCTCACTGAAACATTTTTTCTTTTATGAGTTTCCGCTCGTTTTTCTTCTTTAGGGTAGTAACTCTTCCATTATTTAATTCCATACGGTAGGGTGCCCCTCGCCAAAACGTTTGTACAAATACTCAATTAATTTCGGGTAGAATTACCAATGCTACCCTCGAAGAATTCTACACTGCTGGCCACCCAAATTGCAACACCAAGAAAGACAAGAGATATCACAACAAAATTTATTTTGTAGATAACATGTTGACCAAGTATCAAATGATTAAATTTATAGACTTCTGTGAAGTGTGGTTCCTGCCAAAATCAGTAGCCAGAGTAGCCGCCATTGTTGGAGATCACCGCTGCCACACGCCTCGGCATTGATTCAAGGAGACTTTGGATGAGTTCTTGGGGTACAGCAGACCAAGCAGCTTCCACACGTTGCCAAAGTTGATCTGCTGTGGCAGCTGGGGATGGAATCTGGGTCAGTCGTAGAGCAACCATGGACCACATGTTTTCTATCGGCGAAAGATCCGGAGAGCAAGGCGGCCAGGGAAGCAATTCAATCTGGCGATTGACGAAGAACCGTTGGACAATGCGTGCCACGTGTGGTCGCGCATTATCCTGTTGAAATATGGCTGTGGGCAAGCCCTGAAGGTAAGGAAGGACAACTGGCTCCAACACCTAGGAGATGTAGCGCTGTCTGTTTAAAGTACCGGCAATGCGTACTAGAGGTGTGCGAGAGTGATATCCAATACCGCCCCATACCATAATACCCGGTGCAGGATCAGTGTGGCGGTGCATAACGCTGCTGTTCAGCAACTTCTTTTCACGGTGTCTCCAGACTCGAATGCGACCGTCGTGGTGTTGCAGACAGAAGCGTGACTCATCAGTAAAGACAATTTCATTCCATTCTGCCGTCCACATCCTTCTGTCATCGCACCATTGGCGGCGGAGACGTCTGTGGTTCTGCGTCAAGGGTAGACAAAGCAATGGAGGTCTTACGGACAGACCATTCTGCTGTAAACGGCGTCGAATGGTACGCGCAGACACTGGATGATGCGTTACAGACTGTATGTGCTGTGCTATGGTTCGTGATGTGACTGAGCGATCCGTCACTGCCATGCGCACAATTTGCCTGTTATCACGTGAAGTGGTGCGCTGAGGTGGATGCGATCGAACACGCCGGTCCGTCGTACCCTCCTGCATCCAACGATCACATATCGGCATTACAGTTGTTTGGTTTCGTCCAACACAACTACCGATTTCCCTGAAAGATAATCCACAATCTCGGTAGGCCACTATCCTTCCTCTGTCGAACTCGGATACTTGATCAAAAGATGATCGCTGTTTTCGACGAGGCATAATTGATCGTTTTTTGAAAAAACCACAAGAAAAACACAATTGCCGAACTTGAAATCGTCGAAATCTCCAAGCCTTAAATAGAGCTTTGAAGTGGCGCCACAGGCGCGCGTGATGTGCGTCTGCGCTGAAATTCTAATCATTTGCATATCTCACCTCCGCTAATGCATGTTTTAAATTTCATGTTATTTGCATGTTTCCTTCAGGGTTTTGCATTTCCAGTGGCCAGCAGTATACATATACATACATATACATATATACATATACATATACATATACAGTATGCCCACTAAAGTCCCTTCCCATCCTCTTAACTTCGGAACGGCTGCTGCTATATTCCTAAAAGTGGTGTCTAGGTATAGTAAAGTAGCCATGCGCTACTGAATAAAACCACCTACCACACCACCTGGTGCAAAACTGCGGAGTTAGCATTCCTATCATGAAAACAGAACGAGATAGGGAAAAAAGTTATCTACAATGTTGTAGAGCATCATTGATTTAGTAAGAAAAGATACCTTTTGGAGAATAATACGAAGAATAGAATGGTTAAAATGCGCATTTGTTTTTTCGTGATTTCCGACACTGTGAAGTGACAAAACGATCCGAGAGAGAAAAAAACAAATAGTTATCAAAATATCCCTTTATTTGAGATGTTCAAATTTCTCACCGTCAGCTGCAATGCACATTTGGATCCTCGTTTGAATCTGACGTTGCACACGTTGGAGCAAAGAGCGTGACACGTTGGCACAAGCGTCGGTAATGCTTCGTTTAAGGTCCTGCAATATTTGTGTGGGGGAGGGTTCGCATACACCTGCTGTTTCAGGTATCCCCACAGGTAAAAGTCCAGTGGAGTCAGATCAGGCGAACGTGGAGGCTACTCTTCGAAACCGCCATCCCCAATTATTTGGTTCCTGAGTCAGCTTGTTATTGTAAATTGCACACCAAACGTTAATAGCATACCGCATTTGATGTCGAACGTCGGTAAAACATCGCTGTTAAAATAACCCCGTCCACTAAAACCTGTTGAGGCGTTGGTCGGTATGGTTGAGCGCCTAATTCACTTAGGATTTTCCAAACCTGACTTTTGGAGAAGCCACAGCGTTGACTGATCTCTCTTGTGCTGCATTTCGGATATGCGAGGGCGTATGCTAATACCTCATTCGATTGCACTTGCCGTCCTACCTTAGCTGGTCTGCCAGATAGAGGTCGACTAGTAACGCAGCCTGTCTCCCTTAAACGTTTTACAACACTTAGGATGGTTTGATGAGAAGGATGCGGGCCTGCATTGAAACTTTTTCGGTACAACCTTGCTGCTGATCGTGCCTTGCGTCCACATTCACCGTACAGTAAAACCATCTCACAGTACTTATCTTTGGAATACTCAGCCATGACCAAGAGCATCAACATACTACAATCCCAAGAAGATGTCTCTTTTATAGCTGCCTCAGGTGAACAGGCATGACATTTCTTACGTATTTGCATACTGCAAAAATTTCGAACACCAAGCACAAGTTGCGTTGAGTTGATGCGACACTATTTTACACGATCTACATATTGTCTACTCTGTTTATAAAGAAAATCAGTACAAGGATGCAACTCTCGGGGTTTGAACCGCGGTCCTTTTGATTGGGGATCACAAGCGATATATCACTGTGCACATTGCGGTGTCGTGTTTTGCCCGAAACATAATCATTTCTCCTTCCCTTCAAGTTTCTTGACATCACAGTGTAGGAAATCACGAAAAAACAAATGCGCATTTTAACCATTCTATTCTTCGTATTATTGTCCACAAGGTGTCTTTTCTTACTAAATCGATGATGTTCTAGAACTTTGTAAATAACTTTTTTCCCTATTTCGTTCCGCTTTTGAGATAGGAATGCTAACTCCGCAGTTTTCAACCAGGTGTCGCGGTAAGTGGTTTCATTCAGTAGCGCATGGCTACTTTACTATACCTAGACACCACTTTTATGAATATAGCAGCCGCCGTTCCGAAGTTAAGAGAGTGGTGAGGGACTTTAGTGGGCATACTGTATATGTATGTATATATATATATATATATATATATATATATATATATATATGTATGTATATATATGTATATATGTATGTGGTGCCCAGTACCTCACGCCGTGAAGGAGAGGCATAGCACTAATCGTAGGTGTAGCCGGCACGAAGGTGTAATGCAGACGGGCGCAGTGTAGATCCAGGGAAGCACTTACGAACTTGGGTAGGCGAGACACGCACACATGGAGCCATTGATGAAATACACAACTTCGAAGCCTTGCTTTATTTATATTACAAGACATTACATCACAAGACAGAAGCGGACCGCAGGTCCGACAGCAACGAGAGTTAGACACCAAGAGACAGAAGTGCTTTGCGATATTGACGACAGAGGGACTAAACTACTTAATATTTTAATTAGGCGACTTTAGATTCGTGGAGTTCACGTGCCCACTTAAGTTTATCGGGGACAGTACTGCTAGAATCCGCTCTTGTTAGAACCGCGAACTATTGACCTGGGCGCAGGATAAGTGGTCATAAAGTTCTTACAAAGTGTGGTTTTTGACGTTACAGACCCCATAAATACAGAGTGGTTCGAGGGCTCTTCAAGAATTTTGACACTATACTGACATTCTTAATCTCATAACTTCTAACACTCATATCTGGGGATGTTATTGAGTTCAGCTACTTCACATGCCTGTATCATGATCTGCAGGGATAATATAAATTATCTTATTTTACTTTTAGGTTGCAATTTTGGAAAAAGGGGTCATGCTTTATTAACAGGATAATTTTAGATACGCTTTAGATATATAATGGTGGGCTGTTATTATCACATGTATATATATATATATATATATATATATATATATATATATAATACAATACATACATACATATATATGCATCCCGTTAGGAACTTCGTTCCTGACGGGGTCCCCCGACCGCACAATTTTTAATTTTTTTTTTTTTTATAGTATCCAAACTTTAATTTTCACACTAAAATGAACTATCATTATCTACTTCGAAAGCCAATAGGAAAATTATCCAAAATTAATTTTAAGTGTAGGAATTTGATGTTTCAGTTATAAAAAGTCAGATTTGTAACTGAAGTACTAGATAAATACTAGTCAATCAGAAGAGCATCTATATTTTTAAATAGGCAAAAGGAGATTTGAGAGATAAAAAAACACAAATTAAACTTTCTTCAGCATTGTAAGTATTATTTTTCATTGATATATGAACACATGCACGTATAATCCCACACGGATCGTAATAAAGCAAAAGAAAAAAATTATGCTTTGAAGTGGGAAGACTTCAAAGCATCTTGCCATCGTTTTATTAAATTAAAATTCCCGATGAAAAAAGAACAAATATTGTAAGTTGTCGTCATTGCACACAGCTAACAGACACCGGAAATGAATTAATCTAAACAATCCCAAAAGGATTTGGCATCTTTGATTTAGAAGGTTACCATACAAGGGTTATCATAATTTTCTATTTCAATACGCTTATCGCTTACTAGGCAGCGTTTGGCAAAGTGAAATTCGAAAGTGAATAATATCTATTGTTTTTCTCATTAAAAACGGCGTGTCCAGGTGTAATTTTTATAAAAAATCGCAGATTTTAAATAAACTAAGGTTTACATAGTAGGAATTTCTTGAAGTATGGATAGGTTTGGAGCAAGAGTCTCCGTAAAAAGGAGGTAATGCTAAACTCCATAGGGTTTCCTAGTTCTGTTCTCCAAAGGTCTCCAAGATGGCCGCCTCACTTTGAGGGCGTATGCACTCCGACAAGCTTCAAACAACGGCCATGCATTTTTTTTTCAACGTAGCAGACACTTGTCTTTACGACATTCCTTTTTTTTAATCCATAAGTTTCTTCATGTAGTGTAATTAAGAGTGAATTGGTAGATGAATTTATGTTTGCTAATTAATGTGTTATATATCAAAATTTAAAATTATACTTTTCAACGGAAATTTTAATTTGTATCTCCTGAATAGCACAACTTTGCAGTTCATCCACAAACATCATGTTAAAAATCAGCAATTCACTGTAGTCTGACAGTATTTCATTTCTTTCATCCATGGTTTGCTCTTAAACGTTACGCTAGAAATTCCACTTCTCTTATTGGTTAAAATATTTAGTGTTTAGTCTTAATTTAGTAACTCACCTTGAATTCGCGAAATTCAAATTTATAAACGTACGTTCGCTCAGTTTTGAAATGCGGTAAATGGGTGTGTGTTTTAACTCTTGCGAAAAAAGTTGTTTTTATGTTTCCACAGAATTCTAAAACGAGCGCACAGTTGTACACTTGAAATTATATCTTCTCAAATATCACTTAAAGGTAAGTTTTATAAATTACATTCATTTATCAAAATACGTTTATTAATGTTTGTTACAGACCGTAATGTGTTTTTAAATGTGACCGTTTTCCTGTAATAATAATGTAATATTAAAATTACTTAATATTACGGAAAAAATATTTCTGATATTAAATTCTTGTGACTTTTATGGGAAGTTTTTTGTTTCTGCTTATGTAAAAAATAACCAAGACTTGTTAAAGTGTATTTAAATAAGTGCAAAGTAGATCAATGAACAGAGCGTAGAGCCTATTTAAAATGGCCTGTCATGAAAACAAACAAACACACACACACACACACATATATATATATATATAATTTATATATATGTAATATATATATAATTTATATATGTGTGTATGGAAATATATGTATGTATACATCAGATCTTACACTTGACCTAAAAACAGGGAAGTAAAATTGATTCCCTGGCTCTAAAACTGGGAGTTAGATGTATAAAATGATAGTCAAATCAACAAAAACACAATTTACATGGTGTGTCAAGTGCGCTCTTTACATATGTAATTGTATATATTTGCATTTCCATGTACCTAATGGCAATTAAATCCGGATAAACTTGTCAAGAGACAGATTTGTGTAGATGAAATGTCATCTTTTGGGCACACAAATTAGCTGTTTGCAAGCATTAATAAAATAACCGTGAATAGTTCCCAGTATAATGGTCATAAAATATATCATATACAGAGATAAAAAGAATTGTTTATTATTGAGCACAGTTAAAACACCTAAGTAAAATTTTTAACATATTGATTCTGGATAAACTACAAAGTTATGCTGTTCAAGTGATACAAATTGAAATTTTCCCTTGACAATAAAATTTCAAATTTTGAAATAATAGCATATTAATTACCAAACATATATTTATCTATCAGTTTACTCTTAATTAAAAAACATGAAGAAAGTTTGAGATAAAAACAAACACCCATATATTCATATTTAAGAAATGATGGTAAAGAACTGCATAGACATTGATAAAGTTTTTTAAAAACTTGAACAATTGAAGTTAATACTATGTAAAATAAAAGAACATCAAGAATTTAAAAAAAAAATAGCTTGCTTTACGATTTGATAAATACGTTATAACATAAATACTAGAGATTTTTCTCAAGCTATGTTCAGCTTCCTTGGCAAAAAAGTTGATTAGCAAAAAGTTTTTTTTAATAAAAAAGTGGCAGCAATTTGTTTTCCCCTCATGCTGGTTACAGTCTAAATATTTCCAAATCATCAATTTACTATAAGTAATGTCTCATGTTAATTTAGATACAGTAAAATAAAGTGTCACAACTTCATTGTTTGAATATTTGGTACTTTAGGATTATTCCGTCGACCTGTCAACGCTCGCGAAAATATGCAAATCCTTTGGCGCCATCATAATGAAAAGCAATTTCCAAAATAAACATTCTAAACACATTAAATTTATTATTAATACAATAATATTATTAAAACACATTATTAATAAAAAGAATCAAATTAAAGTAAAAACCTCTATTTTTTTATAATAACACATTGAATTATTCTTGAATCTAACCATATATATTATTATCAATCATTTCGGCGGCCAAAAGTCCTTGATAGCTTTTAAAGCGCAAACAAACAAGACATTATCCTTGTGCAGTCGCCAATCACGCATATTTTCTTAGAAGAAATGATTCCATAGTCTTGAAAATATGCCACTGCACTCTCTTCGGTGCTAGGCAAATTCTAAATTCGAATCATTTTGCAGCGGAGTAAAAAAACAGTATATTTCAACACGCTAAAGAGCACTAACTCTCGTAGTCAAGGATTACACAGTAAATGTGATAAAATTTGCGGTTATTGGCGCAAAAGCTACCTTTTGGTGATAATATCGGGTTTGGCGAAAATGGTCGACGGGATAATTCCAAAGTACCGAATATTTTTATAATATTCAAACAATATCCGTAAAAGTTAAAGAAATGTAACAAATTATAAAATGTTCAGTCCTCTAACAATGAATTTGGAGTTTACCATTTAGTAAGATTTTAATACAATTATCATATGATTTGATAATAATTTTATCAAATTATTTGATAATATTTATATTTTTTTATACAATTATGATTTTGATACATTTTCAAAATTAGGTACGTACATTGTTATAAATTTTCCTTAACTGTTAGAGATTTTTAGAGCAATTTTTTACCAAGTTTAAAGGAACTTTATTGCCATGGGGAATAACTTATTTTATTTGTTTATTTACTTTTTTTTTTTTTTTAACTTATTTATTTAGAAGAGACATGAGACACTTTTCAGGTTGCTTTCTTAGGGTTTTAGCGGCCCTGGGCAAAACACATTTACTAGCAATCAAATTTCTCTATGTACTGAGTAATGGCCCTGAAAAAAAAACTGCATCCACTACTGATTTTACTAATTATTACTTTTAATGCATTACGTTTCGATACTAAAAACCTACATTCTAGCTACGAAAAGAAAATTATACATGAAATTACAATTGGTCCACTAAAATATAAAATTAATCAATTTGTATGAATAATGAAACAATAGAAAATTTATTTAGACGATTAAGAAAATGTAAATTTTTAAAAAAAAATACTTACATTTATGAATTTGTTGGTTATAAAGCAATTTGCCCTCTGAGCTGCAAAATTGTGTATTATAAGTGAAAAGTCCAAAGATGAGAGATAATTTTTGTTAGATATAAGTGCCAAGGAGGACAGGTGTATAATCCATATTCAAAGCATACTGATTGTACCTGCTTTGTAATATTTTCAATTCTTCGAGAAGTAAGAAATAAAATCCATTATAATGATACAGAGAGCAAGTAAAAGCCCTTTTTTGTATACCTCCTTCAGCATTCAGATCCCTTTCTTCCCAACAGGTTTGGAATGCATTTACTTACTTGTCTGACACTCCCTGGAGAAAATATCTTGTTTATTGTTTGCTTTGAACAGACCAAACATTTGACCAAATGGTATTAGTATTCGTTCACAAAAATATGTTCGTTTTCCTCGGTTTGCAACTATTCAGTGAAAATGGACAGATTCCAACAAAATGGTTTATAATTCTTCAAATGACTGTATGTAGTGACTGACCGATAGTAGAAATTGATATTGAAAAAAAGGATTCATAATCAAAGTTTTACTATAACTGAACTGAAGATGAATCATTTTTCTAACCAAGAATTTTTTTTTAACCAAAAGGGTAGTTTGTCAGTTAAGATTCTTTTAAAAAAATCAGAACATATATTTTTTTTATGAGTTGAATTATAGAAACCGCGAAAAATGAGGGATTTCTTAAAAAAACCCATAACATTTAGAAAAGTGTTGCGATTAGGAATAAAAATGGCAACCCTGAACAGTTAAATGCCCAGTTCACCCACCCCTAAGCTTGACCCTGCTGCTGGAAGTTGATTGTTGTAATTCGGGATCGAAAATAACTAACACCTCACAATGGTATAGCAACAAAATGTGTTTATCAATCTTTAGGCTCTGAGAAAATTATGAAGGTTTTTAAATTTTTAGGCTTTAAGGAAACTATCGCATGTTTTGTTTTTTCCATTTTCATGTAATCAACGTATTTTGAGACTTTTAACCCTGCATAATACTACTTACCATTTTCCAAAGTAAAGTGAGGTAGTTTCAAAAATCTTTGATAAAATTTAGAATCATTTTTGCTTTTATAATTAATTGATCGTACAAAATTTTATTGTTATATGTATGCAGATTTCTGGTTGAGTTTTTGCAATTTTTAGCTTTTCTCTTTTACCAAAGAAGGCACAATATTGTTTTGTAGCTTTGTATTCATTTAAAATAATAAGTATGACTAGTTATATTAATAAATAATGTAAACATAAAACAAATGGGCTTTCAGAAACTCATGACAGCAAAAATAAATAATAAAAATGACTGTACTGAATCATGGTTTAAAATTATAATTTTTTTTTCTCGTTGAATGTATTGTACAGAGTTGATTATTACTCTGTACAAGAAATTTGAACTTTTTTTGTCCTTTAGATGAAACTGTGATTCTGTATAAACAAAAGGTGCTTGATTCATATATCAAAACCAAAATGGTCCCTCACATATCGTTTTTGTAGGAGATCCACTTCTCATATTTATACAAATTGGTTACAGAGAAATATAACAGACTAGATTATGGAAAACACAAACACTAAAATGATTTTTTTGGCCATTTCCTCTTGTAGACATCTGTTGTTGTGCCCTGATAACAGACCGGCAAATATTCAGCTGTCATATTTCCATTCCATCGTCCACTGAAATGCTTTTCAAACATAGAGATGTCCTGGTGAAATCTTCCCTCATGCTCATCACTAATTGCACTAAGTTTTTGAGGAAAGAAGTCCAAAAAGTGTAGTTTTAAAGACATATTGCAACCTATACCACGAAAGCATTTCACGATGTCACCAACAAGATGTTCAGTTTTCAGCTTTCTCATTTCCAAGGAAATGTGAGCACACTAATTCAAATGCCAGCCAGACTTCTTTTTCTGCTTGTGACAGTTTATTTTCAAATTCTTCATCATGAAAGACCGCTTTAATTTGTGGGCCAATAAAAACCACTTCTTTTACCTTTGTCTCACTTAAATTTTTGAGTTTGTTCCTGAGATGGAAGAAAGCCACTCCTTCTCTGTAAAGAGCTTTTACGAATATTTTCATCAAACTGAGTTTAACACTAGAACCGCCAAGGTGGTCATTTTGACCGTTTTGAAACTTTCACTTTGTACCAATTTGTTTCTGTCAAGAGTGTAACTTTCAGCTCCCTTGACTTTTCCTAAAATACAGGAAGTTATGATATCCCGGTGATAAATTTTCCATTTAACCAAAATTTATGGAGTATGGGGGTACTATACCTAGAACCGCCAGAGCGGTCAAAATGACCGTAGTCATTTTTAATGTATATTTCACCTATTATATGTCGCTAGATTAATTGAATGCACTTATTGGATGCCTATTATATGCGAGAGGATCATTTGAGGCTAAAAATGTTGAATTAGAAAGTATGTGGGATAATTTATGGGGAATTCGTATTTTTCCTGAAACCATGTCTCGAAATAGATTTTGTGAAATAATGAGGTACATAACAATTTGAAATGAAGTCAACCAGAAAACAATGCCTTGCAGATGATAAATTCGCATTAGTATCCAAAATATGGAATCCATTTATTGAGAACTGTTTTTCTAATTATAATCCAGGAGAAAACCTTACAATCGATGAGAGGCTTTTTTCAACCGAAGCAAGATGCAAGTTCTTACAGTATATGCCACAGAAGCCTGATAAATTTGGCATAAAGTTTTGGCTATTGGCAGATGATGAAACGAAATATTTACTGAATGGAGTACCTTACTCAGGTAAAAATGACGACCGATCAAGCAATCAAAGTTTATCTGAATATGTTGTTCTTCATCTAATGGAACCATACTTCAAGAAAGATTACAACATTACAACAGATAACTTCTTTACTTCATTGTGTCTTGCAGAAAAGCTGAAATCAATGAAAGCAAGCATTGTTGGCAACAGTCAATCTCAGAAGAAAAGAAATTCTTCAGGCCACAAAAAGCGAGAAACATGCCTTTTTCAGCAGCTAAATTCTTGCCAGAGATGATATAATTTTGACAGTTTATCAAGGAAACAAGAACAAAAATGTTTTACTATTAAGTTCCCTACATTCATCAGTTACAGTGGTAACTGAGGGGAAACACTTACGAGAAACTGTAAAGTTCGATAATTGAACAAAAATTGGAGCTGACATGCTCGACCAAATGACACGGAATTATTCCGCAAAAGCTTGTTCTAGACGTTGGCCTCTTTATGTATTTTATAATGTGTTTGATCTCGCGAGCGATAATTCTTAGATACTATATAAGAAAGTCACTGGAAATAATGTTCGACGGCGTGACTTTCTTTCGCAATTAAGATCTGAACTGCTTGAATCACATGCAAATTTGATGACAGTATCGAAGATTTCATTCATACATCCTCACTTACTAGTTATAAAGAAGCTAAAAAGAGAATACAGTGCCAAAGTTCTAGTTGCAAAGGGAATAAAAAAAATGGACAAGTGTGAAGTTTACAGGAAACCAACTTGCGGCAAATGCACTGCTAAAGTGGTGAAAAAGATTTTTTTGTATAAATTGTGTGAAAGACATTGTTTAGTTCATTTACATGCATGCGGTATATTCTCAACATTTTGGGAAACATTTTAGCTTTATTTTAGCCCAAAAAAAAACATAGTATGCTTGATTTTATTCCGCAGGAAAGAAGAAATGTAACTTTAGTATAATATGAGCTACATATGCGTTAACTCTACATAGCTATATCCATTCAGTTAATTTCTATTTACCAGGAATTGTTAGTAATTCCCATCAGAAATTGATATCTATCAATTTGCATCATTAATATTAATTGTGTCATTTGTATTAACTGTATAATTTTTATCAATTGTATCATTTGTATTAATTTGTATAAAATATAATTGGAATACTATATTGCACAGTGTTTAATTTCATTCATAACTTTTTTGTTTTTATATAAATTTCTTTAAAATGTGTATACAATTCCTCACAAAAAACCATTTTTATTATAGAAATAATTATAACTTATAATATTGGAAATGCTGATAACAATAGTAATAAACGATATTAAGAGTTAAAAATGGCAAGTAAGCTATAATAAAGCACTGTAGACCATATCGGTCCAAATGACCGCTTCTGCGGTTCTAGGTATACATTTTTGACGGCGGTTCTAGTGTTAATGTGCAATGGTGGGAGAAAGACATATTGCGGATTCACAAGTGATTCATGTGATGTTTTTTGTGCCAGGAATGAAGTTTTTTCTTGAAGGTCACTGTTTACGGATGTAGTGATTTTTTTCTGTCACGGCTGTCCCATTTGCAGAGAAAGCAACAGTCCCTGCTTTCCCTGTTGTATGCCTGTTAATATCCCAATGACTTTCAAATCTCCACAACTGTGCCATTTGAATGTAGTATACTCAATTAACTTCAGTATAGCACTCATAAATGTTTGTTATGAAATCATAATAAAAAAGCAGTATATCAAAATCTGTTATGAGCCACCAAAATCTTTCAAATCTAATATATATGGGTCATTTTCAAAAAATTTGCCAAAACAGCATTTCAAAATTAAAAATCATCAACTGTTTAATTTATTTTTGGATATATGCTTGGAAATACTTAATTTTTAAGGATACAATGATATTTGAGCTTAATTTTTCCCACAACCAGATATATTTAACTTGAAAGTAAATCTTTGAGCTTCAATGTCATGAGTGTTACCGGACAATGTGACTACATTTCTAGAAAGTATGAAAGTGTTTATTTTTCCAAAAATGATACATTCCATTAATAAATTTGTCCTTTGACTATATCACATTAAACAAAAAAAGAATTTAATAATTGTTTAATAAAAATGCTTTATTCATTGTCATGAGTGTTATCCTGATATCATGTTTTACTGTCTATCACTATTGTAAATAAAATGAAAAAAAAGTTTCAAAATAATATTATGAAAATACATTACTTTTAATTATTATACAAATTCTAATAGAGTTATGGATTTATTTAATTTTTTTTATTGTGTTTTAGAGCTCATTTACTAGGTAACACTCATGACACAAATGGTAACACTCATGACATAAATGGTAACACTTTGATAAAAAGAGAGAAAAGCATGTTATGCTTTTTCAAATACATCAATTGGAAAGGGGAAACGGTAATAAACTCTGTTGCCTTTCATTACAAGTTGAGGATTAGGCAAAATACGTATGATCTGATCAAATTCTGCATATGAAATGTCCTCCTCCATTAATCGAAACAATTTGCCATTTTCATCAATTAATCTAAAAGCAACCTTAAGCTCTCCATCCACAGCATCATACTCTTGGCAAACTCGAACATATTGGTAATGTCCTTTATTTGGGTTATCCCTAAAAACTTTAATTAGCACATAAGCACCAGGTTGAAGCTTAGATTCGCAACTAGCCCCACTAGCTCTTGGGTTGTTAAGATCAATGGAAGATATTGAAGTGTCATCATCATCATCATCATCATCAGTGCTGTAAATTGGTGATATTTTATGTTTTACTACTCCTTTGGGAACAATCTTTTAAAAAGATTGAAAACACTTGCAAAACTTTCCTAATGTCCATTTGTTTTTCATGCAGAAACATGACACATCACAGTAAAAAAATTCTTCTGAATTTGTAGTTAATAATTGGTGAATGGAATGAGTACCTTTGACAGTCATGAGATTGGATGGTATTAGCTAAAAATAATTATCAACTTTGTCTTGAGGTATAAAAAATAGTTTCATTTTTAATCCTTCATTTTGTAACACATGGAACAATGTTTCAGCATCAGGTATGTCAGTACCATGTGCTACAATTTGATCTGCTGTTCGCTTTAATGTTGCCCCAATACCATCAGCAGCTCCTTTGCCATGACCAGATTCAAAGAAAGACCACGTCGCTGCTTTAAATTCAAAATCAAAGATCTTTCTAGTAAAAAGATAGAAGTTTTTTTTATCTCTACTGGGTAGAAGGCCCATCAGAAAAGAAATGAAGAACTTGTATATTTGGATAATCCTTTCTTAATAAATCCAAAACAAGTTCGAGATGAGCCCAGATTCCAGGTGGACCATGTTCATTGCTTGGGGAAATTGAAGAGAAAGAGAGAGGACTTTTATCCTTCATATATAACACTCCTGTATGAATAGTCACCTGATGTCGTGAAGCTCCAAAGTGGTAACTCTGGATCTCCTCATGCAGTTTACAATTATAATTTTCTGAAAAGTCAATAATTATTGCAGTCTCAGTATCAGATAACTGTTCTTTGTTTTCCTTAAAAGACTTGTTTTGATGTCTTATTTATAAGAATGGGGTTTGAATGCTTTCATCTGACTCTGGAAGGAATTATTCAATCTGTTAACAGTTCCATGAAGTGTTACAACTTTTTGCACATTCACACAAACAATGACTTTTCCATCCTTTATGTTATATCTTTCTTCCTTTACTTTGCTCCATTTTTTCCAGGTTGTACTACTGTTCAGATCTTCAACTGATACTGGGATTGTATTGTGAATACAATTCTTACATATACTAAACATGCAGTTAAAGTTGTTTTTATCACAAGCTAAGAATGATGTCAATACATGCAGGTTTGCAGTAGGTAGAACTTTCAGATGGCGTAGCTTGCAAGCCATGAACTCTAAATTTGCATGTTGCACACACCTACAAGTGTCTCTGTCATCATCGGTTGGCTTAAGAACATAAAATGGTCTGCATTTTGTAAACAAAGTGTACGACACAGGTTCAGAAGTTATTTTTTCATCACAGAATTTTTTATACAACACTTTGATCGAGACACATGGAATCTAACAAAAACCTCTTTTGCATCTTTAGTTTATTTTTGGTTCGAGTTTCCTTCTTTCCTGCAGTAGCATGACTTACATCATCACGTAAAAAAAACTGGACTATTTTCTCATATTTTTCTTTGATTTCTTTAGCTTTTACCACATTAATACGTTTTTTAGATTTTAATCCAATTGTGTGAGCTGCTTTACTTTGCATTTTATATTTCTGGCATAACTTTGAGGACATCATTCTCCCAATCATTCTCTTATCACTAGCATTAGATAGTCTTGCATAGGTTGTTTTCAAATTTGATATCAAAACATCATGAAATGCTAACTTTTTTGCAACTTCATGTTTCATGTTAACTTTACTTATTCTAAAATTTTCCTGCAATTTTTTTGTTTTTGATCTAGGAGTTTCAACTATAGAGCTTTTCCTTGTGACTTCCCTTGCATACCTTTTTCTGTATTTATAAATTTTTATTTTTTTTTTTCATCTAACTTTTGCAATTCCTGTATTTTTCTTTCATTTTTTTATTATCTCTTACTGTTTTAGATCTAGTCTTTAAGATACATTTTCTACCTTGCACCTTCTGCCTGCTTTTTAGTTGTTCTGAAACTGGTGTACATTCTAATTGTGCTGAAACTGGTATACTTACTGGTTGTGCAGAAACTGGTGTGCTTTCTAATTGTAAGGGAGATTCAAAACTAGCTTTGAAAGCTTTTTTTTCTCTGGAAGTTGCAGCAGAAATCCGCCATCTTCTCTTTACCTGCCTGTGTTCACGGCTAGTCATTTCACTAACTTTCTTTCTCTTTGCATTTCGTAATTTGTGCTTTTCTTTGTATAAAGCTTCTCTCTGCACATCTTGTCGTCTCTGTTTTCTGTATCTTTTTTTGCTTTTCTGCTGTTGATAATGCCTTTTTATTTTATTTTTTTTGCATGTTGGCATCTGAGAAAAAAAGAAACTGTTTTCAGTCCTAAAGAAATAAAAATATTAAAATAACAAAGATTATGCGTATATATATATAATTTACCAATCAAACATATTTAAAAAAATTATTCTTAATTTGTTATTCTAGATAGTAATTCTCAGTTGTTTTTTTTTTTTCCTGGGGTTACACGAGGGTACAATGTGTTCCTGTGTATCCCCAGAAAAACCCCACTTTTTTTTAAAAAATATTTTGGCTGAACTTAACCAAAATTTTAAGAAACTTACGAATCAATTGTTAATATACAACAAAAAGTTGTTTTTTTAATTGCTAGTTTTTAGTTCCCCTGTGACCTAGTCTCATAAATCAATATTTATTTTTCTGTGTTTCAATCTCTTTTTCATGAGCAGATAAAGACACATTCTGTTCAATCCAACAAAATGTGTAGAATCTTGGTTACTTTTTGGACATCATTCAGCAATAGACGCAAATAGCAAAGAAAGAAATCTAAACATTGAACCTCCTGAAGGCATGAGTCAGATTGGGAGTTTATTATAAAATTTTTACAATTTTTTAAAATTTTCACAAAATTATTTTAAAATTTTGTTTTGTTCACCAAATTAATAAATAGAATTTGAATCAACAGATATTTTGTTTTATAAAATTTCTCAAATCAAAAAAATTATGTTTAACATCTTCCTAAACCATAAATTTCTTTTGAAGTTGCAAACACGGTACTAAAAATACACACCTTATCTGAGAAAACTCAGTGTACCCTTTTTTTTTTAAAGAAAAAAAGCACTGGTAATTCTTATTACAACTGTAGAATTTTTATTCCAGAATGTACTAAACAAAAATGTTGAACATTCTTTTTTCATTGGTGGTTTTATGTGATGACTAAGATTGACAGAGCATAAAATATGAGATAATATATGTGGAATTTTAATGCTTTAAATATGTTTATACAATGGCAAGGGTTTTTTTCTGTTACATAAAGATTCTTTAACACTACACTGGGTTTCCCCCCCCCCCTTCTCATAAACATTATTTGTTTAGTGTTTTTCTGTGCAGTATTAATTTGTATGAATTTTCTTATTTGTTATTTGATTCACATCAATTAAAATATATTTTTTTAAGTTGAATAATGCTTTGTATTGAATCCTTTTTAACTTTTAAGTATGACTGCTTTCTTTTTTTTTAAAGCACTGAAATATTTCTAATTTGTTCTCTTTTTCTCTTAAAACAGGAAATTTCTAGCCCTGTTTATGTCTACACATAGTAGATTAATTATACAACATGGCATCAACAGGGATTAAACAAGATACAGATAATATGACATTAAAGCAAGTTGAAGAAAGTAATGTAGCAAAACAAAGAGATATGTTGCAAAGTTTGTATGTTATATGGAATAATGTTGGTGTTGATGAAGAACAACAAGTAAACCGTGCTAATCAAGTCTGGGGCTATATCTTCAATCTTGTAAAAGAAATAGTTGAAGAAGAGACAGGACTTTATGAAGATATTAAAGAACGCATAAAAAATTATGAAAAAAAAATATCAGAGTTATTAGACGTGTTAGCTCTACCTAAAGGTGAAGAGGTTGATGGTACATTGATAATACGAGAAGAAATCCTTCGTCAGCAGCTGGATGAATTGTCTAAATTAAAGCATAAGAGGTTAAAAGAATTTCAAGAACTTCACTCTGTAGAATTGAAGTATTGTAAAATGTTAGGGATGCCAGCACTCAGTCTTTCCTCTACAACTGGAGTTCCAACTGAAAAAGATATTTATGAATTGCAGCAGCATTTAAATATGTTAAAAGATGAGAAAGATCAGCGGCAGAAGAGATTTTATAAACTGAAAAAGGAATTAACAACTATTTTGGAAGTAACAGAATTAACTCCTGAAACACCTCTCGAAAAAGAAATTTTGACTTCTAAAGAAGATAATTTGTCACTTTCTAATGAAACTTTCAAACTGTTAGAACAGATCGTAACTAAAACAAAAGGTAAAAAGGTTGAATTGGAGAATGAAAAGGCAGCTTTAATGGATAAACTTTCTATGTTATGGGATGTATTGAAAATAGAAAAGGATGAAAGGGAGAAGTTTCTGTCAAAACATACTTGTTGTCGTGTTTCAAGTTTGAATGCAATCAAGGAAGAAATTGCTAGATGTGAAAATATCAAAAGACAGAATATCAAGAAATACGTTGATGCTCTTAAAGAAGAGCTTTTATCCTTGTGCGAAAGATGTTTCATGACACATTCTAATTTTCTCTTTGAACATTTGCAGGCTGATGAAGTGAATGAAGCTATATTGGATTCCTATGACAAAGAAGTATCAAAATGGAGAAAATACTACAAAGATACTGAACACATCATTAAAAAGATTCAGAAAAGACAACAACTATGGAACCTTATGATAATTTTTGAAAATAAAGCGAATGATCCCAATCGATTTAAAAATAGAGGAGGAAATTTATTGCAAGAAGAACGAGAGAGAAAAAAACTACAAAAGGATCTACCTGCTTTAGAAAATGAAATATTTCTTGACATTGACAAATATGAAGAAGAATCAGGAAAGCAGTTTCTTTACTATGGAGAGAACTTTCAGGAATATGTTTCAAAGCAGTGGGATGATAGAATAGCTCAAAAAGAAAATGAAAAAAAAAATAGGCATAAACTGCGTACACAGCAGCTAGAAGTTGAGCGGACCCCTGCTAAAAGGCCATTTGTAACTACTCCTAAATCTGCACCAAGCAAATTGTTTAAATCATCAGCT
The DNA here is from genome assembly GCA_907164885.2 of Dolomedes plantarius. Lineage (NCBI taxonomy): Eukaryota > Metazoa > Arthropoda > Arachnida > Araneae > Dolomedidae > Dolomedes > Dolomedes plantarius. The sequence goes on from OU015493.1 coordinate 168,485,452, forward strand.
GGAGTGTCCATTTACAGAACTCCTAATTTCTCAGTTGCAAAGCAAGTGCCCTGTACGACTGCAAAAATGAGAACTAATAAAATGTCAACATTACAATCTAATTCAAACAAAAGAGCTGAAAGAAATGTGTTGAAAGAAAAAAATGTAAATCAAGCAGATAGTTATAACTCCCATGATACCACTACTTACACAGATTTTGCAGAAAAATTAAATAGATCATCCAGATATGCACATCGCAGCTCTGTTTTGTCTTCAAGAAAAATTGTGGGTACCAGAATATCTACTAATAAAAGTAAGAGAAAAAGTGGCAATGTATCTACTCGAAAGTCTTTTCGAAAGAAAGCAAACTCCTCAAAAATAACTCCAGCTCGAGGAAAGTTGGGTTTGCCATTTCTGATTTAGAATTTTTTCAGATCATATAAATCTAACCAAATATTTTTGGTTGTTCATTCTTATAATTAATGAAAGTGGTGAATTATGCATTAATATTAGATGTAAAATTGGTTATCTTTTAGCATTTTATGACTCAACATAAGTTTTTTTCTGTATATATTTTTATGAATCCAAAATAAAGAATGTTAATTTAGAAGAAGCCTTTACTAGCCTTGCTTTTATGTATGTGTTTGGAAAAAACTGGGATTCTAATCCTGTTTTATGGTAAACACCAAAATGATTTATTCAAAGCTTCTAGCACTATCACAAAGAGCTTGCAGCTTGTTTTAATTTGCAGACAAAATGTTGCTTTCCCTAAGTTGAAATTTGTAATTTAAGCTGAAAATGACTTGTTTTAATGACTAGTTTTTCATTAACTTCTTTACATCAATAAATTTGATTCCAGTTAAACGACTGGTTTCCCAAAAAGTTGAATTATGAGTTGCTATTCAAACTTTGCAATCAATGGGAAAGACAACAATTTATGTTCTGATATAAAACTGAAAGGCTTCTGAGACTAGCCTGAGGATACTAATTCATATTGTCAGTCAATCAGACTGATTACCAACCAACCCTAGAAAACTGCCCACAAAGGTGGGCTCTATGCATTTTGTCAAAATGAATTTGGTTTTAAAAAATACTCAAGTTTGAATTTGCAGTCATCACTTTTAAGTTAAGTTACTTTCATATTAAGCCTTATTTCTCACATAAATTACTTATCTACATTAACTTTTATAATAATAGTCTTAAGATTAAACTCTCATATATATATATATATATATATATATATATATATATATATATAAAAGGAAGAAGTTAATTGGTGCAAATTACTTAAATAAATCTGAAAGACTGTAAGGAGTAAATTGAAGTTGAAGCATAGTACAATCTCATAATCATGTAGAGGTAATTGTTTGCCATAGAATAAATTTCAGATAAAGAATCTAACAGCATACCTTTGTATTTAAGTATTGTATTCTGTTTTTGAAACTACAAATTAAATATGACTTATTTTAAATAACAGAATACAGTACTTAAAAAGGAAGATATGCAATAAATTATACCATTGTCTGCAATTTAGTCTATATAGGACAATTAACCTCTACATAGTTTGAGAAAAAACTTCATTGCTTTCATCTAACATGTGTTGTGTAAAATTTAGTAATATTTACAAGTGAGTAGTTTAACTAAATCAGTATCAGGGAATCATTTAGTTAATAAAATTGTTTTAGCTTTTGACCTGAAGTGATATCTAAATTCATGATCTCATATTTTAGAATAAAACTACTAAAGCAGTTAAAGCCGTTTAAATCTAATTATTACAAAAACAGGGATATTCTAAAAAATTCATCAATAAATTATAAACATATGCTTTGTGTGATAGAAGATGAGAAATTCAGTAAATCGTTTAGAGAAATGTTAAAATAAATTACATTAAAAGAGAGATTTTTTTTTTTTTAAAGTGCGGAAGCACTTGTCGCGAAAACATTCGCCTATAATTCATCGCAGTTTTGCTGGCATTTTATTATGGGGGTGCCATATAGGCAGATCAGCATTGCCCCCTATGAAGGGACGACACCACAAACAAAGGCCATTTTAGTGGCGCTTCACCAGGATTTGATCCGAGCACCGAAAACCAGCGTGCTGTACTACAAGGCCACCACAGCCTATAAAAAAGAGATCTGAAATGTCCTTATATTTTAGAATGGAGTTAGATATTTTGTGTTTCAGCTGTATTACATCTTTAAAAAAGCTTGTTTTATCAAAAATGTATTATGTGACATAATGAAAATATGTATAATGTCATGAAATATGCTAATTAGTAGAGCAGTAACATATACATAACTACAATTTATCATCTCTTCATTATACGAGGAATGCCGGGTACTTCAGCTAGTATGTAATAAAATCCTGATTTCATATTTTTATAAGATAAGGAGAAAAAAATAAGTCATCAAATCTAAAGTTTAAGAAAATTTTCAGACTGAATTATAGAATCCAAAATAGGTTAAATCATTTGCAAAAATACTCAGAAAACTGAAAGAAGCATTTGATAATCAAAATGTATACATCATATAATTTTGAAAAAAAAAATACTACTTGCAGTGCATGCTTGCAAATTTATTAAGATCCTGTCCAATTTATGAAATGGAGAAATTTATTGTTCTCATCTTTTTTTAACAAGATACCCAATTTCTCTGCATTAATCCATATTGCATCTCATTATAGATTCTAACACGGTTCACATTTTATTGTGGCTGCATACTTAATATTTTAACCTTTGAAAATGCACTTTTTTAAACAAGAAACTTGAGTTTCATGACTTAACAGCAGTTCACCATAGAAAAATTTCTTATTTCTTAGCAAGTAATAATGTACAGGAAGTTGAGAGAGTGAATCAGTAGAAAACACCTGTATGCCAGAAGAAACTGACCTAAAATATAATACAGTGATTTCCGCTTATAAGAATCACGTTTGTTATTACTGTTTTTGATTCTTATAAGCGGTTGATTCTTATAACCGAAATTTAGGTTTTTGGACTGGAACACACACACCTATATATACATATATTAGATAATTTACCATAAAATACTCTTTAATTTACATTAACTATCTTTTATTAAAATTTTTTTTATAGTTTTAAAAATAAAACTTAATTTTTAGACCTATAAGTAGATACACATGATTATAGTAAGAGAAGAAAAAAATACAATATTTGTTACAAGTTACAACATACCTGCTTAACAGTTTTAACATTTCAACTACAGGAAGGGAGCAAGAAAAAGTTTTCTACTGTAGTTTGACGTAATGAAGTTTTCAGACGGCTGTTTATACCTCTTTCAATACTTATAGTCTCAGACGAAGATTTACTCGGACGGGTAAAGTTGCCCCCGGGTCAAGCTAATAGGACAGTGTTGTGGTAAAGCGTTTAAGGGGAAACGATTATGTTATGTCTAATAAAGAAAGGGGTGAATTTTACGACTATATTCCATCCCATCTTATCAATCTTTCTTTAAAAAAAAGAACGAACTTCGTGCCTTTTGAGGGTTTAAGTAGGTTTTTTGGAAAAATGGAAGTAAAGCGAAGAGTGTAAACTGATTCTTAAAACCGGTGGATTGATTCTTTAAAGCGAAAATTTTAACATGGAAATAATTCATTTGTTTTTGTTTTCGCGATATTGATTCTTATAAACGGTTGATTCTTATAACCAGTGATCACTATAAGCGGTGGTTACTGTACAGTGATTTCCGCTTATAAGAATCACGTTTGTTATTACTGTTTTTGATTCTTATAAGTGGTTGATTCTTATAGTCGAAATTTAGGTTTTTGGACAGGCACACACACCTATATATACATATATTAGATAATTTACTATAAAATACTCTTTAATTTACGATAATTATCTTTTATTAAAATTATTTTTTATAATTTTAAAAATACAACTTAATTTTTAGACCTATAAGTAGATACACATGATTATAGTAAGAGAAGAAAAAATCCAATATTTGTTACAACATACCTGCTTAACAGTTTTAACATTTCAACTACAGGAAGGGAGCAAGAAAAAGTTTTCTATGGTAGTTTCACGTAATGAAGTTTTCAGGAGGCTGTTTATACCTCTTTCAATACTAATAGTCTCAGACGAAGATTCACCTTCTAGCTTACGTTTCACGGTTTGATAACGTGCTGAATCTACTAATGCCACGTTTGCCTAAGTGATAGTGGACACTTCACCGAAGATTTATGTGTTTCAGGGTCCAGGAAGTCGCAACCAGGATGTGGGAGGAGGGAAAAACCCTCCTCCCACATAAAAGGGAGGAGGGAGTCCCTATTTTTGTTTGTCAGTGGAGAAAAGTGAAATCGGACCCAGATGGGTAAAGATGCCCCCGGGTCAAGCTAATAGGACAGTGTTGTGCCAAAGCGTTTAAAGGGAAACTATTATGTTATGTCTAACAAAAAAAGGGATGAATTTTATGACTATATTCCATCCCATCTTATCAATCTTTCTTTTAAAAAAAGAAAGAACTTCGTGCCTTTTGAGAGTAAGTGGCTATTTTGGAAAAATGAAAGGAAAGAGTAAACTGATTCTTAAAACCGGTGGATTGATTCTTTAATGCGAAAATTTTAACATGGAAATATTACATTTGTTTTTGTTTTCGCGATATTGATTCTTATAAACGGTTGATTCTTATAACCACTGATCACTATAAGCTGTGGTTACTGTACTAGGAAACATTTTTTTCAGCAGCTCAAAATAACAGGGTTTGATGGAAAGTTAAAATATCTTAGTCGGAAATAAAGATTACACTGCTATAGGATATTTAATAGGTTGGTTAGATTAGAGTGCTGTGGTCAACTTTTGCTACACAAAGGGCTTATCAGATCAGGACCTACAGTTTAAAGCCGATTCGAAATGGCTACAAACATCCCAGTGAGACTTAAACCCACACACTCATAATCAAATACAGTGGGTGATCGGTTTACGAACATAATCCGTTCCAAGACTTATGTTCGTAAACCGAAATGTTCGTTAACCGATCATCGATTTACCATAGATTTTTATGGGACTTCCATTAATTCGTCCTGGAGGCCCTCAAAATTAAATTAAAAGATATATATATTTATAATTTCTTAGTAAGTTTATTTTTTACCAAAATAATACAGTCTTGCACATTAATCAATCATTTTTTTCAATTCCTACTATTAGTTCACACTCTCTCTATATATATCTTGTTCAAATTTTCAATCGTTAATAAAAGTACTTTTTGTTCATCCACTCAAGTTCAAATACATTTTTTTAACTTGTAGTGGATGACACTTGATGTTAATACAGTTTTTTCAAATATTAATTCATTAATTAAATTTAATTAATCAATTTTAGTTTTAGACCTAGAGCGTCTCTTGCTCTTGAATAGTAATTTCCCTCTTATTACTGTGTAAACGGTAGCACTGCGATGTCGCGGGCTTCTCCCGTCCTGTAGGTTGCGAGATCGAATCCCCAACCTGACAAACTTTTTCTCTTTCTCCCCCCCCCCCCCCTAATCTCGCACAGTAGGCATGGTTCTGGCAGGCAATCCTTTTTTTCAATTCCTACTGTTAGTTCACACTCAAATTTTTCTTTGTTGACGTAAGTAGGAATTGACTTAAAATTTTTTTTTATATATTACTTGTTTGTTAATGGGTCGTTAAAGAACTTGTCCAATGTCGATTGCTTTTCTCTCTTCTTCAGAATTTTCTGGAAGTGATTAATAACATTGTCGTTGTAGAGATCCCCAACCCTACTAACATCTGCTTGGTTTGGGTGCCATTCTAAGACCGTTGCTCTGACATCCTCCCACTTCTTTAAAAGATCTTTAATAGCAAATTGGTCCTCTTTCGTCTTCCTCTTTTTCTGAAGGAGATACAATTCGCTGGTGTTCTTCATTCAAGATTTCTTGGAGGAGTTATGTAGTTAGGAGTTCTGTCATCTTCATGTTCCATTATGAGCTATTCAAAGTGATCCTCGTTCACCTCTAATTCCATATCTTTCGCAATTGTCACAATTTCATTCATAATTTCAGGGGCATTATCTCCGTCTGCCTGAACACAAGATGGACACAGTTTTCGCCAAGCAGAAATCAACTGTCGTTGAGTGAGTTCTGACGACGCCTTTTGAATGAGTCGGATAGCTTCAAGAATGTCAAATTTTTCTTTCCAAAACGTTTTTAATGTCATTGTTGAGGATAATTGGCATGCTTCGAAACAGCGCGCGAGTGTACGATTTCTTGAAACCCGCAATAACCTCCTGATCCATTGGCTGAATCAACGAAGTCGTATTCGGAGATAGAAACTGAACTGTCAGTCAGGGAAAGTCTATCAGCAAATTATCTTCAAGGTCCTTTGGGTGTCCTGGTACATTGTCCAATAGCAGAAGTGCTTTCAATGGCAAGTCATTGGTCTCAAGGTAGTCTTGATGCTGGGAGCACAAACTTCAAACAGCCATTCTTTGAAAAGAACCTGCGTGATCCATGCCCTCTGATTTGATCTCCACATCACTGGCAGTCTTTTTTTTATTATGAAATTTTTTTTTAATGCTCTAGGATTCTCAGAGTGATAAACGAGAAGTGGTTTAAGTTTCATATCACCACTAGCGTTAGCTTCCAAAAGTAACGTCAATCGGTCTTTCATGGGTTTATGCCCATGAAAACTTTTTTCATCTTTTGTGATGTAGGTACGTTTGGCATGCGCTTCAAAAACAAACCTGTTTCATCACAATTGAAAATTTGTTCTGGACAATACCCTTCTTTTTCAATGAATTCTTGAAATTTGAGTCAGAACTTCTCAGTTTCTTCTTTATCTGCACTAGCAGACTCACCATGCATTACCACATGTTTAATGCCAGATCTCCTTTTAAACTTTGCAAACCAGCAAGTGGTAGCCTTGAATTCTAACTTCTCGGATGACGAACCTGGAGTTTATTCCTTCAACTTCTCAAAAATTTCTCTAGCCTTCTCTTGAATGATGGCCATAGTAGTTACATCGCTTTTCATTTCCCTTTCGATTATCCAAACTAAAAGCAACCTCTCCATTTTTTTCATGGATCGCACTTCTTTGCTTCTCAGATGTGATTTTCGTTACTCCTTTAGCTGCTTGAGTCCTCTTGATATCTCTCTTAGCTAAGATTGTGCCTACTGTAGACCTGTTCAAGTCATATTGCCTAGCAACATCAGATATCTCCTGCCCACTCTCTACGTTGGCTATAATCTCTTGCTTCATTTTTATGGCGAGCTCAGTTCTTGACACTCCACTTTTTTTAGGCCTCATAATATTGCCAGATTTTCTAATATTTTTATTTTTATTTATTTTTTTATAAGGAGTTCAAAAAAAGCACATATACAAAAATTAAGAAGGTCAGAAACCAACTAGCGTACATAAGGGTTACGTGTACAATTCACAAAGTCTCGGCGCAAACTACGCAGTATGTGACCGTTTCGTGTGCTCCGAGCTCCGACGAGAGGTTGTGACGAAATGTATGACGTAGCGAGCAGCGCCCCCACAGTTTTTAGAATTCGACTAGATGGAACTTCTCCATGTAAGCATGGCTCTTAGATTAGTGGCAATTTGTAGACCCCCTTTAAGGGTTGTACATACATGTAAAATAAATGTTTATAACTAAAATTGTATCGTTTGTAGACCTCTTGATTAGAATTATTAGATAAATTCATTGAATCAACCCTTGGTTGATCTTGGACTACTAGAAACTTTTTTCGACCTTTTATCATAGAGGTGTTCGGTAGAATTTGTTTTAGTTCGTTATCCGAACATATGTTCGCTGTCCGAACACAAAAATCTTTCATGAAAGTGTTCGTTATCCGAATTGTTCGCAGTCCGAACTGTTCGTTAACCGATCACCCACTGTACCAGTAGCCTAGCCATTTAGACATCACCAGGCAATACAGAGGCTGTTCGCACATTTTTTAGACGATTTTGGTAAGCGGTAATAAAAAATCGTTTGCTGCAAAAGAAATAATTGCAATTGTACTATGTTTTTAAAAGTCAAAATTATCGTCTGCGGTTTGAAAGTTTTGTTTTTATTCAAAATGGCGTTTTTAACAAAGCAGTGGTTCGAAGGCTACATTTATGCTCTTTCCGAAGAGAAATATGCATACTTCGTTATCCAAAAACGATGTGAGAGTCATGGTTTTGTGATATCTAAAGCGTCGATAGGTAATATCGTCAACAAGAAAGGGAAAAAAACGTCAAATTGGAGCCTCAAGTGGGGCAAAAAATTCCAAGTATCCAAGGAAAAAACGGACATCTTCGACTATTGCAAAGATACGTTGTTTAATGTTAAAAGAAAATCCCCCTAGTCAAGGGACAGTTGCAAAATCATTAAAATGCTTCGTGTCCACTGTAAACAAAATGATAAACGTTGATTTAAATCTTAAGAAAGCGAAAAAACGCAATGTGCATCGTCTTCTTCCAAATCATATCGCTGAACGCAGGACACGCTGCAGAATTCTATATGAGAAACACTTATCCAAAGAAAAATGGAAAACAATTGTCACAATAGATGAATCATGGGTGTATTTAAATGATTGCAACAAAAAAAGAGCCATTTATTATCATAAAAAGGGAGAAAAAATTTAAGTACATGGTTCAAAGAATCGAAAGAAAGTTTTTCTAAGGGATTCATGATTGTTGCTGGTTTTTCTTATAATGGCAAGTTAAAAATAAAGAGAGTGGAAAAAAATGTCAAGATTAACTCCAAATACTATCAGGAACATATTTTATGGCCAATTTTTCTGAATGAAATACCATCGCTTTACCCACAGTGCCATCAATCTGTGAGACTCCATCAGGACAAAGCTAGCAGTCACACATCAAAATCCACTGTAAATTTCCTAAAAGAAATGGAACAAAAAACTAGTAGGGTATCAAGGCCATACCCTTCACTGATATCCCTACTAAATCTCCCGATGTATCACCTATGGATTTTTGTGCTTTCGGACTTTTAAAATCTGCATTATCCAAACGTCGTCCCAAAACCCTTACAGGACTCTGGAAAGCTGTTCAGGAGGAATGGGATAGAATACCTCTTCTGACACTTCAAAAGGCATTATTATCCTGGAAATTGCGGTGTCGAAAGATAGTTCAGAATAAGGGATGTCAAATAGAACATTTAAAACACAAGAATTTTATGTAATTTAGTTTTTTTAATACAATATACATCGTCTAAAAAATGTGTGAACAGTCTCTGTATTTATTAGGACCAAGCAGGGGCGTAGCTACCGTGGAGCAGTTGGAGCGAACTGCTCCAGGCGCACGAATTACGAGGGGCGCAAAATTTGAAAGCGTGAAATAAAATTTTGTGAAAACTTTTGTATAAATAATTTCTATTTGTCAGATTTTCTATAAAATATACAAAAAATAAATGAAATATTTTTAAGTAAATAAAACTAGGCCAGGCCACGTTATGAATTTTTGCTCGGTGTTGGACACTATTAGATATTCTCAAACGTTACCAGTTGAGTGTCTTATCAGGAAAAGGGAGATGGCCGAGCATCTTCACCCTCTACGGCGAGAGTCATTGCAATCCTTGGAATGTCATTCTAAACGAGCGGGGGTAGGAGTTTCGAAGGTCACGGTAGAATTTTCTAGGGTCAACTTACTGACCCCTTCCGCTACAAGAGTCAAAAACATGTAAGGATCTAAACAAACATTTTTTTTCTTAGGCCTTCCGCACACGGGTCGTCTCGTACTCGGCTCGAACTCGAAGCGATTTTTCCCACCACTCAACTTCCTACGTAATTGAATGGGACTCCACTAACGGGGCGATTGGCAATCGGCTAAGTCGAAGCGGTCTCGACTCGTACTCGTCTCGTTTCACTCGAACTGTTTGGAACGGAAAAAATCGAGCGTAACGCGCGGAATTTTCGATTATCAATGGAAGTGTTCAACATTAAATTTGTAGGAGAAGAGGAAAAACAAGAAGTTTTGTACTTTGCACGTTGAAGACATTCAACCTACTGAGAAAAACATGGGTTCGTCCGCTTCGAAATTCGAGAAGCGGGATTTTCCCTGAGAAAAACATGGGAAAATCCAGCTTCGAATTCGAGACGAAACCACTTCGAGTGCGATTCGACCCGTGTGCGGGTAAACTTTGCATAGTTCGTACAAGACGCACATCTCGCTTCGAGTTCCAGCCGAGTACGAGACGACCCGTGTGCCGATGGCCTTAGTACATAGCAACCTTAACATCGACGCAGAATAGATGCAAATATTCGGGGATTTTTTGAAAGCAAGCTTAGTATTTAGCGCTTTATATTCTCATTGTTTACTTTGTGCAGTGTAAGAATTTAAAGATGATTCTTGAATGAATGTGTTATACAATTTTTAAAACTTATTGAAACTGTGGATTGTAATTTATTGTTCTGTTTAAGTGACTTCGTACAATTTATGACTATTATTTTACTAAATTACTTATCTACAGCGTGTTGTTGTATTCACAGACGTATAATTTAAAAAGTAAGTGATTTGTTTATGAAATATGTTAATTCATGTTGTAACATAAATAATAGGTACTACCTCATAGCTGCGTATTATAGCTGAAAGTTGGCGGCAAACATTTTCAGCATGTTATAAAATACAAATATGTATTTTTATAACATGCATGAGGTAATTTTTAAAAAATCGGCAGAGGAAGAACGAAATTTCCATTATAAATAATTTTAGATCTAATTAAACATTGCGTGCTAATGACAAAACAGAAATACACCAAAAATATTCAAAAAGAGTGTTAAAAGGAACTCAAATCATTAGAACCATAAGTCTTAGGATGTTTAAATTTTGCATGGAGGTTGTTATTATGCCCTAGGTGCTCGTTAAGAAATCTTTTTAATAAATTAGAATTTTAAGGGGGATAAAAAGGGCCTAATCCCCCCTAAAAACAAACACACACACACACACACTCTGTATTTCTAGAACCATGAGACCTAGAAAGCTGAATTTTTGTATGATAGTTTCTCTTAAACCCTAGGTACGCACGAAGAAATATTTTTTTTAAATACAAAATTTAAGGGATTAAAAGGAGCTCAATCACCCCAAAACAACAACAAAAACCTACCTTTGGTACATGTTTTCTAGAAAATTAGTATTTTGTATGGTGTTGCTCTTAGGCCCTAGATGCTCCCTAAGAAATATTTTTAAAAAATCTTTAAGGGGTGTAGCGTATTTTACCTGTGACTTTAGAGTTGTATTCAGTACCCCAGGTAGCGCATGTCACAGGATACGTGAAATAAAATTAACAGCCAGACTAATGATTAATTGAATTTAAATACTTTTTATTAAGTGATCGTGGTTGGATACGGGTAATTAACAGTATCACCAATGTACAGGAAGTCAGACAATTTTATGAACAGCTAGAAAAAAATTACGTTTTTTCAGTTCTGTTAGGCGTTGAGAAACGAATCAAACCAACTTAGCAAAAACATTAAAAAGAGTTTGTCCAACACGATTGTCTTCCCGTGCTCAGGCCCTTGATGCCCCACATTCTCGTTACTTTGATGTAATTAAAATACTGACATACACTGTTAGACCCCCTCCTCTCCCCCCCCCCCCTCCAAAAAAACGACGCACCAAGGAGTTATCCGAGTGAGACGAAAATCGGTAGATGTGATGTACATGTACAGAAAAACAAATGATTACAATTTGAGAAAAATTGGATGATTTATTCAAGAGAAAGAGCTTTACGAAATGAAAAAGTCAATAACGCGTTGGTCCACCTCTGGCCCTTATGCAAGCAGTTATTCGGCTTGGCATTGATTGATAGAGGTGGCTGATGTTCTCCTGCGGGATATCGTACCAAATTCTGTTCAATTGGAGCGTTAGATCGTCAAAATCCCGAGCTGGTTGGAGGACCATGGCCATAATACTCCAAACGTGCTCAATGCGGGAGCGATCCAGCAACCTTGCTGGCCAAGGTAGCGTTGAGCAAGCATGAAGACAAACAGTAGAAACTCTCGCCGGGTGCGGACGGGCCTTATCTTGTTGAAATGTAAGCCCAGGATGGCATGATATGAAGGGCAACACAACGGGGCGTAGAATATCGTGGACTTCCCGTTGTGTTGCCCGCTGTGCTGTAAGGGTGCCGCGGATGACAACCAAAGGGGTCCTGCTATGAAATGCAATGGCACCCCAGACCATCACTCTTGGTTGTCGGCCCGTATGGTGGAAGACAGTCAGTTTGGTATCCCACCGCTGTCCGGAGCGTCTCCACACACCTATACGCTGGTCATCGGGGCTCACTTCGAATCGGGACTCAACATTGAAGACAATTCTACTCCAGTGACATTCCAGGTTGAATGTACCCGACACCACTGCAAGCGGGCTTGTCGGTGTACAGAGGTCAATGGTAGTCATTGCAAGGGGTGCCGTGAGCTCGGTCCCCTTTCTCTGAGCCGCCTATGAATGGTCCTTGCGGTCACTGAAGCACCTGTTGCACGTACGACCGATGATAATGATGAATCTGGGGCTGTGAGTACCGCTCTGGCGATTGCTCTGTCCTCACGTTCTGTCGTTTCTCTTGGCCTACCGCTTCTTTCTTGACGCTGTATTCGGACATGGTTCACCCATTCCTGCCAACATCGTCCTATAGTGGCATCGCTCCTATCCAAATTCCAGCGATTCGCCGATTAGACTAACCGGCTTCTTTGAGCCCAACTATACATCCTCTGTCAAATTCTGACATCCAGGGCCTGATTTTCTATTACGCCCGGTAGGCCCGGGCCTAGGAGCCCCCCCCCCCCCCCCAAAAAAAAAGGAAAAATATTTTAAAAGAAAAAAAAATAAAATATTCCAATTAATTTTTTTATTATTATTTTACCTTTTTTAACAGCATTTTTTTTATATATCCTTTCAAATTTGATTGATTGGTTCATCATATGTATAGTTAGTTATATGTATAGTTCATCATATGTTATAGTGTATATAAGGGATAAGTTTTTCTGGTTGCATTGTATTGGTGTTTTAATGATGAAGTTAATATGTTGTATTGCTGTTTATTATTTGATAATGTTCTAGGCTTCTACGCTTCAAATAGCCAATTCTTGGTAAAATGGTTTTTTCACAATGATTCATGATTTTTTTTTATGAGTCAATTTTGGAAATTTTATGCCCACATCAGTGTTAGGGGGACCCCCATCCCGAGTTGTGCCTATAGTCAAGAATTTTCTAAATCGGGCCCTGCTGACCTCTGCGCATATTGTTCGCGCACCTTTATGCGAGGCATAGTTACTGTCTACCAAAGTACACGGAATGAAATTCGCAACGAATTTATGACCTGGAGTCGAAATTTCTCCTCTTTCATATCCTGTCAGTTGCGTAGTTAAGATGCGTTGCAGCGTCACATGTTCATTCATTGGCTGCCAAACTTTAAAATTTTGCATTTTCCGTCGAAACCTGTATGCATATCAATTTGTGTCCAATTTGCGTTACCCCTTCTTGGTGCACTTTTTTTCCTTTTTTTTTCTTTTTTTGGTGTGTGTGTGTGTGTGTGTCTGTCTAAGAGTGTATTTATCATTGAATGGAAAAAATTATGACGAGCAACGTGAAGCTAAAAATTTTATATATTATTTTGAACAATTTTCATCAATTATTTTGATAACTGTACAAAGTAAAATACTCGAATTATTAATACAGTCTCGAAAATGCTGCAAGGTACTCATGAAAATATAACCCAATTCTAGAATTAAAGGACTAATTGGGAGTTTGTTAAAAACGATGCCCTTGAGTTATCAGCTCTATGGAATACTGAACCTTGTTTTCCCCAAAAAAGATTGCGTCGTGTGAAAAAATTATTTGATGAATTACAAGTAGATGAACGTATTCAAAACAGTGAATAATGTGTTCAAAGTTGAGGTGTTTTATAGAGTAATGGATTTAATAATTAATCAATTAACTATTAGATTTAAATCTTTTCCACAATTATGTACACTTTTTAAATATCTATCACCTGCATAGCTCGTCGCGTCACCTGATAAAAGTATCTTGGAAGGATCAGAATTGTTACAATCGGCATATCTTTCATTTCACCTAGTTTGGGACCTTAACTGCTTCGATTTAAAGTGTGCTTTTATATTCAATTAAAACAAATTGCTTCTATACGCGAAGTTGCTGAACTACTTTTAATTCACACCACAGCCTGAAGTAGCTTCTCTGACAATATTACAGATTGCAGGATTTTTTAAACTTTACCGGTGACGATAGCGAAATCAGAACGAAGTTTTTCAAAGCTGAAATTAATCAAAACATATTTAAGAAGCAACATGTCAACACCGTCTTAGCCCTTTGGCCACGATATCAATTTAAAGAACAATCGCTTGTCAACTTGATCTGGAGAAAATGATTTAGCGACTTGCAAACGTGAAAGCTAGAAAACAACAATTTTGAAGGGTTTTTTTATGTGTAAACTAAACACGCTGAAATACATTTTGTCAATAGAGTTTATAAAATTTGAAGTAAATATTTGTGGGTACTCCGTACTTAAAGAATTATAATTTGTTTTATTATTATATTCATATATTTATTAAATTGAATTTCTTATTGTTGAAATGTCTTGAATTTCAAATAAATTGTTATTAAGTAAGGTTTTAAATCGAAATAAGAGTAGATAGAAAACGCATTTCACCAGAATTCTTCCAAGAACAAGTGGGCGCACCGATTTTACTTGCTCCAGGGCGCTGAAAATGTAGCTACGCCACTGGGACCAAGATAAAATAAAACTCAAATCATAAAACAAAATTAAGGTTCCTCTGTTACTTGTAATGTGAAATTTTGTAGAAATGTGTGTGGTTGCTATAAGCATCAAATGCTATTTTCTTTTGAATGCCAATTGTCATGATCCAAGGAAAGAATACTCTCCATGTTTTATTTTGGTTTGCATGCTATCTAAATTAATAAACTTCAGTTAGAAGCTATCAAAGTTCATTATACACTGCATTGTAAAAAAGTTTTAATATGGAATCGATTTTTCATCTTTAATTAAAAAAAAATTTTATAAAAAGATAATGTATCAGAAAAAGCCCTAGAAAAAAGACTGGAATTTTAAGGAATCTGGTATACATTTTTGCATAACCCCATCATCAATTTCATCATGATAAATCAATTCTTAAAATATTTAAAAATAAATAAAATAACTTATATAACACCTGTATAAGCTCTTAACACTAAGTTTGATTCACAGACTTTTAAAATATTTAAACAAGGTTTAAGGCAGCACATCAGTTCACTCTCAAATCTTGAATCACCATATTTTTGAATTCTGTATTAAGCATTTTAGAGAAGAAAGTTTTAAAAAGACCGCACGTAGTTTTTCGATTTGTAAGTATCACTAGAAAATTAAAATCTTTTTAAAAAACAATTTAAATAAAAACGAATTTTGAAAACGCGAGAATTGCATTTGGAGATCCTCCCTCAAAAGCCCAGAGAATTAAAATATATGCGTCTGCTCATAAGTAATTATGAAAATATATTTTTGATATTCCCACAGTAATAGACCTGCGAAATCGATCACTGCTGCACCGAAAAAAAGAATCTCAAAAGGCGAGTAAGGGGTATGATTTTCTTCATGTAGGCACCCGCATCGCACAATGACTGCTTCTCATCATCTATCTGCAAATTCAACGTATCGGAGAGAATTTCCATGGCCTGTGGCATTGGCCTAAGCATTTGCCATACCAATGGCTAGTGGATTTAACGCCACGACGAATAGTGATAAGCATATTAACAGCGAATTATCAACTGGGTGCTAAAAAAAAATAAATTATTAGAAATTAAGACTTCAAATTTAATAGCGAATTCATATCGCGAATAGTGAAAGATAAGTATACAAGCAACGAATTGTCGACTACATACTTAAAAAAATTATGACTTCTTCAAATTTAATTACAAATTCATATTAATGTTATAATTACAGACTTTACTAATAGAAAAGTAGCAAAATGTATGCATCTTCAGCCATTGACGACATTTTACCATGAAGCTCATTTACTATGATCTGTAGCTTCATGCATTTCACATTTGTTGCTGCTGCCATCTATACACACAAAAATGTAGTACATTTTGTTTTTTTCCTTCTAATGGTAAAATGCACATTGTTTAATGTTTGAACCCACACAATTTTAATTGTTATAAAAAATTACAAAATGTAATTGAATTTCAATGTTAATGTAACTCTACTTCATTCTGGTTTACATTAATCAGTATTTTTGGAAGTATAATCTTTAGAATAAAATATAAGAAAATTAGTTTTTATTATTGACATAATCTTAATATTTTTTCGCGAAATAAGATCATCGAATAGCCTTGTGATATTAGCTTTAATATTAAATGTTTGATATAAATTTAAGATCCTGAAAGTTTTTCTTATACAGAAATATCTACTTTACAGAATGATTTTCCCGTACCCATATTTATTAATAAGCATACAAATATAAAAGATATTGATAAATGTATTAAACAGAAGTTTATTTTTCTTTCATTAAAAAATGAAGGAAAAATATATTTGTATGCTTAAAACTCACAATGCATTTTCAAACGAAATAAAAAAAAACTAGTAGGGTTTGCCGTGACCAGGATTCGAACCTGGGTTATTGCGGCCACAACGCAATGTACTAACCACTATACGATCACGGCCCCAAACATTTTTAAAATTTTTATCTACAGACTTCTAAGCTATTACGTAATATGAGCACGTTTTCTATTTCATCATGTCTTCGCAGCATCTGAGGTACCTATCTCTGTGTAACGAGATATCTTAGTGTTTTATAAAATGTATGTTACAGTGTGAAAAAAATATCGTGCATATCTTTAAAAGGTTGTGTGTGAACCAGTTTCACGTATTAGTGGGTTCTTACAGATTTTTAAACCTCTAATATTCATAATTACGGGAACACTTCCAGTAAACTTTATCTTAACGTTGAAATCAGTATGTCGGCATCATTGTATAAAAATTACATGCGAATATGTAATAAATGGCGAGTTGATTCATCTAAAACAGGCCGTGACCTTGGAGAATTCATTCGTCAGCAAATACTCGGGGAATTTTCTAGAGGAGAAGCAACTAATATCAGTGATGTTAATGGGTGCGAAAGAAAACTGCAGTGCCTGAATAGATTAGTAAACAATCATTATGGTAAACAATACAAAAGATCTTCAGATACAACTGCTAGTGGATTATCCCTTGAACAATGCCAAGAAGTCTTATCTACTAAATCTTTAGAAGCTTTAAAAATAAAAGAAGTTGGACTTTTGGAAAGAATTAAAGTTATGTTACAAAATAACTGACCTTTTAACTAGGTAGTAAAGGATGAACTCCCACATTCATTTATCAAAATTAGTTCAACCAGTTTGTCTGTTTCAAGTTAGTGTTATGTTATTTCAAACTTGCTAGTTTACTTAAATGTTGAGCTTTCTAGTTCTGAATAAAGTTGTTTTATTCAATTAAAAAAAAGTATTTTTTGCTGTCTGGAGTAATTTCTCTAGTGTTCATTCATTAGTTGAATTTGAAAGACCTGAAATTTTGTTTCATCACTTTTTTAAATAAAATCATTCTTTGACAGATATTTAGTATTCAAAGTTCAAATTAGATCTTTGATTAACTTATTTTGTTCCATTGGAGAATTCTGTAGCATTTCTGAATGTGAACTTGCTGAAATTTACATATTTTCAACAACATAATTCTCTAAACCCTATAGTGTACAATATAATTTACAACTAAGAACTGATTTAATTATATGGTATTTGAAGTCATTTAAGATCCCGAGAAACCTATTTAGTTAAAATACTGAATTTCATTTAACCTCTATGATGATAAGCATTTAAGTAAAATGCGAAGAATATGTGCTTTTAAATAACAGTTTTTTGTTAATTATTGATTCTTTTGTGTTTATTATAGAGATCCTTTTGTTCCGTGAACAAGTCATCAGTTCACGGAATCACAAGAATCAGTTTCAAATGATTTGAAAATTTTGCTTAGATTTTTATAAATGTTAGATGATATACTCTCCTCTATATTATATTTAGAAAAAATGTATTATGTCCTTAATTCACCCTTAAAGACTTTTTTTTCATGAATTATCTTATTTAAGTGTTAGTAAAATAAAACAGACCAGTGTGACCATACATAGGTTGTAAATGCTATTTGTTTGCTGAGATATTTGTTCTAGGTATGCATGAAAATATAACAATGTCTATATCAACATGTCAAATGTTATTGATTCAAGTGATGATCCACTGATATTTTAATAAATAATAATGCAACAGAGAATATTTTTATATTATAGATTAAGAAAATTCTTTTAGTTTATTTTGTCATTCAAGATATGATGTTGACAATTCAAAATTTGTCATGCAGCATTAGCATATATATATATATCAGTAATTTGTAATTTCTCCTTGTTCAAACTAAAACTGAACTTTTTAGATATGAAATTGAATTTAAAGTAATTGATTTATCACATTAAGATTAAATAGTTTTTATCAAACCATAAAAGCAAATTTTTTTCAATTTATTTTAATAGCCACAAAGAGGTACATAGGGAAATACTTCACTCAATCCTGCTCTTTCATAGTAACTTTCAGAAAAGATTTACCTGAGAGATAAAATATATAAATGCATCTTTAAATAGAATTCATTCATACCACTTATGTAATTTAACATAAATATTTTTTTTAATTACATGGAAACTTCATGGGTATGAGAATTCCTTTGCAAAATCTGTTTTAATAGCTATGTAATATTAAATCTATAAAATCTTATAGGACTGAAATTATTTTTTTTTCTTTCAGTCTAAAAATATTACAAGGTCTAAAAATATATTTAAAAATTTCAACATTTTGGCAATGTGCATCAAGTCACAGGGATAACTTTGGTTGTTAATCCAGAAATTCCTCAATATTTTCATGATCGACAATATCAGGAAATGGGCATTAATATGCAATATCTTAGAAATAGTGTTATAAAATAATTGTCTCATTTTTCATATTTAGTAAATGTTATACTTTGAATTTGAAGTTAATAGAAGTAATATATGTTTTGATATATTTTTATGTTATATCTAAGAATGCAATACATATATTTGGCTTAGTCTGTAACTTGTTATGAATTATAATCCTAAAAACTTTTGCAGTTTCTGTATTGTTCTGCTGCATGTATGATATGCATATGAAATATAAGCTTTAATTAATATAAAATTAAAACTCAACAACAGGAAGTTCAATATAATTGCACATTCTGCATTAGTATGCAGGGTCAGTATAAGGGAAGAAGGATTTTTTTGGAGTATGCCACTTCACTGAGGTTCTACATGATGGGACATGCCTTGTGACCCTGATCTCTTTGAGTTGTAGGAAATGGGCCCAGGTTTATGACTGTTCCCTCTCAAAATTGACCAGATACCAGTTTAAGCTTGTTTGGTTCTTAGATAGTTAGTACAATGATACCCAAAATTCCATAGTTATTGTTTCTTTTTTCTCATCTGGCCTCGTGTTTTAGTGCCGCCACCACTAATTGTGTGTCACTGGGCCTGTCCTTTTTCTCTTTTGGCAATTTCATTCAAATTTCATATTCTAAATTTTCTCTCTGCACAGCCATCCATGCACCTGGGTTAGGGTGCCCAGGTGCTTGGACCTGGTTGGGGTGCCAGGGCAAGTGCATGGGGGGGGGGGGGGGTGCCTGCTGCAGTCTACACCCACTAGTAGGGGTACAACCCAGAAGGCCTTAGCTGCTATGTTGGGCCTCATCTGGTGCAATGAGATCCCTTAAGCCGGCCACTCACGTAGACTTCCGTCATCTGGGATGACGGGCTTTTGGTATCTGAGGCACCAAAAGTCTCCGTCAGTGGGGTGTCTGGGTGAGACGTCAGATGACAAAAATTTGGTGTCTGGAATTTCAGTCCAGACCGAATTCCTGGCGCCAAAAGTCTCCGTGAGTGGGGTCCTGGACGCGAGATACCAGACGCCTGAAGGTTCGCCGGCTTTAGTTTCTGTTAGTTTACCGCTTGTTTTCGAACAAAATGGAAGTTGAAAAATTATTCTTTAATCCCGAATTTTTAATACCGTTCATTGAACTGTATAGAAAATTACCGTGCCTATGGAAGGTTAAATCAGAAGATTATTCCAATAATATTTCCAATTATATTTATATCTTGTGGATATGTTAAATTCTTGAAATATTTAAAATTTTGTTTTTTAATACTAAATTTTTGATTCCGATAATAAATTTTCCGAACCGGCACTATTTACATATTTTTTTTTTCCTTTAGTGCACGGGGAAGGTTACCAGATAAGTTATCTTAAGGATTTATAAAAATTTTGTTGAATAAATTTTTAAACGGCAAAATAAAAGTTTAATATTTTGGTGTAACTTTTGCTTCGGGGAAACGTTTTCAGAATTTTAAATCTAAAAAAACAATGGAAACTTGTACAAAGTTTCATAGAGACACCTAGCGAGGAGTTTCAGGTTTCAATTTTTTATTCCAAAATATTAAGAAAATAAAAATGGGCCTTATTTGAAGATTTTGAACCCACTCTGAAATTTTAAAATAAGCTCAAACTTCCTACCAAAAGAGTGAAACTATTTTTAGTGGTTTATAAAACTGGGGTATATTATTTTTTGTATCTTACATAAAAACAAGAATTCGTATAATCCTAATAATAGCACAGATCTATCTCTCTGCCTGGAACGCTTTTTCCTTTTTGATGCCATATTCAAATGTACTGTGATTATTGCGTTTTAAAAATAAAATAAATTGAAATTAAGCTTTAATAGACAAAATAATGTAGAAGAAAATATTCAAATTAAATCCAATAGAACAGACTAAAGAATATAGTACAGTTTGAGAAACATATCTTTTACTGTATTTAATATTTTTTTGGATAATGTCCAATCGTCTGCCGCATTAGCAAGAAAAAAATTTTTTTTTTTGTCTATTTCGTTGTTATGCACATGACGATAAATTAATTTAAAGTACCAGAAAAAGAAATCACGTGATCAGCATTTAATAAATTAAATTCTATAAATTAATCTTTAAAAATTCACCAAAAATCAGAAAATGGAGTTAAAACCCGAAAAAGATTTCATTTTAAAGGAATTTTTATGATCTTTCTCGTGATATAAATTTTATAACCCTCAAATTATTATTTTAAATGCAAACTCAAAAAAAGTTATTAAAACAGATTAAAAATTTAATTTAAAAAAATCTAAGAAGAATTTTTCAAAAAACTTTCTTAGTGCACCCCTACACTACAAGAAGAATCACCATGCAAAATTTCAGCCCTTTAGGTCCAGCGGTTTGGTCTGTGCGTTGTATGTGAGTCAGGTACGGAAATGTTTTATATATATAGATTATACTTTCCTCTCGATCAAAATATATAAAAATATTTTTCAACTTGTAACATTTTGCATACCGAACACCTCAATGGTTTATATTTGGCGCGGGTTCATTTATGAACTAAAATTATAAAACAACTAAGTTAAATTTTTCCACCGCAGTTAATGTATTAATCATTTAGCGTAATAGAATTAAGTAAAGTGATGCTGTTATGTGGTGTTCAGATTTTATTTAAATTTTAAAAAATTGCATCTTAAATGGATCATAATAGTGCTGATATTGCATAATTTTAATTAATTAAAAATGTGTATAATTTAATAAAAAAAGTAGAGAAGCTATTATAAGTATACAAATAATATTGACTTTGCAGATGTAAATTGATAAAAATTAAAATTAACACGTCATTTTTGACGGGCTAACCACTAGTAATTTAAGAAATATCGAAAAACTAATAACATTTCAATTGGCTTTACAAATGGTTTAGGGATCTCAAAAGTATTTCTTTACAGATATTGGAGACACATTAATTAGCAGTTTCGAGTGTCTGAATTCGATACTTTTCACAACATATTTTAAAATCACATACATAAAGTAACGAAATAATTGCGCTTAAAACTTAAAGGAAAAGAGTAAAACCACTTTTAGTGGTTTATAAAATCAGGGCATCTAATTTAAAAGAAAATCACAGACAATTTTTTTTCTTTGTGGAGGGGAGAAAATGTTTATGCCTAAAACGCACTAATTAATATCACTTACTTGAAATTTAAGGAGAACGCTAAATAATTCAACATAGTTCCTTACGACCGAATTCTAATTCTAATTTTGAATTTAAAGAATCTATGTTTTTTTTTTTTGTTTTTTTTAGCTTTAATATGATTTATTGTGTGTATACTTAAAGCGAAGAGTATGGATACTTGAATTTATATCGGCAAATAAATAACCATTTAAACTGGATTTAACAATATTAGAAAATTTTAAGAAACTTACTACAAATATCGAAAACATATGTTTATGAGTAAGTTGCCTCTGAATTCGATACTTTACACTATTTCACGTTCATAACGTGTATTTAAAGTTACGAAATAATTGTGCTCTTATAAACAAATTAAAGGAGGAAAACAATAACGATATTGAGTGAATTATAAAACGACAAAAAATGCCGCTAATTTTTTGCGAGAGAGCATAGTGAGCGAAATTACACCACGACAGACCTACATGAACTGAGCTAAATCGGGCATAACGAGTGTGCGAAGGCAGGTGGCCTTGGACGCCGTGGAGTCCCCGTGAGTGGCCGATACCAGGCGTTGGAGGGGCGAAAACTCCCGGCGTCCCAGATGATAGAAGTCTACGTGAGAAGTCTACTCTCTCTTTTACTGAGTCTTTTTCATAAGAAGTAATTATTGCTTTGGATTTTATTAATGAAAATTATGAAAGTATTTAAATAACTGTTAACTGTACTAAAATTCAACTGGAAGATTAAAATTAGTGTAGAGAAATCCAAAATAATTTTCAAAGTTTTTGTCCTGATGATAATCACCATATTTTGTTGACAACTTTTGTTGTCTAATTCTCACCATAATTTTGTTGACAGCTTTATTATGGGACTACTGTATAAGTGAACAGACACTGCTCCCTATGAGGGGAAAGCACAGGAACATCTATCTATACCTTAGCTAGGATTCAAACTCAAGCCCTCTTTGTGGAAGCTTGCAGCACTGATCATTATACAGTGGTGACAGAGAAATATCAGTTGAGTGACATGAAGCTGCTCATATTGAGAATGATATCAAAGCTATTTTTAAGCATTGTAAAGAGATGATTAGTAGAAAAATTGACAGTATCAAGTATCTCCTACAAAAAAATATACAACAAAAAATCTGCTATAAATGAAACGTGTCCATGACAATTATAATATTCGGATGACATAAACATAGCAGTCAGGGATCATGTTTATCTCATTTTGATGATATTTCTACTAAATCTGGCATTATACTTATCAAAAGGAAAATCCTTTGCTCCAAAACCTTCAAACCTTAATATCTAGCTTTCTTGCAAAAAATACAAAATGACAAAACAGCATTAAAAAAAAATAACATTTAAAAAATGTGTGTACACGTGTACTTCTCTCGTCTTAAAAATGAGTTTGAATCTTATTTATCAAAAATATTTGATAATGTAGTCTTAATAGAAAGGTTCTGAATCTGCAAATACAGCTTTCACTTGAGTCATTTTTTGGTCATGATTTACTTTGTATTTATATCATAGAAAATGTTTCTTAATATCACAAGTTTATTGGTAGAAAAAGCACAAGAAGCAAGTTTTAAAATAACTAAAAGTGCCTAAAGTAAAATTGTAAACAGTGATACAAAAATATA
Organism: Dolomedes plantarius; assembly: GCA_907164885.2. Classification (NCBI taxonomy): domain Eukaryota; kingdom Metazoa; phylum Arthropoda; class Arachnida; order Araneae; family Dolomedidae; genus Dolomedes; species Dolomedes plantarius. The sequence continues at coordinate 168,509,129 of OU015493.1, forward strand.
ACACTTCAGAATCACTGGAATAATATTTTAATTGGTGTAAATTGTTAAATTTCCCATAACTAAAGAGAGGAGCCAGGGATAGGAAGTCCCCTGAACTGAGACAGTTTTAAATGTAAACTCATGTATGAAATGAAACATAAGTTTTAAATTTGATTTTTATGTATACTTTACTTAAAAAAAAAAAAAAAAAAAAAACCTTAGTTGCAAAAGTATAAATTTCTTTTTAAATGCATTAAAACAGAAAAAAAAACTTTATTTACGTATTATAAAAAGTACATTTATCTTAATGATTCACTGTAGTGGATTTATGATTAGTAAAGCCTCTGGCATAAAAAAAAAATTATGTGGCCCTTTTAGAGAAATTCACTAATTTTACATCTGTACTTCATAGATTGTTCAAATTGAAATTGCCTTTATGGAAGACTGTTCTCATTTTCATAAACACATAAAAGAGCAATTTTCTTGTTTGTTTGTTTTTTTTTTCAGCAAGGAGACCATTTTTGATAGATTAGAAAATTATATATTTTGTACTTGTATAGCCACTTGGACTGGAAACACTTGGATCTTTTGCTTGTCAGTAAGAAACTGCCAGTGACAGAAAAGCTGAATTTCTGCATTTTTAAGATATTGTTGAAAAAAGTCTAAAAAGTTATGAATGGAACTATGAATAGGATTTTTTATCTACTAAAGATTTTGTGTTTCCTAAATGCTATGAACTAGCAAATCATGTGTCCATTATCATTTGCAGGATATCCATGAAATGAGTGTAAATTTGTGAAAGATACAAATGAAATACATAAACATAACATAAATTGTCATCTAATTAAACTGAATTGCCATTTTTGAACTTGATGCCTAAAGTCATATATTGAGATAGATATGAAGTATAGTAAATTTCATCTTTCTGATACAAATTTATCAATTATGATATTTAATTAAAATTTAGTAATCATGATGTTTAATTAATTCAAGATAGTTAATGCAGTTTCCTGGGAAAAACCACTTATAAGTTACTTTTAACTTGTTGTAAAACAAAAAGAACAAAATGGAAGTTTTAATAACTGAGGACATTAAAAAAAATTCTTAATTAAAATTTTAATGTTTTAATACAAAGGTTCCCAAACTTATTTGGCCCACCGCCCCCTTTTCAAAAGAAAAATTACTAAGTGTCCCCGTGCAAATTTTCCTTCCTAAGCTAACGAACAGATATGCAGTGACAAATTTACGTCCTTTTGAATGTATATATTTCTACCTATGTTCTTCAACATAGTAAAGAAAGATATCATAAATAAGGCACCTTGAAGCTTGAATTTATAAAATTATTTGTTAAAATCAACCATACTAACATTTGCATTACACACACACACAAAATGAAGATAACGAAGGATAATATTAAAATAAAAATTGCGAAAAACTTTAAAACTTATCCTAATGCAAAGGATGAACTTGGTTTGCTGTTATCATTCAATTAAAGTTCGGTACTATTTTTGTCAGCAGCATTTTTAAACCATCACAATTAGCTACCTGTAGTTTGTTTCTGTTTTAGTAAGCAGCTTTGTGACTTTACTGAACCCATGTTCCACTCAATAGGATGAAGGAAATGCAATTTAAAACTTTAGTACTAGAGCCTATAAACTAGGATAAAGTATCAGTATCTGATTTTGCAGCCAGAACTGTTGGTAACTGAGTTTGAACGCCCCTCTATTATATCTTGGACCAGCAGTGACCCCTGGATCTTCTCAGTGCCTACCAGGGGGTGGTATCATCCCCTTTGGGGACCACTGTTTGAAAATATTGATGTAATTTAAAATGATAATGTATAAGTGCAGCTCAACCCACTATTTTTTTTGTTTCTTTCAAGTGCATTAAAATTGAGTTAGTTCATTTTAAATAATTTCAGTTTCAATATTTTTATATAATTGAAACATATATGATCAATTCATTTATCTTGTTTTCATCTAAAGTTGTAACTCAGAGGTTCATTCTGAAAGACAAATAAGTGTTATACCTGTTTTCTTTTCTCTTATTAAGTTGTTTCATTACATTTTAAATACGTTACACACATGTAAAATGCTCTTTTTCGCTCATGATAATTTTCGTTGTCAGTCTTTTCAACAAAAAATAAATTACTAAAAAATTCTTTCATTTCTCTTTCCATCGTAGCCGCATCGCCGTTTATTTGTTTATCATCTATTTCCTTAAATAGATGGATACTGTAAGTCTGAAAAAAAAATAATTATGTAATGAGCCAGTAAAGCTTGTTGCATTCTTCTCTGTTAAATGTTGGACTCCATACAACATTCGTTTTAAATTTTTTTATTTAGAAGTAATGGGTGCATCTCTAAATTCGTCTTCGAAATGATCGTCTTTTTTTTTTTTCTTTCTTTCTACTTTTTTAAAAGATGTTCTTTTGCGAATAGACGTCACCGAAAAGCTTTCACTGGCATTACAAGTGGCTGAATGGGAAGGTGCCGTTATTTCAATGATATTTCAGGTACCTGCTTCGGTAGGCAAAATTCTTTCAGTTACTAAATCCGGGATGCAGTCATTAAAAAATCTCTTTCGTTCTCATCTCAAATTTATGTTGTTAAAAGTTTTTGTATAATATTTTGTGGTACTCTTCTGGAAAAGCTCTCAACAATTTTTTATAAAATATTATTTCTTTTTATTTATTTTTTTAACTAAAAAAGAATTTCTTTTTAATTTCTGGGTTAATAACTTTCATTAGTTTTCATTTTTATGCGAAATAAACAAAGAAAAAATATTGAGCAAGTTTTTTTCACTCTGGCCGTAGTGCCTTCCATATGGAAGTATATGGATATATTTCCATATAGTCAATGTGATGGAAGAAACCTCTTTTCAACGGCCACTTTTTTTCGGAACCACGACTGTCCGCCATAATGAAGTTTCGCTGTATATATGTTATTTAAAAGAAAACTAACCGGACGTTTATATCTACGGTCATGAGCTGGAACTTGTTTCGAAATTTCATATTTCTTCTTATCATGCAAGGGCTCAGAGGGGGAGGGGTATTAAGAAAGGTATATTATAATTTGGGCATCATGGAATAAAAATTAAATGTTTTTAAAAAAAAATTAAATCGTAACATTCCTATTCAGAATTAACAAGAGAGAGCATTCTGCGATTTCAATCCAGAAGTCTCTTTCGCCGATTAGGCATGTTGCCGAGTTATTTTAAACTTGACATAAAAAATTTCTTTCCATTTTTACAGAATGCAAAGTTAGTGATTATAATACGGCATGAAATGCTTTAACTGAAACATAAAGAAAAAGTACAGAATACTGTTATGGGCAAAGTGCATGAACAGAGGCGGTATTCAAGTATACAATTATACGTGAAATGAATCGTATTTTCAAAACCAGGGACTAGAAGCCTGTGGGACGTTTAAGGTATTATATAAGCTCATTTTTAGTCTTTTTAGACCCCCTCCTTCCGCTGGAAACAAAAATAAGCAAAGGTTCGACCCCCTCCTTTTTGTTTACGTAAGACTTCGTAAATTTCTTATTTCGCAGGCCAAACGATATTTTTAGTCATTAAATTCATTGTACGCTTCTATGTAAATGTGTATAGATACCAAATCATTATACCCCAGTCAAAATAGACCCGATTTTGACGAATGGCTTGAAAGTTTTGAAAATTGGTGGAAATGTTTGTTTAGGCATGCTAATGAACATACTAAAAGTCCCCACCGATCAGATTTGAGCTTTTGCCGCCATCTTGGAAAATGTGTACACTTTTTTGGTTTGTTGCAAGTAACTTGAGAAATATTGATTTTATGAAAAAAATTTGAATACGAAAATTGAAGAGCATTAAATTGTGAACAGAAACATTTACATTTTTTTAATAAGTCTAACACGAACAACGATAATTGACTTTGAAAGGCGCGAACTATCACATCTGGGACGCGGGTGCGCGGGTCATCCCCATAGCGATGGGAGGTTGACCCGCGCATGTGCACCAAAAGTCTTGCATACTCACGTTTGTCAAACCTCTGCATATCAAAGCTCGAAAGAAAGTTGCAGCAACATCCAATCCATTGTTATCAGGTTGTATTTTCAGACTTGGTGGATTCTATATTTTTATGTCATACTTACGCTGCATTGGGTACATAATGGCTGGAGGTGGGTAAAATTAAATACTAACTTTGATGTATGCAACTACGTCAATAGAAAAAATGTTGCCTGGCCATGCATACGCTAGAAAAATACTAGCTAATTTAATTACCCAAACAGCTTTAGCAAAAATAATTTTTGACGCCATGGGTATATCCGATTTCAAAAGCAATAATCTCCATGAGTTGTTTAGATATTTTGCTACTGAACTACTGTCGCTAGATACCATAAACGGACATACTCATATACGAGCCATCGTATATGAGATTAAAATGAGGATGACTTTGAAGCAGTTGAAAGAGAATGGCCCCACTGCAGCCCTCTGGGTTCAGTACTTTGAAATGGTAAACCTTATTATGAAAGCTTGATCACCGTCAATGAAAGTAACGGTACGGTGAAAGTAAACGGTTTCAATATACAGTGGAATCTCGATCGATCGTTCTCCGAATCATCGTTTTCCCGTATGTGTCGTTTGTTTCATATAGTCCCGTCGATCTTATTGCTTTGTTATGTTCCCGCATCTATCGTTTTTCCGCATTTATCGTTCAGTTCAGTTGGTCCCTTGAAAAATCGAGATTCCACTGTAGTAGTAAACCCGTTGTTGCTTTTTCAGAGGATAGCGATTGCTAAACAAAGCGACGAAGACCTAGCATTTTATTTAGAATATGAGTTAGCTCCTTTTCGTTGGCTCTGTTTTTAATGAAGCTGGTATTCGAGAGACAACGACATTGGCCACGTGCGACGTTTTTGAAGTTCCAAACAAAGACCTTAACCTCCTGAACTGTGTCAACATTGTGGACAGTGGTTTTCGTCTACACCAGGGGTGTCAAACTCAAAGGCTACCTTGGGCTAATTAAAATTAGCTTTAATTTTAATGTTTTAGGACAATTATGATAAAACTAAGATCAATTCTATATATCGAAATTTCTATATATCGATTTTTTTCCCGACAATTTGCTACTTCGATATATGGAGGTTCGACTGTAATTGATGAATGAGGTGATGTTAGCTGACCCATAGACGATCTTTTCAAGACTGACGACGCGAACAATCCCGTACCGAAAAAAGCACGTCAACTATAAAGTAGGTAAGCTTAAAAAATTATACGCAATGAAAATACCGTAATAAATACATCCAAGTTTATTACATTCGTTTATAAAATTAATAATGATCAACTATCTACATACCAAAACACATTAAAGTCTATTTTCTTGTGTTTAAAGAAGGCCGCAACGAGGGAGTGGAGATAATTCAAAGGAAAGCGCCTGCTACGAGACTTGGACGCTACCTCCATAATCAACGCGCATTTAATAATTAATATTTTGTGACGTGTTAGGGTTACGACAAAATGTATTTAATATTTTTTGTACACAATTTAATTTTCTTTAATTTTTGTATTAAACTTTTTTTTACACAAAGTTAATATTTTCCAAGTTAATTGCAAAAACACAAAAAAGCCTTCAAAATCCCTAAACAACTCATGGAGGTTATTGCTTTTGAAATCGGATATGTCCATGGCGTCAAAAAGTATTTTTGCTAAAGATGTTTGGGTAAATAAATGAGCTAGGATTTTTCTAGCCTATGCATGGCCAAGCAACATGTTTTCTACTGCTGTAGTTACGTACATCGAAGTTAGTATTTATTTTAGGCCACCTCCAACTATTATGCACCCAATGCAGCCTAAGTATGACATAAAAATATAGAATCCACCAAGTCTCAAAATACAACCTGATAACAATGGATTGGATGTTGTTGTAACTTTCTCTTGAGCTTTGATATGCAGAGGTTTGACAAACGTGAGTATGCAAGACTTTTGGCGCACATGCGCGGATCATCCCCCCATCGCGATGGGGATGATTCGCGCATCCGCGTCCCAGCTGTGATGGTTCGCTCCTTTCAAAGTTAATTATCTTTGTTCGTGTTCGACTTATAAAAAAATGTAAATAATGCTTTTGTTCACAATTTAATTCTCCTTAATTTTTGTATTAAAATTTTTTGCATAAAATCAATATTTCTCAAGTTACTTGCAAAAAACCAAAAAAGTGTACACATTTTCCAAGATGGCAGCGAAAGCTCAAGTCTGATCGGTGGGGACTTTTAGTATGTTTAACAGTATGTCCAAACAAACATCTCAACCAATTTTCAAAACTTTCATATTTTTTTTTAGCCATAAAACCTATTTTGACTGGGCTAGTAACAGTAAATACATTGAACCGTAAATAAAAGCATTCAGAATTATATCAACGTTGTAAAGGTTTTATAAATTCTTTGAAAGTGAATAGTATAATACAAAAGTAAAAAAGTATACAAGATGCATTACTGAGGAAGAACCCATCATTTACTTTTAATCTACCGTCCAAGTCTCTCCAATCTACTCTTCAAAATCATCAATTGTAACATTTGTACTAGGTTGGCTTGAACTGTGGCTGGTCCATGTCATCTACCTCTTCTCCATCAAGCTACTCTATATTTTCCTGAGCTTGAAGGATACATATTAGCACATTGGTACGCAGCTATATATATGAATTGGACGTTCTCGTGATTCTTTCTTGAAACATTCAAGAAGTTTCTGATCTGTAAAAGTTGATCTATCAATTAGTCAGTGTTAGACGATATTTTCTGCAGTTCAAAACGCAACCTCAAACATAAACCTCTATGTCCCAATTCACAAAAAGAAGACGCGGCGCGGACATCTGGAAAGACGGTGGCGAAAACGCGGCACTGACGTGACATGCTGAATCTAAACAGAAGAGTCCGCAGTCTGGCGTGTGGCGCGCGTGGATTCCACCAGAGATTCTGCAGGCTGTAGACAGCTCCATTCGAAGGATCAATAGATCATGTGCTGCCAACGGCATCCTGCGGCTTCCAGAATATTAGCAACCGGCGATAAATAATGCAGGGTACTACTTTGAAGGGCTATGAAAGTTTCACATCTGTATCTCTTCTGTATACTTTGTACTGTCCGACCACGGAAGCAAGGTCCCTGGAAGCTGTTACGCATGCGCGAGAAAAGCTAGTCTACTTAGAAAATAGGGGAAAACGTCATATTTTCGGATGTGTTTGTTTGTGAAATACGGAATGTATTTCAGACTGCGTTTTGTCCGCAATTTTAAAGTTATTTTTTAAAATTTTATTTTTGATCGAATATGTGAATAATAATTTCAAAATAATAAAAAGAAAGAAGCAAATCTATTTAAAAAATAGGAGTTTTATAGGAGTGGATATTTTCGGATTACATCACTATCAAAATTATCTAAAGCTACGTTTTCGGTGGTTCTTTTTTTCTGAAGTTTCCTCGGAGATTCATATTTTGGAGTTTCTTCACCCTTTGCTACTCTGCGTATTCTTTTTACACTGGACATTGATATCCCGGCCATTTCACTAGCTCTCTTTAGGGATTGCGAAAGTGGAACAATAACATTTCCTTCTAGTGCTTCTTTATCACACAATTTAATTACATTGTGTATTATATGTTTACAATCACTACGGAACGGCTTATTCCGAGCAGTTGTGTTCGGTAAAGGATCCATTAATTTCAATATAATAATCAAAATAACAGACGAGGAAAAAGCAAGCAAGCGCAGTTAGTAACCGATTCTAAAGAATGTCGAGAGACTACGAGACTTTTCCCCCTCCTTCCTCAGCAGCCTTACCTACAGCGTGAATAGAATCGTCTTGGCACTATGCCAACCGTGGTTCTTCGTACTGTGGTCGGACTGTACATACCTAGTTGCCACTATTAAAGTTCCATCTTATGTATGTTAACTATACATTATACTTTTTTTACTCATTAACTATTTTTAATATTGGGTAAATTTTTGTGTGACCCAAGACAATTCGTATTCTCTCAATGTGGCCCAAGGAAACTAAAACGTTGGACACCCCTGTTCTAGCCCTTATGCAGTTAAATAATATTCAACAAAAGAGAAGTTTTTGGGTCCATCTTTTATGGCTGAAAGAGAGAGAACTGTTTCTAGGGGGACGCCACGTTTTATTCAACTAAAATTACTTTTTCGTGAGCTTCATCGAAAAAATTTCCCAATATTTATTTACCATGAAGCAGTAAAATAGGGATGTTTTTAAAGAAAAAAGTCTCATTTAAAGCTCAAACATAATTCGTTAGAAATCTACTGCCCTTCTTATATGTTAAATGAAAATCGTGGTTATTTACTATGTATAGTACACAAATTCTAAACATCAGTGTATCTTTCATCAGTCTGTGCTGCACTTCTGGCGTTATTATTAAAGTTTCCCCAACTGAATAAAGTGATTTTATTTAGGTAAGAGTTATTCAATTTTTATTGTTATACAATTATGAATCTATATATATTATGTGCGTTATTTTTCTTGAGGTTCTGTCCTGTACTGTTAATGCTTTTACACACCTTTGAAAGAGGACTGAAAGTTTCTTAGAGTTCTGTATTCTTAAATTTTCTTAACTATTTTTTTTTTGTTAAATTAAACATTGTTGGAATTAAATTATGGAAAATGTGTTTTAGTGTTTATTCGGATTCGTGGAAACCTTTTTAGGGGGGGGGGGGGGATATAACGACTTCACTCAAAAAGGTTGAGAAACACTGCATTAAATGCTTCAGATTGTTTGCACTAAAATTACCCTTGGACACCAGCTGATGTCCCGATTGGTTAAGCATTTTATTATATTTGGAACATTTTTAGCCTTTTATTATACAGTCGAACCCCGTTATAGCGAACTTCAAGGGACCAAGGGTTTTGTTCGCTATATTCGAACCGTTACGAAAAATACTAGAGTTCACAAAATGTATAACTCATTAGTTGCAATGTGTATTCAATAATGATGTATTTAAAAATGATAAAATCTATTAAAAATGATAATTAATGAATTAAATCGACAAAAATCGATTACATTAAACTGACACAATACTAATTAAATTACGTATAGTAGGAAAACGACGGGACCAAAATTTTCGTTCGTTATATCCGTGACTTCGTTGTATACGGGGTTCGACTGTGTTGTGTACATTTCTAGAGGAGTTTATCATTATGTACAAACAAAAGTAGACAGAAATATTTTAACAGAACGTGGAATGTAAATTTTACACGGGACTGCTGTATTTATAACATGAGAGCAGGGTCAGATGAAATTTCTGTTTCATGATTAGGTCTCAACGATATCAGCGAAAGATTATATAGGTTGTAAAAACTATGGCTATCGCAATGAATAAAAAAATTAGAAATTATTTAGAATTCTTCCTCGCTAGGAGCATGTACTATATATTTTCCCTCTCACTTACGGTTTCAGTTAAAAATCGAGGTTTTGTACTTCAATAGCTGAAACCGAAAACCGTACGAAATTAGTTCGGTTATTCGGTTTTTAACGTAGGATTACGTTCCTCAATAACGGTCCTCCAGAACTAAAAAATTCAGAGTCCGACGCGAGTTATAATTTTGGCAGCGCGCCAAACCCAGTAGCAGTAAATAGTTAAACAGAAAAGTACCAACTGTCGATGGAAACTTTTATTTGAAAGCTCTATTTTTTTTAGTAAATTTATTGAATTGAATTCGAAAGCATGTAATAAAACTTTATGTCAACGACCTATTTTATTTTTTTTACCTGGAAACCCCCGAATAGCCGTAAAATCCGCGGTTTATAGAAAATTAGTAACCGAAAACCACGGGTTTTAAAAAGTTCGGTTTTCAGAAACCCTACTCTCACCTCATTCTTCGCAGTTATTTTTGTGATTTGTTAAGAAATTATTCGAATTCATAAATCTTTGTTCATATAACAATGTCATGCTCAAGTAATACTTAGTTCTTAGAAAAATAAATTTTTTCTGGACGGAGACGGTGCACTGGACTTTATTGAACATTAGTTTTTGTTCAGTGTTTGTAAAGAATGAAAAGAATTTTGGAATGGAAGATAAATCTGGAAGTTTAAGTCATACATCTCCCAGTTTTCCAGTTTATTTGGTCGTCATCATTTGAACTCGGTGCACTGTAAACGTTATTGCACATTGGTGTCGATTAATGAGTGTTTCGAAAACGCTTTTCTCCATTCTTCATCTGTTAGCTTCCGACTTCCTACAGATGTCGAGCTGTTTTGCGGTAGGGTAGCTTCTAGTATAACTTCTCTTATAGGTTTTGGTTTTGTTAGCTTGCCTTTTATACTGCTAGGTGCTTGTATATCACCTAAAATAAAACAGGGGGTTAAGTTATTATAGCAGATTTATCTTGCACTTAACAGATTATATGCATTCTGATATTTTGAATACCTTTATGAGCTTGAATCATATGTCAGATTAAATATTACCCAAATCCCAAAAAGTGTCACTTTGTTACTAAAGATACTGAACCTTATGTAAGAAGCCACATGACTTAATACCATAAAATTATTAAGTTGGTAAAAATATTGTATTCCATGTAAGTAAAAAAAATTAAAGAAATGACGCAATATTTATATAGGCTTAAAAAATCGCCAGAAAGCTGTTTTCTGGGATTGAGCCAAAAATCGAAATATAGATATTACACGAAATGTTATTCCTATAAACAGACAATATTGTACTTGTCGTAATATCAATATTAAACTTGTATTTTTTTAATTACTTCTGTAAGTACTGAAAATAAATTTGAGTAAACCTGAACATTTAAAATATCTCATGGTGGAGGACTTCGTCTAAATGCTGCTTTTGTATACAGTTGTGAGTAAATGCTCTCATTGTAAAAGACCATTTACTCATATACACTCTGTCACAAAAAAATATATGCACCCAGAAGGAAACGAGCTACTATCACGAAACTTAACATGTATGCAGTGTATGAGGAGATAAGCAAATGATTACAAATGCAGAAGAACAGGCCGTTTTATTAAGAAGATATGGCATGAAAAAGGTTACAAATCAGTAAGTAGTAAATCCACCTCTGGCAGATATACAAGCTGAAACACGACGTGGCATCGAATCAATGAGGTCACCTATGATCTCCTGCGGAAGATCATGCCATAATCTTTGCAACTGGGCAGTTAATTCACCAGTATTCCGGGACGGCTGCAGTTGCCTTCCAAGCACGTCCCAGACGTGCTCTATTGGCGAAAGGTCTGGTGACCTGGCAGGCCATGGGAGTACGTCATATCCTTGAAGACATTGTTGGGAGAGTCGCGCAGTATGTGGACGAGCGTTGTCTTGCTGATAAATGGCACCTGGGCGTCTTGATAGAATAGGCAGTACAACTGGCGTTAAAATCACGTCCACGTAAATGCGTACCGTCAAAGTGCGTTGAAGGACGACTAGAGGTGATCGTGTGTCCCAACAAATCGCTCCCCACACTGTCACACCTTGTGTAATCGCCGTATGCCTCTCGACAACAAATGCAGGTCTCGGACCGGTGGTCTGGCCGCCTCCACACGTGTATGCGCTGGTCATCAGCTTTGAGACTGAATCGGGATTCATCGCTGACGATCACACGCCTCCAGTCGGCACACTCCAGCTTGCCCGAGGTCGGCAAAAATCCAATCGACACTGCTAATGATGTGGGGTCAGTGATAGGCGTCTTAATGCACGTCGGTTCCTTATACCTGCGTCGGCCAATCGTCTCCGAATGGCCGACCGGACGCCACTGGATGTCTGAAACGTGGTAAATGGCGTCGAACCGATTCTAGTGACGTTGTTGGTGCGGAAGTGGCCACTCTTATGATTGCGCGATCCTCGCGCGCATTTGTGTTCCTGGGACGCCCTGACCCTCCGCGATAGTAGACTATCCTTTCCGCGATCCATTGTTGCCAACACCGAGCAACTACCATATCTCTCCGACCGAGGTGACGGCCGATACGCCTGTTCGACCAACCTGCTTCTCTGAGGCCTACTATACGTCCCCTCTCAAAGTCCGACAATTGTTTGTACTGCTGCCGGTTACGTCTCAGAGGCATCTCTAGTCACAATACCGTCCATCCAAGTCGACAGATTTGTTTGAATAACCCTATGGCACGAGCAATCATGCTTTTAAACTCTCCCAGCTGCGCATCTCATATGCGCATAGCGCGCTTACCTTTGTCTCATTGGCGTCGAAATTTTAATCATTTGCATATCTCTTACCTGACTACATTCCTGCCAAGTTTCGTGATTGTAGCTCGATTTAATCTGGGTGCATATATTTTTTTGTGACAGAGTGTAATATGTATCCTCTGGGAGACCTGCATCATGTAAATAGTGTTATGAAAGAAAAATGGTCAGATACTTTATTATCGGGATGAAGAGCAAGTTTAGCAGTTTTAGATTTCACGTTGCGATTTAATGTTTTCATTGTAACCGTCGTCTCTTGGTGTGATTTTGACGATTTTTTGAAAATTTCGCAAATTGCGCTAAGAGTACCTGTTTCTTTACTTTTACCTCAAGATCAAGTAAAGTTTTGAAGTTCAAATAGTTGCTTTCCGCTCAGTTTTAATACCATAAAATTTAGTATTTTCAACATTTAAATTTTTTCATTCCTCAATTATTTACTAAAAAGATTTTATCCGATCTATAAATATTCACCAAAAATTAAGTTATCAGGTACTTTCCTTGACACTCAGTAATACTTAAAGCATTAAAGTTTAGTTAAATCTTCAATGCATTATTTAAGTATCAACAAATTGCAAGTACTCTTTTTGAAGTTTGTTTTAATTGTATAGTATGCATATATCTTTTTATTGCAGTGTTTGTTCTCAGTCTTTAATAAAAAAAGGGTACTACTCCGTTTCGGGGGGGGGGGGGGCGTAAAAAAATTGCCAAACTCAGGGCCCGACTTAGCCTAATTGGGGCCCGGGGCAAAAACATCTTTGAGGGCCCCCCTCTGCTTCACTACTTCAGTAATGAAGAACCGAACTTTATGGAGGTATTTAAAATTTTCACCTCATTATAGATATATAACAAGAAAACTGACTAGAACCAAAAATAGCTATGAAGTCCCCCCCAAAGGTATTATGAAATTAATTAATCAAAAGAATATTTGACATTTGTGAGAATTTTGAGAGAATACAACTTATAATTGATTAATGTGATTTCTCAGTGTTGCGAAAATCCAACAGAATCCACTGAACACGATGCAACTGAATTTTTCGCAGTTGCGATTAAGTTAACAATCATATCGCTGCAGTTTGTGAACTTTTCACAAGTTTCCTAAATGCAGTTTTCTGATTGTTAACTTTGTCATCTAGCCAGGGCCTTTTTATCGCATGGGCAAATCGGGACTTTGCCAGGGCCCCGTGATGCTAGGGGGCCCCAAAACCCCCTTGGTGTATGCACCTAGTACTTCTAATAGTATGTATTTTTATAAATGTCCGTAAGAGGGGGCCCCCAAACAGCATCTGCCCAGGGGCCCCCAGCGTTCATAATCGGGCCCTGCATCTAGCTGCGAAAAATTCATATCCTTCTTGACATTAGGGCGGAATTCAGCTAAATTTCGCCCTAGAAAGCCATGGATTTACGAAATATAGATATTTTGTGTTCATACGATAGATTAATGGAGAAGCTAACATAAAACTGACGTATTTTACACTGTACTGATATTTTGTTTAAAAAAAGTTCATTAAAGAAGGAAACGTAAAATAAACTTTCTATTTGATTTGGGGGCCCCTCTGAAGTGGGGGCCCGGGACAACTGCCCCGTATGCCCCTGCCTTAGTCAGGCTCTGGCCAAACTATTATTGATGCCAGTGATGCTTAATTAATTGTGGTAAACCTAACACCTCGAGTTCGAGTGTTTATGGCGCATGTGCAGAGAGAAAAGAAATAGCACTCTTCGGCAACCCTATACGTTCAAACTTCTTTTTCGCTTATGAGGTAAGTTGTTGGTCTTTTTTTTTTCGCTTGCCATGGATTTCACAATTTGGGAATTGACCGTGGATGAAATGTCTGCGATTGATTTATTTCAAACAAGAGGCATCATCAAAAATAAACAGTTGTGCTTGAAAGATCATTAAATGAAACTGAGTTTTGAACAAAACGCTGTGAAATGGCGTTGCAGGAAAGGATCTTGCAATGAGAGAAAGGGATTGCGAAGTCAAAATTGACTTGGAAGTTCCAAAATCCCTTTCCTCACGATCGTGAGTTTCATATATTTCTGGTGCCAGGAGATGACATCCATAGAATTTTGCGAATTACAACTTAAGATGAACCATAATACGACTGTTGATTGGAACAGTTACATGCGGGAGGTTTGCACCGCGGGTTTAATAGCCCGGCCAACAGTAAAAATAGGCGGATGCGACAAAATTGTCGAAATAGACGAAAGCCTTTTCACTCGGAGAAAGAGCAACGTTGTGCGGGTTCTTCCCAAACAATGGGTTTTTGGCGGATTGTGCAGAGAATCCAATGAATGCTTTTTAGTTGCAGTTCCTGATCGATCGGCGGAAATTTTATTGGCATAAAGGAAAATGTTATGGAAGGAACAGCTATTTACACGAATTGTTGGAAGGCATATAAATTGGATGAACTGCTAGATGCCGGATACGAACATTTCACTGTAAACCACAAACTTCACTTTGTTGATCCAGGGCCGTGGCAGCCTGGTGGTACAGCGCGTTAGCTTACGGTGTTGAGTGTGCTCGGATCGAATCCCGGCGAAGCGCCACGAAAAATGCCTCCGTTCGTGTCGTCCCTTCATAGGGGGTAATGCTGGCCCGCCTCTATGGTGCCCCCATAATAAAATGGCCAGCAAAATTGCGGTGAATTATAGGCGAATGTCTTCACGACAAGTGCCTCCGCATTGATTAAAAAAAATTTGTTGATCCAGAAAGTGGATGTCATACAACGATAGAGCGTCTGTGAGGAAGCGCAATATGGCGCATCCCCACAGACGCTCGGGAGATGCGCCATAAACGGCATCGAGGCACAGCTCGACAACATTTCGAATCGTATTTGTGTGAGTTTATGTAGCGAAAAATGCATTAAAAACTAACATTTTTTCTTCAATGTTCGAAGCTATTAAAAACTTTATGCCTCCTCAATAAATTAATAATTCAAGATTATGATCTAGATTTCATATTTTTGCCTTATTTTATGTTTGGTGTTTGATTTGGCGGAAAAAAATTTAACCATCGCCAACAGCTCTCTGAAACGAAGTAGTACCAAAAAATGTTATGAAAATATACCTATTTTGGAACAGATGTATTACACGCACCTCTCTTGGCGACAATTTGGCGACAAAATTTTTTTGACGCCAAATACTCGTCAAAAAATTTTTGTCGCCAACTTGTCGCCAAAACAGGCCTACGTAGACATTTTACACTTAAAATAACAAATATACACAAAATATCAATAACAACTCAAATATAAAAATAAATTCAAAACAAACTTAGCAATGGCAATAATAAACTTTCAAAAACATGTCACAAAACCACAACAGCTACTTTAAAACATACACGAATATATCTAAAAACGGCTGTATTAAAATTCAAAAGCTAAACAGAAATGTTCAACGGCTACTTTAAAACACGCAAAAATATCTAAAAACAGCTGTATTAAACTTCAAAACCTCAGCAAAAATACTCAACCACTTATTTAAAACATACGCAAATATATCTAAAAACGGCTATATTAAAATTCAAAACCTAAACAGAAATGCTCAACCGCTACTTTAAAGCATACGCAAATATATCAAAAAAACGAAGACATTAAAATTCCGAAAACATTACACATATCCGCAACATCTATTTAAAACATACGCAGATATATCAAAAAACGAAGACATTAAACTTCCAAAAACATTACAGAAATCCTAAACCGCTACTATGAAACGCCAACAAAAATATCGAACACCGGTATATTAAACTTCCAAAAACACTACACAATACCACAACACCTATTCAGGGTTGCAAAAAAAAAAAAACATCACGCTAAATCGCATGGCTGCCAGACCAAACAAAAAAAATCGCTAAAAATAAAAAAATCGCCAAACATAAAAAAAATCGCCAAATTGAAAAGGTGCGTGAAACACATCTGTACCCCTATTTTAAATACGGCGACCTAGGGTTGGTAAATCGGAAGAAACTGGGGCGGTTGGAGACTTTTTGGCGATTTTTTTGAAAAGTCGCCAAATTTGCGTTTCTGAGTCCGCGATTTTTTTCCCCGCTCATATTTTGTTGTTTTGCTGTTTTTAAAAGTTTAAAGTTTAAAATACACGCTGCCATCGCCAATTTTGCGCCAAAATCCCGTTCGGAGACCTATTAGGCTTAAACTGCGAAATGTAAACAAATGTGGCGACCAAGAAAGAACAAATAAATTGAAATACAAACTTACTGCTGGCTTTATGAAACTCGTAGGCGCACACGGGATCTTCGCTTCGCTCAGTTACCCTTGCTTCACTCCGCTACGCTCCATTACGCATCCGTCCAAAAATATTGCAGAAAATCCCCAGCCGCTGGCTTCGCTACGTACCGCTGGCTGTAGTTCAGTAAAAAAAGCTTTCGCTGGCTGTAGAGGTCAGTAGAACAAAGCTTATCCCACAAAAGATGCAGTTGTAGGGGTAACCAGAAAAGGGGATACATCATAATAGGAAGTAAATAATCGCCAAGTTGGCGGCAGCCCCAACTTCTTCCGATTAACCCTAGGGGTTTTCATGTCGCCAAGAAGACAAAATATGGTACCCAAATAATGCCTTGTAAACCAAGCCTCTTACCTTCATGTCTAACATCCAACATACGGTGGCCTTTGTTTTCATCTGAATTATCTCCTGAGTCAATACTACCAGATTCATCTGATTCGGATTTTTCGAGGTATTTCCACTTTAAAAGGACAGGACCTTTCTCTTCAGGATTCCACCTCTTTGAGACGTTGCCATGTCCACGATGTCTTCTGTTCTTGATTCTATATTTCCTCGTAATTTTTCTTCTTAACCGGAAAAAAATGCAGCAAAAGCTGACTATCACAAGAACTGACGAAAAACCGGTAATAAATCCTATTGAAAACGGGTTACTAGCAAGTATTTTCCAAAGCTGCAAAAATTTGTTTAAATTTATACCTGGAATCTCCGGATTAGTTTGATTGGATTCATGTTTGGATCTTATCAAAATCTGATGTTCATGGATCTTCATTTTTTAGTTTCTGTTTCTGAACTAGTATCATATTTTACTTTGCCATCTAGAATTCAGTGAATTCGCGTAATAATTCCAATTTTAATAATCAGATAATCGCAGCGCGATTTATGTTACCGTATTTATTTAACCACTAAAGTGGAGACTACTTTTAGAGACATCATCGGGGGGGGGGGGTATGTGGGATGTCTTGTCCTAATATCTTCAGTAACTTTACCAAAGTTGGATATGTGACATATCTTGTCCAAATATTTTCAGTAACATTACCAAAGTTCTTAAATACGGATAGGGATATGTGTGAAAAAAGTATACGGATGAGGGAATCGCATTTACTACAAGAAATAATATAAACTTTCATTCAATAGATGAAGAGCACTGAGACATTTGGCGTGTCTCGAGAATCAGCTATCGATTTTCATGAACAGCGTAATGGAATTAACAACATGGACTTTTGAAAATGAATTATGCTTTTTAGTTAGTATTCACTGTTTGCGAACACAACGATACGTATCGTGTTTGTGCGAAGTTAAAATTAAGCAATAATATTCCATTAATTTCAAGGTGTTCCAAATAATATTATGTATTGAATTTAAGCGGGCAAGAAAATTTTCAGTTTAAACATTAAAAGTCGTCGACCCTTACTGCCAGTTGATTCAATAGAAAAAAATCGATAATTTTTACGTATTTCAAAAGAGTTAATTTAACTCA
The DNA here is from genome assembly GCA_907164885.2 of Dolomedes plantarius. Classification (NCBI taxonomy): domain Eukaryota; kingdom Metazoa; phylum Arthropoda; class Arachnida; order Araneae; family Dolomedidae; genus Dolomedes; species Dolomedes plantarius. The sequence goes on from OU015493.1 coordinate 168,527,011, forward strand.
GTTAGGTTTATTACATATTAACTTAAATATGAGGTCATAGAGATCTCAGTACTGTTCGAAAATCGAAGAATGCTATCGGCGTTCTTAAATCCCTTCTTTCATATCACAGTCGCCTGTACTTAAAGATGAAACTGTTACTGTACAAGAAATTTGCATGTCCTATTCTAACATATTATAGCTCCGCCTTATTGGGAACTGCATCAATCTACCAACTACGGAGACTTCAAGTCATTCAAAATTATGTCCTGAAGCGTTATGATACCAAAGCTACTACTTTCCACAGGAATGACGTGTTTCATAATGATCTTCGCATTAGGCCTATTCTTCCAGCCATTAAGAGACTGGCTTTTAAATGTTATCAAGGTTTCTCACGTGTAGCAAATCCCATACTCCACCGCATTCCACCTTACGATCCTGGAATTGTTAGCTCGGCGAAACGGCCCAAAGGCTTGTTACTTCGCCCAGATATCTCCCTTCCTCCATCTATAAAATGTAGGAGGTAATGAGTGCATATGATTTGCTAGATCCGAAATTCAATTTTTGTCCACGCCTTCAAATTCCCCCTTTTTTTGGCATTTTTGTGTATTTTTAATAATTTTATTCACGTCATACTGCAAAGACCCGTGCAATCGGGCACGCGTTGGTTGATCCTTCTCCTAATGAAGCTAGACTCCATCTCATATTGTAATTTTTATCTTGCTCTTTCATTTCTTAACGTAACCTAAACGGAAAAGCAAAAATCTCCCATTATAGGAAAATCGCTTACCAATTAGAGGCAGAGAACCACTCCCCAATCTACGTTATGAAGCGGCACAGGCCGTTCATTCCAGCGTTAGTCATCGTCAAGATATCTGCTCTACATATAGCCCAGTAGCTGGATTCAAATAAATGGCCTTACCGACAAAAGATCGGTATTAAATTTTTTTTTCCTACTTGTATACCTTTAGTCCAGTAGTGAAAAACTAAGTTTATCAATTCGAAAGACCTCGGCGGAATTTTCTGTGGCCTAAAAACAACGAAATTTTTTGACGACTTTTTATTTTTTTTTCAAATATCTCGACAATGGTTGGCTCTAGAGCTTAGATTGCAGTTACAATCTTAAAGAAGACAAAATTTTGAACAAATCTTATATTTACTTCTTTTTTCTAAACCCAATAACAAGCGAGCTACAGCGTCAGGAAAATGGCATATTTTATTCAACTCGTCGAGAAAGACGCAAAACTTACTTCTCTAACACACTAACTAGTATAATTGCTATATATACACTCAAGAGCCAAAACATTATGACCACCCCTACATTTTGCAATGAATTCGCCTGGATGACTTGGAAGGCACGTGATCATGTGGAAGTGGTATTTAACTGCTGCTGGAGAGTCTGAAGAATCATTCTTTCACTTACTTCTGTGTGTGATAGGAAAGGCTGCGGATCTAAGCGACTTTGATAGAGGGCAGATGGTAATGGCTCGAAGGCTCGGAACAAGTATTTCCGAAACTGCACGACTCGTGGGTTGTTCGCGACCTACAGTTGTTAGTACTTATGCAAAGTGGATGAATGACGGTGAAACCTTCAGTAGACGACATGGTGTTGGACGTCCACACGCTATCAAAGAAAAAGGTCGTCGGAGACTGTCTCGCATGGTGAAGCAAAACCGGAGCCAGACAGTGGCTCAGCTGACAGCCCAATACAATGCAGGGCCAAGTAGAATAGTATCGCAGCACACTGTTCAGCGGACACTGTTGGATATGGGGCTACTCAGCAAACGTCCCACTCGTGTGCCTTTGCTGACCAAGCGTCATCGCCAACTGCGCCTGCGCTGGGCCCGGGAACATCGCGACTGGTCCATGGATCAGTGGGAGAGAGTTGCCTGGTCAGATGAATCACGGTTTATCATTCATCACGCCGATGGCCGTGTCAGGATACGCCGTCTTCCAGGCAAACTGTTGCTCCCTCAATGTACAGTAGGTCATACACAGGCCGGTGGTGGCGGTATTATGCTTTGGGGGACGTTCTCTTGGGCGTCTCTGGGACCCGTGGTTGTGGTAGAGCAGACCATGAATGCTACAGGGTATCTGAACATCATTGCGGACCAGTTGCACCCTTACATGGCCTCTGTTTTTCCAGATGGAAATGGAATGTTCCAACAGGACAACGCCCCGTGTGACAAGGCTAAAATTGTGTTGGAGTGGTTCCAGGAACATGATGCTGAATTCCAGTTAATGTCCTGGCCGCCTAACTCACCGGATCTCAATCCGATAGAACACATTTGGGATGTCATGGGACGGTAGCTCAGAGTTCAAAGACCACCAATTCGCAATATCTCGGATTTGCGTGACCGTTGCTTAAACATCTGGTACAATCTGACTCCGGCCATCTACCAAGGACTTGTGGCATCCATGCCAAGGCGGGTTGAAGCTGTGTTACGCGCCAAAGGTGGGCCAACTCGTTATTGACAGGTGGTCAGAATGTTTTGGCTCTTGAGTGTATATCCATATTTGAGAAATGCACAATATGTGTAATACAACATATATATATTTTTACTCCAACATACTTGAATATTGTGCATATTTATATAATTATGTACACAAACTACACATTTGTCGATACATAGGAAATTAATTACAAAAATTGGAGTATTCAACATTAATAAATACCGTTTATATACATTATTATAAACCATTTATATACCTTATTATAAACTCATTAGTGTGCATATTTATATAATTATGTACACAAACTACACATTTGTCGATACATAGGAAATTAATTACAAAAATTGGAGCATTCAACATTAATAAAAACCGTTTATATACATTATTATAAATTAGAAAATCTAGCAGAAGTGAAATAATATATAAGAAATTACATAAAATTAATAATTATTATGTAATTATAAATGATGCAATAACTGTACTAAAACTGAAATATTTCAAATTAACTAACATTCTTCATACCTATTGTTTTTAGCTATTTTGATGATCTGGGGTAGACATCATCTCTATGTTTGGTGATACGTCATCTTCATCCTCTGAATCATGAGGCAGTTCAATGAGATCATGCAAACCACTACCAGCCATTATTGCACCAGTTGAGCCCATAAACGACATTAGAAGGTGAAAACCTCCAAGCCTAACAACAACATTGTTCAATCCAGGAAGACAATTTTCAATAATATCCCTAGCTTTGAGATATAGGGGGTGGTCAAAAGTAACAATACACGTCTTTTGATTGAATTTTCTACAATATTCTGATGCAGTTAGCAGAGAGGTGTACACTGTGTCATAGTGTGATGGAGGTGAGTTGATAAATGGAAGGCATATAATCTTAGAACGGTCATATTCTCTGTTAGCTGTCACTTGGGCCATAAAACCATTACATCCCGAGACACTTTGATTTTTTTACCATTTTCCATACTGCCAAATCAAGTCTGTAGTAGATGGAACACAATCGTATGACACCGGACAAAGCTTCTGCAAATCCTCAATGATGGTTGTTTTTAAACCTCCCTTTTTTGCATAGGGAAAAATTTGGAGGTTTATGGTTCCTGCCTGTTTGACAACTTCAGCTGATGAGCGCTTTTTTAAGCGTTGTATATTTTTGTCGGGCAACACTGAGGCAAAAGGCGTGATACACATTATACCTCCCACAGCGTGGAATGTTCCAGAACCGTCAAGAGTGTCAACATTAAAATCAGCGTTGTCAAACACATATTGATAGAAAGCGTCATCTCGTAGTTTACTTTCTTTAGATCGCAGGGCAAGGGATAATTCTAGTAGAGAAACCTCAGAGTAAGATGCCGCAAATCCAAGTGCAGACACGTTAATAAGGAGCTTCGAACCAAACTTTCTGTACAGGTAAGCACCGACTCTCAAGACACGAATGAACGTGGTCTCACTGCATGTATGACTGCGGGCGATAACGCAATACTTTTTTTCTCCCAATTGTCAATTGATCCTCGTTTGTGTTTCAAAATTATAGCATCAAATGGCAACTTCAATGAATCGGGAATAACACGGCATCGCAAAAAAAAAAGTTATCTGACGGGGGATACTCAGTAGTGCAATATATTTGTGATCTTATGTCTTCCACTATAATTTCAGCTGCTGCTTTGACAACTCTTAGAAGTTCCTCTTGAGGGTCTGTCTTCCTGTTGACATACCAGTTTTCATTGAGAATCTTATGTCCAACGTTTTTAAAACAAATCACTGTTTTTTTGGTTGGCTGTTTCAGCGATTAAAATGTCTTCTACATAATTTTTTTCGAGACGCGATTTCACTGTTATCTTATCCGGAACTTCATTTACTACGTTCATCAACCCGTAAAAATGAACGTAGATCTTTAATACGTTAATAAATTGGCATAAAATAAATTGGCACTCTTCAGTATTTTCTTCTAAATAATTATAAATTTTCTCCATAGCATAGTCAACATCTGAAAAATGACGATAACCTCTTTTTGATCCACTTTCAGATTTTTGGTAAAGCTTTCTGTAGCAAAAATGATGGTACCAGGCGTCCACAGCATGCAAATCATCTTCATTCCTGATTCGATCCTGTATTTTTCTGGCCCATTCATCATGGCGAATCTCTGCAGCTTTCATAACTGAATCTTTAATTGCTGTTTTTGTAGTAACTTTATGAATCAAGTTTCGTTTTTCGGGTGGCAACTTACGTTGTTTTGACAAAAAATCTTCATTTACCTCTCCACACAAAAAAACATTGTTTTCTAAAATCGAAACGACCCGTTTGTCCTCGAGTTGATGAAGACACACCAGCTTGTTGATTACTACTGCGGTCTTGACGACGAAGAGCTGCATCGATCATTTTCTCATTAATGTAGCTTGTCTGGCAAGCTCTGTGTACTGTCACTTGTTCTAAGCTTTTCAAAAAACTTTGATGACTAGGGTTTTTACGTTTAAGACTACATTTTTTAAGAGTCTCTACTCCTTTCTTTTTCACTACTATAGTATCACCTTCACTTGTTCAAATCACAAATAAAACAAACTTCAACTTTTGGTTCGCTCATATTTCATGACGACCGAAAATGAAAAACTATGGAGTGACAAACTATTAAACTAATCTATAATAATTAACTACTAAAAATCACTTTTAACTATTATTAAAATAAAATAAACACGTTATAACACTGTACCGAGCAAAAGAACATGCCAAGAATGATGCGATTAGTTTTAAACAATCCAGAGAATAACAGATCACGAGACAAGTAAAGACATATAAAGACCAATACAAACGAAATAAAAAAATCCCCACGCTGGGGGAGGATTCTAAAAATAGAATCCTCCCCCAACGCTTCGGACCCAACCCGATTCGGGCAGGTCAAACACAAGAACAATAAACGTGATAAGTGCGGCAGCCGAGTGATTTTCAAAATTTCTGTTCGGCAAAGAATCTCACTTCGGAAAATTACTATATGTTTATTAAATCTATCCGTTCGGAGGTGAAGCAGTGCAATGCTTCGCTTTGCTAGGTACTCCGTAAATCGTATTATCCTGACCTCAAAGATCTCAGTAGGAACTGGACTGAGAATCAAGGTCTCAAACCTCGAGGTCGTTGCCGATGTGAGGAAATTGCATTTTTTAATATCCCTCCTCACATTTTTCGCTTTTCTTTTCGATTCCAACGAAATTGCCTTACATACATTTTCTATTTTTTTCCCCCACCGACTTCGGCGATGTGATGAATCCTTATTTTTCTATTTTTCTCAAGGTTTTAAATTCACCTTTAACTTTATGTAATATTTTATGAATCTTTCGCCGAACTTTACTGTTATATTAATAGAAATTAGTTCACAATTGACTTGAAATGACCGAGAAATGACTCTAAAACTTTCAGTCACATGATTTAAATTACTGAATAATAAATTTTTTTTTCTAATTCACTTGTCGTGAGACAGTCGCCTTTTGTATTTCACTGCGGTTACTTTATTGTGGGAGCACCATTTAGGTGAGCCAGCATTGCCGAGGGGACAACACGTGAACGTCCAAGCGGTATTTGGAATTTTAACCCAAGCCCACTGCGTGGAAGCTTATGACGTTAACCACTATACCATGTGGGGGGCATAATGTTTGAAGTTTTCCTATCCCTATTTGGAATACGAGGTAGAGTACGCTCCCTGAATTCTTTATTCTAAATTTAGAAATTAAGAACCATATTACTTTGTAAAATTAATCACTTTTTCAGCTTTGCATCCTTGTTGGTCATAAATTTCTGTAGTAATTAGTAAATGATTGTCACTACAACGCAACACTACTTGAACTTTTTAATTTTTTCACGTCAAAAATTTCTACTGTTCCTTCAGTTTTGACGCTGTTTATTAAGTTGTAAATAAAGTATTATAAAGGAGTAGATATTTATGTAAGGTTGTTAACTCCCATCTGCAAATCCCTTCATCACCATCAGAATTATTCCCTTGCTTTTGGACATTTCGATTTATTTATTTTTCCCGTTTTGCAGTTCCTAAAATGTAAATCTATATACACTCATGTCCATAAATTAAGGATAATGCCAGCTCCGGAAAATAAAGGTTCAGAAACAAAACAAACGTGACTATTAAGTGACGTTTAATAGTTCCCGCATTGTTGTTGTTTTATTCATAAAGCCCATTTATTAAACAAAAGGTAAAGAACAAAAAAGATGGTGTATGTATGATACCATTCATAAAAACTACGATTTTTGCACCCTGTAGCAATTATTAAAAATATATCCTTTACAAAAACTTAATATTACAGGGTTGGTATGATGGTTAATACATTGTATGTCTCCCATGCGATGAAATACAGTCCGTACAACGCCTAGGCATGCTGAGTATCAAATTATCGAGCTCATTTTGGGGAAGATTACTCCATTCAGCAAGCAATGCTCTCCCAAGTTCCGGTACACATGTAGGAGGTGGTTGACGGGCTGCAACTCGTTGGCCAAGCATGTCCCACACATGCTCTATCGGATTCAAGTCAGGTGACAATGCTGGCCATTCCATACGGTTGTTATCCTCAGATTGAAGGCATTCGTTTACGATGTTTGCTCGGTGAGGACGGGCGTTGTCATACTTAACACACAAATTCTGCGCCCATGGCACCCCTAAACAAACGTACATGTTGTTCCAGAATGATGTCACGATAAATGTGGTCGTTCATGGTTCCGATTTGAACATACAGATCTCTTCTGGAGCCCAGTATAATTCCACCCCAAACGAGCAATCCTGCACCACCGTAACGGTGTCGTTTAATGATGTTGTCTTTGTGGTAACGGGTACCTGGCGTTCTCCATATGAAAGTTCGATGTGAATCAGACTGCAAGCTAAACCTGGACTCGTCGGAAAACATCGCACAAGCCCACTGTGACAATGTCCACATTGCATGTTCTCTACTCCAGGCTAATCGTTACCGACAGTGAGTTGCCGTGAGCGGAACACATCTGACAGGCCTGCGAGCATATAGACCAATATTTCCCAAACGTCTGTACACAGTTTGCCTTTAAACTGTGGTATCCGTGGCTGCAGATAGCTGACGAGACAAGTCGGATGCTTTACTCCATCTGCTTCTTTTGGCAGTTACTGTCAAATACCGGGCTTCATTTGGCGTTGTAACTCGGGGGCGACCTGTACTGTAACGTCTACTGACTTTTCCATCATCTTGGAATCGTTGCCAAAGCCTAGAGATGACACTTTGGGCAATTCCAAGTTCCTCTGATACTTCCATCTGAGTACGCCCCCATTCCAGGCGACCGCTAATTCTGTCACGTAAAAAATCATCCACATGCGTCCTCTGTGTCATAACTATTCGGTTATGGCACTGAGCGGCCACACCAACCCTGTAATATTAAGTTTTTGTAAAGGAGATATTTTTTACAATTGCTCCAGGGAGCAAAAATCGTAGTTTTTATGAATGGTATACATACACCATCTTTTTGTTCTTTATTTTTTGTTTAATAAATGGGCTTTATGAATAAGTCCCGTTTGTTTTGTTTCTGAACCTTTATTTGCCGGAGCTGGCATTATCCTTAATTTATGGACATGAGTGTATTTAAGTTGCTCTCTCTCTCTGCCATTTTTTATTTTTAATTATGTTTGTGAGATATAGAATTAAACCTGACGGAAATAGTTTATTTCTCACTGTTGAGTAACTATTTGTGTTGGGCACTATGTTCATAGTACTCGCACATATTCTGCTTTACAATCCAATATTTATTTTTATTTTTACAAACACCTTTTCAACATCTACTATCAATACCATTACATTACTGCCTGGTTTAGTTTAAACCAGCATAATCTATAGAACAGCAAAAAATCCAATCAGCTTTTTATTAAAAATCGTTGCCATTCAGCAAGCAAACGTGAATCCCGTTTGTTTTGTTTCTGAACCTTTATTTGACGGAGCTGGCATTATCCTTAATTTATGGACATGAGTGTATTTAAGTTGCTCTCTCTCTCTGCCATTTTTTATTTTTAATTATGTTTGTGAGATATAGAATTAAACCTGACGGAAATAGTTTATTTCTCACTGTTGAGTAACTATTTGTGTTGGGCACTATGTTCATAGTACTCGCACATATTCTGCTTTACAATCCAATATTTATTTTTATTTTTACAAACACCTTTTCAACATCTACTATCAATACCATTACATTACTGCCTGGTTTAGTTTAAACCAGCATAATCTATAGAACAACAAAAAATCCAATCAGCTTTTTATTAAAAATCGTTGCCATTCAGCAAGCAAACGTGAATCCCGTTTGTTTTGTTTCTGAACCTTTATTTGACGGAGCTGGCATTATCCTTAATTTATGGACATGAGTGTATTTAAGTTGCTCTCTCTCTCTGCCATTTTTTATTTTTAATTATGTTTGTGAGATATAGAATTAAACCTGACGGAAATAGTTTATTTCTCTCTGTTGAGTAACTATTTGTGTTGGGCACTATGTTCATAGTACTCGCACATATTCTGCTTTACAATCCAATATTTATTTTCATTTTTACAAACACCTTTTCAACATCTACTATCAATACCATTACATTACTGCCTGGTTTAGTTTAAACCTGCATAATCTATAGAACAGCAAAAAATCCAATCAGCTTTTTATTAAAATTCGTTGCCATTCAGCAAGCAAACGTGAATCAAAATTGATGCGCATAATATTAAGTAAAGTTCATGAACATAAATATAAATAACAAAAAATAGTTATTTAGTATGCTACCAGCCAAGCCACTCCATATGTCATTTATTGGGTTCAATAGTAATTGGAACGAAGTTCTTTAAGGGTTGATTTATACAGGCACGTAAAGGGAACGTAACGGGAACGAGCCGAGCCCGAGCGCCGGATGCATGTGTTTATACAGAGATGGGAGTAGAAAGTGGCGGGAATGTGTTTCATTAGTTGTGAAAGATTTGTAACGTCATGGCGCGGTTTCATTTTTCAGTTAAAGATTTAGCCATTATCACACTTTTGTTAGAGGAGGAGGAAGAGGAGAGCCAGGGCCGTGCTTAGGGGTGGACAAACTGGGTAACCGCCCAGGGCCACCATTTTTATTTCTCATAGCAACACTTTTCTAAATGTTACGGGTTTTTAAAGAAATCCCTCATTTTTCGCGGTTTCTATAATTCAACTTATAAAAATATATATGTTTCGATTTTTTCTAAAGAATCGCAGAAAGAATCTTAATTGACAAACTACCCTTTTGGTTCGAAAAATTTCTCGATTAAAAAAACATGATTTATCTTCAATTCAGTTATAGTAAACCCTTGATTATCAATCCTTTTTTTCAATATCAGTTTCTACTATCTGTCAGTCACTACATACAGCCATTTGAAGAATTATAAACCGTTTTGTCGGACTTTGTTCGTTTTCACGGAATAGTTACAAACTTAGAAAAACGTGAACATATCCTTGTGAACGAATACTAATACCATTTGGTCGGTCAAATGTTTGCTCTATTCAAAGCAAACAGTAGACAAGACATTTCTCCAGGGAGTGTAAGACAAATAAGTAAATGCACTCCAAACAGGGCCGCCCAGAGACTTTACGGGGCCAGGGGCAAACTTCTGTTGGGTGCCCCAAGAAATCTGATTAATCGAATTTTTTTTTTTATATATTTTTTTTTATTATTTATTGGGGGAGGGGCCCTTTTATAAGGAGATTATTTTGAATTTTGAAGTACGGTACAAGTTTCAGAATTTTCTTTCGGAGGAAATCTAATAAATAATTTTTTAAAAATTTTTTGGGGCCCCTCCGGCAGTTGGGGGCCTGGGGCAAAGTGCCCCAGTTGCCCCCCCCCCCCTCTGGGCGGCCCTGGCTCCAAACCTGTTGGGAAGAAAGGGGTTTGAAGGCTGAAGGAGTGAGGTAAACAAAAAATGGTTTTTACTTGTTCTCTTTATCATTATAATGGATTTTATTTCCCACTTTTCCCACAAGAATTGAAAATAATACAAAGCAGGTACAATCAGAATGCTTTGAATACGGATTGTACGCCTGTCCTCCTTGGCACTTATTTCTAATGAAAATGATCTCTCATCATCTTTGGACTTTTCACTTTTAATATACAATTTTGCTGCTCAGAAAGCTAGAAAAATTGCTTTATAACCAACAAATCCATACATGTAAGTATTTGTTTTTAACAATTTACACTTTCTAAATCGTGTAAATAATTTTTCCATTGTTTCATTATTCATACAAATTGAAAAATTTTATATTTTAGTGGACCAATTGTAATTTCAAGTATAATTTTCTCCTATTGCCTTCCGAATTGTCATTTTGAACTTTGGATTCATGTATTTTGATGGGCCAAATCGTACAAAACCTCTCACCAGCTCAATGAGTTTTCATCATCCATATTAAATATCAAACATAAATAACAGTATGTAAATTATATCTTGAATAGCCACTTTTTACTTTCTGCCATGAACGAGAGACGGCCGAGCAGTGAACGACTTCCTGCTTCGAATCGTTGGAGCCGATTCTCGGCCGGGAATCTGCCGAGAATCGGACGTGTCACGGCGCAGTATAAACAGTTCCATTGAAAAACAGAGAGGAAAGGATTACGATTACTCGTCGCGCGCTCGGATCGTTCCCGTTACTTTCCCTTCTCGTGCCTGTATAAATCGACCTTTATGCGGCTTACAGTAGAGTGAACTGGCAGGAATCGTCACGTAACGAAAAAGCGTCATGTCCTCTTCATAAGAGCTTTCTCTCAAGGACTCTGTGGCTGAATGGTTATCGCATCGGAATAGTTTTCGCATCGGAATGGTTCGCATCGGAGTTCCCCGGTTCAAATCCCCGCACAAGCGCTACGGGCAATTTTAAAACCCTTCACTGCACACTGTATCAAATTTGATACATAAGTTATTTTTCCCCTTTATATTCAAAAGCAATATTTTTTATCCACTTGTGCACCTTGTATTAATTTTGAAACATCATAGCAAAGCTTTTAATCACTGTTAGTTACATTTTGCGTAGGATAGATGGCAGCAGGAATACAACTGCGATCTCAGTAAAAGATGGCCTTTCAATTGATACTAGACCTGCTTTAGTATTTGCTATATTTTTAGTATTTTAAAGTCAGTTTACATCTTTGAAAGTTTTATAAATATATTTTAGAGGTACGTAGCTTTTATAATTATTAATAAAATACTTCTTTAATCTTTTATAAAAAATTCAAGTATGATTTCAATTTTATGTATAAAAAATGATACATGGTGTGCTTACGCCATTTTTTTAAGGAAATGGCGGGAAGAAAGTTTTTTACACAGAAAGAAATTGAGGAACTTATGAACAGATCGTGGAGTGATCATAGTGAAGATGGATCTGATTCAGAAAGCGATGGCAGCACAGGTCAGTTAGGATGTTAGTTACAATCCTAATTATAAACCAAACAAAGTTTGTGATGAAATTTTTGATGGTAGTAGTGATTCGAAAGATGAGGTATCATTACTTGATAATAGCGATGTTCTTGATCTGCCTAATGATGGGAACATGCCAAAAGCTAATAGAAATAATACAGGGAGAACAAAGCCTGTAATCAACTGGAAGAAAACTAATTTACTTCTAAATGATGATCAAATTTTATTCCAAGGTGACGAGAATCTCTCTCCTGAAATTATGAATTTAAACACACCTCTAAATTTTTTTCGTTATCTTTTTACAGAAGATTTGATTGAGCATATAGTTCAAGAAACAAATTTATTCAGTGTGCTAAAAAACCCAGAAAAGTGTGTCAATGTAACGAATTTAGAAATTGAACAATTCATTGGTATTTGTATAATGATGTCTATTGTACATGTACCAAACACTAGGGCATACTGGCCACCTGCCATAGGCAATGATGTAATAAAAGAATGTATGCCATTAAAACGCTTTGAAAAGATAAGAGAATTTCTACATTTTAATGACAACAGTAAACAACCACCACGTGATGACCCTCAGCATGATCGCCTGTATAAACTTCGACCAGTTGTAAATGCTTTACTTGAAAGATTTTATACCGTCCCTATGGAATCGCGTCTTTCTGTTTAAACTTATCTATTGTTTGTTATTGTTTTAATTAACACGGGATTTATATTGTGTCATTAATTTTTTTTTGCTGGTGATTAAATAATAAAATTAATCCGATTAAAAATTATGCTAGGTAACATCTAAATCAAAATAATTAATTTATATATTAAAATTTTTAATTGTAATAAAAATAATTAATTTATGTATTAAAATTTTTAATTTTAATAAAATAGAGAGAGAGAGAGAGTTGGTTGAATAAAAGAGGGCTGCGCTTTTTGGCGTGACAAAAATACACTAATATAATCAATACAAATCTACATATTAGATCACGTTTAGAGTTGAAAAAATAACGTAAGAAACTTCGTTCCTGACGGGGGTCCCCCGACCGCACATTTTTTTTTAAAGTGTATTTCTCTATTCTTCATATTATGATTTTCAACATTTTGCAATGATGTGTTGAGTATAATTTATGTATTAGTGCACTGATTTACTAACCAGCCGCTCTGTTTTGACGGGTACCATCTAGTAAAATAATAAGAGCCTAACGACCTATTCACAGTGAATCTGTTCCGTTCCGGAACCTCAAATTCGAATCACAAGTAATAATAGTAATCAGATGTAATAATAACACAAGACCTTCTGAAACATTATAGGTTTATTCACTCTTCAAACCTATTATTCACTGTTTAAAACCTTTCTACAACACATTAAAACCAATTCATTTAGAAATATCTTGGAGCCATGCACTCACATATCACATATCACACAGTAAAAAGAACACCTTAATTGAAAAAATAAATCGTTTCCAAGCAATAAAATACTTGTTGCCAAAAGCAACTTAATGAGTTTAAGAGCTCGCGAAACATAGATAGTAAAATAAAAATGTAGAGATACAACTCCCAACAGAATCCGAGAGCGTTACATAACATTAGCGTTAAAATTTTTAACCAATCGCAGAGCTCGATTCATTGACTATGTAATACGTCGAAACAATCACAGATCATTTTAACATCATATCTCGGAGCCAACGTACTAACGTAACGCGAAGTTCCGAATGCAATGTGAACAGGCCTTAAGAAGACCCGGTGTTCGGAGTTGGATTTAAGTTTCGAGTTGGAGGAGTTCCATAATTTACCTCAGCATACGTTGAAGCATTTATCACATCGAATCTTATTGCCTTTCTCTTAATACATCTCTTAAGATGTGTTATTGCACACAACAAATTGGGAGAGCTAGGTTATTTTCATGTGATTATGCCGATCAGTTTAGCATCTGATAATATCATATATGTGAGAAACGTGGCATACTAAAATAATGTTTCATTTACTCATGCAAAACTAGCGTTTGACAATCACTCTAAAGCTGAAGGCTACCGGCTTCAACAAATTACTAACCGTGCGATCAAAAACTTTCCTCCTAATATTATTATTTATCTCACTGCAACTGTTAACCCCGTCATCAAATTTTCATACTTCCCCCAAAGCTGGAAATCAGCAGCAGTCTGCCCCATTTCCAAGCAAATTTAACGTTTCCCATTCAACTTCCCCTGAGAAGTATCGTCCAATTAGTTTACTCAGCTCCCTCTCTAAAATCGCGAGTTATTCTCAATAGAACTAACGACTTTCTCAGACTCAATAACATATAATTCCAGAGCAATTTGATTTACGTAACCTCCACAGCACAACATAGTAGTTGCTCCGTGTCGTAGAGATTGCTTTTTGTGGACTTCAAGAGCGGAGACCAATTGGAATACTTCTTTTAGATTCTGCTAAAGCTTTTGACAAAATTACTCCTGCCGGCTTTATATACAAACTGATTCACCTGAATATGCATGATAGTCTTATACATTTTATACACAACTACCTCTGCAAAAGATCTCTCTGCGTCCGCGAACAAAACACGTTTTCTTCACACAAAGCAGTCACTGCCGGGGTCCCTCAAGGCTCCATTCTCGGCCAACTTTATTTAATTTATAATAAAATGACATTCCTCGCAAAAATTACACTTCTCTTGCCTTGTACGCGAATGACACTGCTATCCTGGCCTCTGTTCACCATCAAAATTTAATAGCCAGTTTTACTCAAAATGGTATATTAAATGTAAAATTAAAGTTAACCCCTCTAAATCCAAAACCATCTATTTCTTAAAAAGTTATGAAAATCCTCCCCGGCTTTACATTTCCAACTCGATTATTAAGTGGAAGAACTCTGTGAAGTACCTGGATGTAACCCTCGACCGGCGGCTCACCTTTAAACCCCACATTCAAAATATCAAAAACAAGATGCTCGCTAAAGTCAAATCACTACGCTTCCTCCTTTTCGGCCCCCACCTTAACAATAGGAATTAAAGTACTACTCTATAAGTCAGTAATTCTTCCACCAGCTCCCTATGCTGCACCTGTGTGGACCCAAGCTGCCAAATCTAACATCGATATCATTGAACGCTTCCAAAATAGATCTCTGAGGAATATTAGAAAGGCTTTCAGATACCTGTCTAATGCGGCCATTAGGAGGGATTTCGATATCTGAACTTTCCGTAGGGTAGTTCAACAGCTCTCAGTCAACTTTTATAACAATATCGACAAGATTTCTAACCAGGTAATTACTGATTTCCCCGATTATGGTTATCGGGACAGTGCTTTCCGTAAGCGTCTTCACGATGCTCAGCTTGAGCCAGCGACAGACTAATTCTCCCCTATCGCGTTTTCCTGTTTGTTTTTCACTCGTTGGGACAACTGTTTCTTTAGAGGCACGTTTTCTTTTCACTTAACTTCCCTTAACTCAGCGCAATAATCCCTTGAAAAGTAATTTTTATCTTAAAACCTCTACTACCAATTTCACAAGCACCCTTATTCAAATTTATCATAGTCTTCACTGGAGTTAAAGCCTTTGGCCCGGGTACTCCGAAAAGAACCATAACGTTGGTGTCTCTCTCTCTCTCTCATGTAAAACCACGAGGTGACTAATGATGACAGTATAAAATTAATGCAACAGCCACTAATAAAACCACACCTTTCAAAAAGAAATACTGAAATATACAAACGATACTTCCAAAAGTCTGATTAAAGGAAATGCCAGATTATTTGTGATGAATTGTATGCACTTCCTAGTTAATTACCGCGTTTTTATTAACTTGCTTTCTTGTTTGTGTGTTTGTGTGTTTGTCAAGGACAAATCTTGCAATCGATTTTTAACTAACTTCCCGACAAGATAGATATTTGAAACTTTTAGAATAGCTCAGAACACGATGACAATGCATTTTTTTAATACTTTTAGCCATCCTTAAGCACAATTAAATTAATTTTCAGTTAATTTTGTTTTGTATACTGGTGCAGCCATCTATTGGCTGGAACGGGAACGAAAAGTTATATGCAAGTTAACTTGCAATTAACTTCATTTTCTTTCAAGTTGATGGGATAATTCATCAACTTGAAAGTATTTATTAATACATAGAATTGTCAAGTTTATATGATTCAACAGAAAATTTAAAAACATGGTATATAAAAAGTTATTTTTATCTTGTAATTATTTTATTCATAAAATAGGGCTAATGAACGGAATAAAAAATATTAATGAATTTAGATAATTAATTCTTCAGGCATTGCGTATTCTAACGTCATTTGAAAATATAGTACTGTTAGTTATACTTCATTTAATTTAATATAATTATGCATTCAAATACTGGAAATGCAATTTAACAATGGAATTTACAAGACAAATGTAAAAAAAAATATTTGAGCTTTTAAATTATTAAAGCGCTAATTATTTGATAATTTTTTAGTTATTATAATTGTTTCATGCAACATATCACATTTCAACTCGTCCACAACCGAGGTTCAAAACGTTTGTAGTTAAAGACATAGATTACTAAAACTCATAAAAAAATGCATTCCACGTGTAAAATGCATTATCGATTTTTTTACCCCCACTCCCCCTTTTTTAACGCAGGATTACATTCCTCCATAACAGTCCTCCGGAAAGCAAAATTTCAGACGCTAAAACCGTCCGTCCGTACCTCGCGAGTTATAATATTGACAGCACGCCAAACCCAGTCTGTATCGCTTGGACAAACAGTAAACAGTTAAACAGAAAAGTACCAAAATGCATCAAAATTTTGACATACATATACAGTGGCGTGCTTGGGGTTTTAGCGAACCTGGGCGATGCTCAGGATTTTAGCCGCCCTGAGCGAAACACATTTACTGGCAATTAAATTTCTCTACGTACTGAGTAATGGATCTTGTAAGACAACCCCGATCCTCCCCCCCCCCCCCCGAATAAAAACTGCATCCACTACTTATTTTACTAATTATTACTCTTAATGCTTTACGTTTCGATACTAAAAAACCTACATTCTAGCTACATAAAAGAAAATTATACATGAAATTACAATTGGTCCACTAAAATATAAAATTAATCAATTTGTATGAATAATGAAACAATGGAAAAATTATTTACACGATTTAGAAAACGTAAATTGTTAAAAGCAAATACTTACATGTATGCGTTTGTTGGTTATAAAGCAATTTTTCTTGCTTTCTGAGCAGCAAAAGTGTCTATTATAAGTGAAAAGTCCAAAGATGACGAGAGATCATTTTCATTAGAAATAAGTGTTAAGGAGAACAGGCGTACAATCCATATTCATAGCATACCGATTGTACCTACTTTAAAATATTTTCAACTAGCCGGGCTTCGCCTAGCTACGCTCAAGCCATACGTGTAACATATTTATGTACTTCGGGCCCCACAAAAGAAAAAAATGCCTACAAATGTATTAAATTCAAGTGAATAAATTCTTTTCAATTTTCATTCCCGTCGCTACCGACAGATGGCAGCACCACTGCACCAAATGATTTGGTTTCTCAGCAGTGAGTGGATTTTAGAATGAAAATATCTCTAAAACTATTGAATTAACAGAATAAGTGTACGCAGAAAAAATTATCAGTTTTCGAAGCTCTTTCCAAATATGTAACATTTATGTGCTTTCATGAGAAAAAAATACACCGATTTTCCTGTATATTTGTCGGCCATTTTTTTTCGAGGAGGGCCCGCCCGGATGAGTTACGGTCACGTGATCACGACATCCACTTGTCCCTTTATTAGTATAGAAGATTCTTCGAGAAGTGGGAAATAAAATCCATTATAATGATGGAGAGAACAAGTGTAAAAGCCATTTTTTGTTTACCTCACTCATTCAGCCTTCATACCCCATTCTTTCCAACAGGTTTGAAACGCATTTACTTACTTGTCTTACACTCCCTGGAGAAATATCTATTGTTTGCTTTGAATAGACGAAACATTCGAGCAAATGGTATTAGTATTCGTTCACAAAGATATGTTCACATTTTTCTCAGTTTGAAACTATTTCGAGAAAACGGACAGATTCCAACAAAACGGTTTATAATTCTTCAAATGACTGTATGTAGTGGCTGACAGATAGTAGAAACTGATTTTGAAAAAAAGGATTGATAATCAAGGTTTTACTATAACTGAATTGAAGATAAATCATGTTTTTCTAACAGAGAAATTTTTCGAACCAAAAGGGTAGCTTGTCAATTAAGATTCTTTCTACTATTCTTTAAAAAAAATTGAAACATTTTTTTTTATAAGATGAATTATAGAAACCGCGAAAAATGAGAAATTTCTCAAAAAACCCGTAACATTTAGAAAAGTGTTGCGGTGAGGAATAAAAATGGCGGTCCTGGGCGGTTGCTCAGTTCACTAACCACTAAGCACTGCCCTGTACATACATATATTTATATACATACGTACATTATATATAGATACATATATACATACAACAGAGGTAACCAACGACAAGTAATCGTACGTTAATAACCTGCGGTAATTTCGTTAGAGGAGACTACCTGAAATTTTTTTTCACACGTTTGCATGAGTGACTTTGCCTGAAACTACTGAAAATAAAGTACATTGTTGCACGCAGCATGTCTTATCTCAACTTTTGCAAAAACACGGCTTCCATGGTGTGGGCTTGGGTTCGAATCCCGGATAAGGCATGGACATTAGGGTGGAACGAAAAAAACTTTTTTTTGAATTTCAATATGTTTTAGTTTTCAAAAGTTGCCTTTTAACAAAATAAAGACGGAAATTAAATATTAGCGTAATTGGTGCATGTTTTCAGTTAGCGCAAGAAGGGCAAACTTTTGGTTTTTATTAAATTTTTGATAAATTTCGCAATTATTGTGAAATTGAATACACTTGTAGTACAAAAAAGTAGCAAAATATGTAATTTAAACATTCCTTTTAGTCAGGAGATCTGCTAAACAGATTATATAATACGGTTTACTTCATAAAAATAGTACACATAAAGGCACTTAAGGACGAGGCACTTAAAAGACACTCTAACATCACGGTGGAACGAAAAAATATTTTTTCGGAATTTCAATATGCTCTAGTTTTTAAAAGTTGTTTTTTAAAATTAAAATTAAGAATATAAAATTTTTTTGCTCTACTAAAATATTTTCAAGTGCCGCAAAGGGATTCAAAATGGATATTTGTATGAAAAATTGATTATATTTGTATACAGTGGAATCTCCATCGATCGTTTTCGGATCCATCGTTTTTCCGTATGTGTCGTTCATTTTATCCAGTCCCAACGATCTTATTGCGTTGTTATGTTTCCGCATCTATCGTTTTCCCGCATTTATCGTTCATTTCTATCGGTCCCTTGGAAAACGATAGACCGAGATTCCACTGTATTTTGTTAATTTCTTTTATAGTATATTAAAATAATGTAGATTTGCTGTAAATAAAATATTCAAAATATGATATTTTGACAGAAAACTTGCATATTCTAAGTATTTCTAATTTTTAGATGCTATAACAGAACAACTGATTTTGTGGAATTTCGCGATTTTCATCATATTAATTTTATATTAGCATATTATTATAATACTCATTGAAATGAAAGAAAAACAATTTTTAATTGACGGACCTTAGTTAAAATAAACAAATCACACTTATTTAGAAAAATATTAATGTAATGTCTATTAAGGCAAAACATTATTTTGAAAAAAATATTCATGTTTTACAAAAGTCCATATTAATCACACATGGTTTCCATTACTTAGTTCACAGACACGTTGAATTGTTTTTTTGTTTCAAATTTTGGCTTTATTTTTTGAGAATGTATTTTTGATTTTATCAATGCATCTCTTGGAGAAGTACCACGAACGAACAAGGATGACCAGCTAAACCGTAAACCGTATTATAAGTAAACCGTATTATATAATCTGTTTAGCAGATCTCCTGACTAAAAGGAATGTTTAAATTATATATTTTGCTACTTTTTTGTACTACAAGTGCATTCAATTTCAAAATAATTGCGAAATTTGCCAAAAATTTAATAAAAACCAAAAGTTTGCCCTTCTTGCGCTAACTGAAACCATGCACCAATTACACTAATATTTAATTTCCGTCTTTATTTTGTTAAAAGGCAACTTTTGAAAACTAGAGCATATTGAAATTCAAAAAAAAGTTTTTTTCGTTCCACCCTAATGGACATTCCCTTTCTGTCCCATCATAGAGAGCAGTGTTGGCTCAGTATATGTTGCTACCCCAGTAAAGTAGCCGAAGAATTTGCGGTGTTGATGGGTCAAAGTATCAGCCACATTGGAAAAAATATATATTGCCTCCAGTGGTGTGTATGATCACGAATTGTTCATTGGCGTTGGTAGAGTAGTCGGAACCGTAGAAGAGAATCTAGGCGACACAAGTGGATGGAGATTATATCCATTCATACAGGAAGATCAGAATTATCCTGTCGAGTAATTGATGGGAATTCCGAGTGCGAATGGGGGAAATTAAAAGTGGCAGATCGAATTTTCTTATAAACTTACTAGGTTGAATTCAATATACAAATATGCCAGTGGCGTACGCAAGGGGGGGTTGATGGGTGTTATAACCCCCCCCCATTGGTTCTGATTACATATATTATTTAATTAGGTTTACGCTTTGCACTGATTGCTCAAAACTACTCTTTCATAGTAAAAGTCCAGTTCAATTAGCTCAAAATGGCGGCGAATCATGCATTAAATGAAGGGGTTGAGTTTTTTTCAGGAATGTGTCGGGGTTGGTTCTCTGAGCAACGCCTAATAAAGTCCCCTCGATTTCAGGCGCCGTGGGGTAGGGGGTGGGGTGGGAGTCCAAAGGTCACTTTTTTCAGTTTTCGACGTTTATCTCGAAAACGGTGCGTCGCACAGAAAATTATCTAGCCGAAAAATTAAAGCTTATAAAATTCCCTTCCAGATGGTATATCCATGTTTGTACCCAAGTGTTACCGTTTTCGAGATATGAGCCGTTGAATATGAAAAATTTTCAAAAAAAGTGGTAGCGGTTCAGGTATCTCGTCAAACTTCCTCTTCTAACTCTTTCCCCTTCCATTTCTCAGAAAACTCGTGATAGAGAAAGTTGTATAGCGAAAGATTTCCTTCAAAAATGTATATAGTTATGCTAATTTATCTTCACCAGGTAAACAGTTAGAGCGTTTTGAAGTTTAGGGGTACTTTTCAACATTTTGCTAGTAAAATGCTCGTCACTCAAGTTTCGTTTCCAAGGTCAGAAAGATCTTTTAATCACTTTGTATGCTGTTTAATTAGATACGTATAGTATTCATAACCCATATAAATAATAAATTATGTATACCTGTACGTATAATGTATATCTCATAATATACAGAAGAACACTTGTAGTACAAAGGAGGAAGTAAGAAAACAAACCAAAATGTATAAAAGTTGTTCATATAAACAAAAAATGGTTATCAAAAGTAGGTTCAAACAACAGTTACTTACATTAAATATATTATATACAATTTATTTCATCAACTGCTTTCCTATATATTAAAAGCCGCCAATCTGATACTTCGGAAAATGTTTCAAACAAGTCAGAGTCTTCACTATCATTTTAGCTTCTGTAGAATGTCTGAATTTTCACGAACTGATTTCCCATAAAGGTGGCATCCCACTATAATGCTACGATCAAAGTCACTAAGCTCCTTTGACTTACTCATCGTGTCACAAACGCATAAATATGACCTGACAAACCACTACTAATACATTTATAGCTTTTGGTTACTCATCAAATTACGCCACCTGCTAGATCCACTTCTTTAGGGGGGTGTCCGGATACTTTTGGCCAGATAGTGTATAACGTATTATTGAATATTAATGAATTATATAAATTATTAAATTTTCTTAATGGGGTCAGTACGAGCAAAGAAAAATGAAAGGTACCTGTGGTGATTGAAATCATGCTCATTTGGCGGGGCCTGGAACATGAGCAGGATCATTCGTTCCTCAGCTTCAGCAATGTCTCCTGGTGAAGATTTGGAGTCATAAAACACTTTGGCGATGTTTGTTGTTTCATTGGCATACCACTGGATACATTGTACTATTGCTGCTTTCCTTTTACCATAAATCGCTGACGTAGTGTCACATCCTGAGAAACTATGGATGAAGAGAATGTACTGGTTGAATGATAAGACCTGAAGATGTTGGGAAGAGTAGAGCCTGTCTTCTGTGTTGCCCCGTCCGGCCTTCATGAAAAACACATTCGTGTCTCGTGGGGTGAGTGCCACAAGTGAGACGAGCAGGTCTTACCTATCTACTATCACCACAGTTGAATGAGAGGTGTTTTGCCACCCACCTCTGACAATACTGCAGTCAGCATCTCCTTTGGCTGTAGTAGACTGTATACTTCTTGCACTCAAGGCCTGAACTAACATAGTAATGAGCTTGGTTTTGTTCCTTTCATTGGAAAGGAAGTTTTCCTGATGAACAGTAGCCACCATGTTCTTATTGAAGCCAATATCCACTGATGTTTTACTTGATGCTCTCCGATGTTGTTCGTCTCTTTCCGTGGAGTTCGTGTCTTCATAACCATCAAAAACCACAGCTGAACTGCTGCCGTAATGGTTGATTATGTACGATACATATTGATCACAGATGGAGGCGAAGGTGGTGTTGGTGTTCCACTTTACTCTATGAAGCAGGAAGCCGCCATCGATTACCGTGAAACTGTTCTTCACATTGATCAGTTGATTACATTTTGGAAAAGCATCAGACAGTGCTGACTTTTTGATTTTTCTCAATATCCCCTCGGCGAATAGAGACATAGGGTATGGGGCTAACTCGTACGTTAGCAAATCCTCTACATCCCCTTCTTTCTTCCTGGTGATCAGAGTTCTTTGAAATAGCATCAGAGGCTCTACCACCACTACCTCATCATTAACTTTCATCATATTGCTCATCGCAGCTAAAGGAACGACTGAGTCCTTCTTGGATTGTTTCACTCCTGAGAAATTCCTTCCAACAAAAGTACTGATTGTGCGGGTTCCAATTTCCAAGGCCTGGTAGCAGTTGACGTTACGCGTTCCAATTACTCCCGTTGAAAGTGACATCAAACAATTACGTTCAGCAAAAGGCGGGTGATCAGCCAACCGTTGAGCAAGCTTCCTTCTGTCTAGATCATCTCTGGTTATGCTTGATGCTCGAAACTCAACATGTTGTTCTTCTCTTGCAGTATGGACGCCACAAAACATCTCAAGTGAACTACATATTGCTGTAGCTGTGCGTGCTCCCCCAACCCATTTCGCCAACACGGAATCACTAAAGCCTCGCCCACGTGTTAATTCTCCTTCACTCTTCATGTCACACATGAGTGTCGCCTCAATTTCCATGTCAGACCACACACCAGCCATTGGTGTTCCAGTTCTGTTGACAGTGAAGTTTCCACGATCTATAAAATCCTGTTTAAGTTGAAGGTGGCGTGTTGTTAGTCCCAGCATGTGTTGTACATATAGGTGAGTACACTTTGCATAATGAAAATGCCCGCTGTCATGGAAGTAAGGTATCATCAGTTGGACACATATCATATGATCTTCCCAGTTGCGCTGTGCTGCAATGAATTTTTTCATCAACACCACCATTTCAAAGAACTGGACCCACAAAGCTGCTGTTGGGCCATTACCTTTGAGACATGACAATTCGTTGCTCAATTTCCACTTAATGCTGGCAAGGGAGGTATTTGTGGAAATATGTTGTGGAGTAATTTCTACTGAGGTCTGAAGTAACTGGACTACTACTTCTTTTTCATACGGTGTGATATCTAAATTTTCCAAAATGATCTGAGCTAAAGTGACACTTTCATACATTTTGGTTTGTTTTCTTACTTCCTCCTTTGTACTACAAGTGTTCTGTATATTATGAGATATACATTATACGTACTGGTATACATAATTTATTATTTATATGGGTTATGAATACTATACGTATCTAATTAAACAGCATACAAAGTGATTAAGAGAGTTTCTGACCTTGCAAACGAAACTTGAGTGACGAGCATTTTACTAGCAAAATGTTGAAAAGTATCCCTAAACTTCAAAACGCTCTAACTGTTTACCTGGTGAAGATAAATTAGCACAACTATATACATTTTTGAAGGAAATCTTTCGCTATACAACTTTCTCTATCACGAGTTTTCTGAGAAATGGAAGGGGAAAGAGTTAGAAGAGGAAGTTTGACGAGATACCTGAACCGCTACCACTTATTTTGAAAATTTTTCATATTCAACGGCTCATATCTCGAAAACGGTAACACTTGGTTACAAACATGGATATACCATTTGGAAGGGAATTTTATAAGCTTTAATTTTTGAGTTTGACAATTTTTTGTGCGACACCCTGTTTTCGAGATAAACGCCGAAAACTGAAAAAAGTGACCTTTGGACTCCCACCCCACCCCCTAACCCACGGCGCCTGAAATCGAGGGGACTTTATTAGGCGTTGTTCAGGGGACCAATCCCTACACATTCCTGAAAAAATCTCAACACCTTCATTTAATGCGAAATGAAAACCTAATTTGACTGGACTATAACCCCACCCTTTGAAAATTTCTGCGTACGCTACTGAAATATGCCAATATACTATTTCATATTCAGAGTTTTATAACCATGAGGCGACCTAACCTTGAAATCACACACACACACACACACATATATATATATATATATATATACAGTGGACGCTCGTTAATTCGAACTCAAAGGTTCTCGGAAAAAAGTTCGAATTATCCGAAGTTCGAATTATCCGATGTTAAGAGAAAATATATAACTTTAAAAGTGTATCACTGAAGAAGAAAAATCTCCTAGCCTGTATAACCCCAGAAAATATATTATACTATGTTATCGAAAATTAACATATTAAAAAGCAATAGAGACTTGCCTTAATCATAAAATGAAGCAGAAGATATGCAGTAGAAAGTAAACTTTAATTAAAAATACGAATTACACTTTGAGGAAAAACTGTAAAGTGGATGTTTGGTTTTGTTTATTATGCCTACATTGTTAAGCCAACTTTTCGATTTGAAGTAAACATTTCAATTCATTTTCAGAGGAAGGTTCCATCTGAATAAATGCTTTCAGAGTTTTAATAGAGTCCATTATGGCTTTGTCCATTATGGCCGCATTAAAAATATCTTTCGGCAGGTAAGTATAGAAAAGCCCTGGCAGTTTCCTACCGAAATTAGTGCACACGTTTTCGTTTACATTAGAGCTTTGGCCACATACAGTTTGATAAGAAATATTGTGCCTTGACTTAAATCGAGAAAGCCATCCATCACTGCATTTAAAATCTTCAATACCCAATCGACTTGCCAATTCACCAGCCTTCGTCAGTACTAGGGGTCCATTTATCGGAAAATTTCGAGATCTAACATCCTGGAACCATAGCAGTAGAGCTTTTTCTAGGATCTTCTTGGGATGCATTTCTCATGCGTTTCCTTCCTTAGCAAATTTTGATTTTTCCCATGAATCTAAAATTAACTCCTTGTTTTCCAAATAAGTTTACAAGATATTTTTTTAATTCCATAGTCAGCTGCTAACTTTGTTTTACATTCGCCATTCTCTACTCTCTTTAAAATTTCTACCTTTGTCTCCAAAATTAGGGTTTTGTACTTTCCACGCGTAGACATCCTGCATTTTTACACTTTCACATCACACACTGAGGAAGAAAAACTAGATCACATTAACTTGTCTGCACTGCAGGCATAACTGATGCAGCTCCCTAGAATCTGTAGTAAAGACTGGTTTTTCTGAAATTCAAAGAAAACCGATACAAATAACGGAAAATCGCTTTGTCCGTTAAGCACTTATAAGGACAATAGCCACTAACGTTTAGCGGAAATGCAATAGTCTAGGAATGCAGGCATGTGCCGCTTTACACATAAAAAAATACAGGTGATTTTGACACACAAAATAATAAATACAGCGTGTATTTTAACCGTTAATTGAGGAAAAAGAAAATTTTTTTGTCAAATTTTTAGTTCGAATTAACCGAAGTGATAAAAATTTAGTTCGAATTAATGAGATATTTTTAACATTAATTCCAATACAAGTTTTTTGGGGCCTTTGGATTTGTTCGAATTAACCGAAAGTTCGAATTAACCGAGTTCGAATTAACGAGCGTCTACTGTATATATATATATATATATATATATTGATTGAGCTGGATAGGAATAAAAGTTGGGAAAAAATAGTAACAAATTGTGCATATTTTGAAGGTTACAGCTTTGACAAACAGTTCTCCGTTTAATGAAAATGTGGGCACTGTTAACAGAAAGTTATCTTTAAGCTGTCTTAATTCTGCAGCTTTAAATTTACCTAATAATTACAACTCTGCAACAACGTCAGGGTAAATCCACCGTTGGGAGGAAAATAAGAAAAAAAATTGAACTTCTCTCCTACGTAATTACTGGCTGGATGATGGCGAAGGGCTAGGGCTCTGGCATTCGGGACCAGAGTCCGTGGGTTCGAGTCCCTCTATTGGCATGGATATTTGTAGCCGTTCGGAATCGCTTTAAACAGTAGGCCACGGTTTAATTAGACCACGTGTAGCAAAAAAATTACCGTAGTGCTCCAAAACTAAACCAAACCTACGTAATTACTTTTAAAAGAAAATTGCGTTGAAGCAATATATCGTAGAAAATTCTGCGCGTATCTATAATCCGTGAACAGAATGCCATAGAACGCAATAAGTCTATGTTCATTGACGAACGGCGGTATTTTCCCTAAGATTGCATTTTCCCTTTCACATGTACAGAAATCCCTCTCGGATCGTGCTCTGTTCCGACTTCGTTTCTTTCGTTTGTACAGGTGGCCATCAGGCTGTGACCTTCGAAACCACGATCTGGCTGGCGGATTACTCGCAGTTGTCATCTATCAAAGTGTGAATAACTCTAAATGGGTTCTTCGAAAAACCCCGCCTTGTTAGTTACACGAGCGTCTGTGTGGCGTAACGGTTCATTGAAATGCGCATAAACTTTATTTTCGAGCAGAAAACAGAGAATGACCGGTTATCGCTGGTTTGTCATATTTGGCGTTTCATTACCCTTTTTTTCGCATTTATCAAGATTAAGGGTAACTATATTATGTGGTTAATCACTTCATTTCACCCAAACTTGTACATCAAATACAGTGATTTCCGCTTATAAGAATCACGGTTGTTATTACTGTTTTTGATTCTTATAAGCGGTTGATTCTTATAGCCGAAATTTAGATTTTTGGAGAGGCACACACATACCTATATATACATATATTAGATAATTTACCATAAAATACTCTTTAATTTACGTTAATTATCTTTTATTAAAATTATTTTTAATAAATTTAAAAATACAACATAATTTCTAGACCTATAAGTAGATACACACGATTATAGTAAGAGAAGAAACCAATCCAATATTTGTTACAACATAACTGCTTAACAGTTTTAACATTTCAACTACAGGAAGGGAGCAAGAAAAAGTTTTCTATGGTAATTTGACGTAATGAAGTTTTCAGGAGGCTGTTTATACCTCTTTCAATACTAATATTCTCAGCCGAAGATTCACCTTCTAGCTTACGTTTCACGCTTTGATAACGTGCTGAATCTAAATGTCCCGTTTGCCTAAGTGATAGTGGACACTTCGCCAAAGATTTATGTGTTTCAGGGTACCGCAACCAGGATGTGGAAGGTGGGAAAAAAGAGTCCCTATTTTTGTTTGTCCGTGGTGAAAAGTGAAATCGGACCCGGACACGTAAAGCTAATAGGACAGTGGGTCAAGCTAATAGGACAGTGTTGTGCTAAAGCCTTTAAGGGAAAACTATTATGTTATGTCTAACAAAGAAAGGGATGAATTTTACGTCTATATTCCATCCCATCTTATCAATCTTTCTTTAAAAAAAATTTAAAAAAAGAACTTCGTGCCTTTTAACGGTTTAAGTGGCTTTTTTTGAAAAATGAAAGGAAAGCAAATGGTGTAAACTGATTCTTAAAACCGGTAGATTGATTCTATAAAGCGAAAATTTTAACATGGAAATAATACATTTGCTTTTGTTTTCGCGATATTGATTCTTATAAACGGTTGATTCTTATAACCACTGATCACTATAAGCGATGGTTACTGTATTTGTATATATTATTTCGTGGTCCGTTTTAATGGTTACCAAGATAGAGGTGTTGCATCGTCCTTACCAATTAGTCAGCATCGTTAGAAAACCTCCGTGATCTTTTAATTACTGACTTTATTTCTTGTCTACTGATTCTATATCTACTGATATTAGCGAAGTAATAAGTATTTTCATTATTGAAACATACTATTTAATAAGAAATCTATATTAATAAAAGCGAATGTTTGCGTGTGTGTTTACTTACGTGTGTTATAATCATTGCTAAATTCACATGTTATTATTATATTGCTTGAGAAATGAAAGAAATTTTGAGTTTGAATGTGGAATTTATATTATTTGTTTGATTTCTACAGTTTTAAATGACGTTAATTAATTTCTTATGTTTACAGTAAGTAATTTATGTTTTCGTATCGTTTCACATAACTATTTTTCTTTACGTTAATAGAAGTTCAGTTAAAATCGGAAAATTGTAGACAACTTTTAAGAAAGTTGGGTTTTTACGCTTTTTCAAACTGTGAAACTGAAGATTCCGATTAGGTCTTTAGTCTTCACATAGTTTTTAACAATAATATGATCCATAACAAAAAGTCGATGCTATTATTTTTTTCTCATTTTATTTATATTATTATTTATATTATATTTATTTTTCTAATCGTATAACTTTGGAATACTACTGAAATATCAATTCTACTGTTATTCAATTAAAAAAAAATCATAATATTTCATATTTTAAGGACCGTCCGGCAGTCAATGCGCTGAGGAGGGCCATAACTAAATTCAATTCGTGCATTGTTTTAATGTGTTTATTTTTTCAATAATTTTTTGTTTTGGTAATTCACTTTTTTTTTCTTTGCAGATTCAATTTCCATTGCTGATTGGTTCTTTTCATTTTCTGTATTTTTGAATTTAATCTCAGTTTCATTTCAGGATCTTTCATTTTGTGCTTAATGTTTTCCTAATGTTTTGTCCTTAGCATTTTTCTTTCAATATGCCACAGCCTCCGAGAAAAAAAAAATGTTTTCGGACACAAAAGCGACAGAACAAAGAACGAAATCGAAGTAGGAGAGAAGATGAATCTACTCCAGAAAGAGAAGCAAGACAGGAAGCAAACAGACAACGAGAGCAAAGAAGAAGAGAAATCGAATGTACTCCTGAAAGAGAAGCAAGGCAGGAAGCAAACAGACAACCAGATCAAAGAAGAAGAGAAATCGAATGTACTCCTGAAAGACAAGCAAGACAGAAAGAAAACACACAACGAGATCAAAGAAGAAGAGAAATCGAATGTACTCGTGAAAGACAAACAAGACAGGAAGCAAACAGACAACGAGATCAATGAAGAAGAGAAATGGAATGTTCTCCGGAAAGACAAGCAAGACTACAGCAGGTTAGAACTACAATAAGTGCTGCTCGAAGGCGCATGTACACTAATTTTGAAAATGCAGCTTTTCACTACGACCCATCGGCAGATTACGTATCTGATCCTTCGTGTAACATTGGATCCATGTCTAAAACTTGCCAACATTGTGGAGCAAAGAAGTGGAAAGGTGAAGCCGCAGGTATGTGCTGCAGCGGAGGAAAGGTTCAACTGCCACAGTTGTTGGATCCACCTGAGCCCCTATGTTCTTTACTCAGCGGCACTTCTCAAGAAGCTAAACATTTCCTTTCTAATATAAGAAGCTACAATTCCTGTTTCCAGATTACCTCTTTTGGCACAACGAAAGAAATTAGAGAGCCCGGGTACATGCCTACATTTAAGGTACAGGGTCAAGTTTATAACCGCATCGGCAGTCTGCAGCCTCTACCGAGGGAAGAGCCTAATTTTTTGCAAATTTACTTTGTCGGAGACACTACACAACAAGCAGAGCATCGCTGTAAAAACAAGCCACAAACCAGACGAGACATAGTACTACAGATGCAAGGTATGCTGCATGATCACATCCAGAGCTTTAAGTCGGCTATGGATAAGATTAGCCCGGAATTCAAATTGGTGATCGTAGCGGACAGAACCCCACACGGTGAACATGAGAGGCGGTTCAACGCCCCCGCAACAGAAGAAGTCGCTTTGATCATGGTGGGTGAACAACATTTGACAAGAGGCATAGTTTTAGAAGAAAGAAGTGGCACCCTCAAAAAAATTCCCGAGACGCACAGGTCCTACGACGCGCTACAGTATCCACTCATCTTTTGGCAGGGGGAGGATGGATATCATTTTGAACTGCGACGAAAAGATCCAACTACAGGAATGCCCCAAACTAAGAAGATTTCAGCTATGCAATTCTATGCTTACAGGATGATGATACGTTCTTCAAATTTCAACATATTACTGAGAAGCAAAGACCTGTTCCACCAATTTATCGTTGATATGTATGCCAAGATTGAATCGGAAATACTATTGTACATACGAATAAATCAGAGGACTCTCAGAGTTGAACAGTATGCTCATTTGAGGGATGCGGTCATGAATGATGGAAATATCTCCGACATAGGGCAGTTGATCATCTTGCTTTCCAGCTTTACAGAGGGTCCAAGGTACATGCACGAGCGTTCCATGACCTACGTGAGAAACTACGGCAGACCAGATCTCTTCATCTCTTTCACCTGCAATCCAAACTGGACAGATACAGGAAGAACTATTTGTTGGACAAAAACCACAGGATCGTCATGATTTGTTAGCAAGAGTATTTCATCAGAAACAAACAACGCTTATGTGTCTCATCACAAAGGCAAAGATTTTTGGAGAAGTTCAGTGTCATATGTACACGATAGAGTGGCAGAAGCGAGGACTTCCTCATGCTCACATTCTGATTTGGCTCAAGGACTCCGTACACGTTTACCGCGTGGATGACTTTATCAGTGCAGAAATCCCTAATGAACAAGAAGACCCGGGACTTTTTTCAATTGTAACTAAGCAGATGGTGCACGGCCCTTGCGGATCCACAAATCCAACCTCTCTATGCATGAAAGATAGAATTTGCACTAAACGATACCCTCGCCAATTTTTGAAAGAGATGCAAACAGGACGAAACGGATATCCACTTTATCGGCGCAGATCACCACAAGACGGGGGATTTAAGGCTGACATCGTTTATAAAGGATCGCAAGTGTCTATAGACAATACTTGGATTCTCCCGTATTGCCCTCTACTAGCAAACATTTTTAATGCCCATATCAACGTAGTGTATTGCAATTCTGTTAAGTCTATAAAGTATGTCTGTAAGTATATTAACGAAGGATCTGACTGGCTGTTTTACAAGTGAACAGTGGCGAGAATGACTTAAATGAAATTGTCCAGTATCAAATGGGAAGATATATCAGCAGCAATGAAGCAATATGGCGAATACTCAACTTTCCTATTCATGAGCGCCACCCCACAGTGATTCATCTGAGCGTCCACCTTGAGAATGGACAGAGAGTCTACTTCACACCAGAAAACGCTGCTGAACGTGCCCAAACACCTCAGGAAATGACACTCACGTCTTTCTTCAGACTTTGCACCCAAGATGAGTTTGCACGCACCCTGTTGTACAACCAAGTTACCAAATACTACACTTGGAACAATGGAAACAAGACATGGAACCGTCGAAAACAAGGACACGTTGTACCTGAGCAAACAGGAATAAGGTCAAGCGATGCACTGGGTCGGGTGTACACCGTCCATCCTGTAATGACTTCAATAGTGGCCTGCATGAAGTAGAAGATAGTGACGTAACAGCTGCAACACTTATTAGTGTTGTTTTCCCCACGCGCTGATTCAACTCAACTCCAAAAATAATATAAGAGGATTTTTAATAGATTGTATATTTTTTTTTGAACTCGTTGTGTATCAACAAGATTTCTGGTGAATGGATGTTAAATATAATTTATTTTTCATAAGAAGAGAATTATTCTTTTCGCCACAAACCACAAACACGCTACAGACTTGTATTATTGGCGGCAAGCGTCGGGATGGAATTATCAAGTGCCGATTGCAAGCTAAGTAGAATTTGATTTGAATTCTAATAAATAGTTTGGCGATTAAAGAAGAATATCGAATTTGAGAAACTTTGATTTCGTTTATGATTTATATAAACTATCTGTCTTGAAATTATTGACTCTACATTTGTATTAGTGTTAGGGTAATAATTCTTTTAATGGAATTTTGATAGTTTGGCGTTTGAAAAGTCTCATGAAAAAAGTTTCCGAGAAGAATTCTAGATAAAGTTGATGTATGACGTTTTGAATGTATTTTCACTAACGTAAAGTCTGAATTTGAAATTATTTATTTCAGCAATTGTATTTTTGTTTTGGAATAGTAGTTCAGTGAAGACTTTATATCAACTGTTTGGCCAGCGATTTGGCGATATTTTTTCAAGAACGACTGAAAGTTCATTATTAGGAACTGTATATATGTTCTTGTTTAAATAAATATGAAATAGAATTTGACATAAATTCAGAAGAAGTTTGGGAAAGAAAATACCCGAAATATTATTGAAAATAAACTTAGAATTTGTTTTTGAAAGAAGTGCACGTGATTATAAAAGAAATATTAAAGTCATATTTTGATTTGAACGTGCGTTTCAGTGATATAAAAAGCCGAATTGAAACAAGAAAGTTTGAGATTTATTTCAGCAAACGATTTTTATTAAAAATAATTTAAATTGTGCAGTATTTGCAAAACATTATTGTGTATTTTTAGATTGTGAAAAGTTTGTGGAGTTAGAACAGACTTCATTTTGAAAGGTAGATTTTTGGTTGAAAACTTTACCTATTATAATTGTGGTAATTTGGTGCAAGTTCAAGTTAAAAGAATTTATTTTGAAATTTTTAAGAAGGTTGTGATTTGCGTGTGGTTGCTAACATGTCTTTCTTAGCCAAAGGTAGGAAAGCGGACTTATTACTTGTTTGCGAAGAATTGGGAGAAGAGATATCATCTTCGAATAAGATTCCCGAAATAAAAGCAAAAATTTTAAACAGTAGCAATTATGTTGAAGCTGATGTTAAGATTATTCTAGAAAGAGTAATTGAAGACAGGAAAACCGAAGAAGCTCGCCAAGATCAAGCTCGCCAAGATGAGTTAGCTCGCCAAGATCAAGCTCGCCAAGATGAGTTAGCTCGCCAAGAACAAGCTCGCCAAGATCAGTTAGCTCGGGAGAAAATGCAGTATGATCTAGAAATGAAACGTTTGGAACTTCAGACTCAAAGTGTGTCAAATCCTCCAACCCGTCAAACAACCGGTATGGAAGAGCATGAAATACAATTAATGAATATAACTCCAAAATTTGATGAAGAACGTGATGAAATGACTCTCTATTTAATAAACTTTGAACGAAAAGCAGAAATGGCTAAGGTTCCAAGAAGAGATTGGGCCGCCTATTTATTGGGAGTGCTGCCAGTGGAGGTTTCCAATATGTTGGCGAGAGAACCACCGGAAACCGCAAACAATTACGATTCTGTAAAAAGTCTTATCTTGAAGAGATACAAATTAAATCCTGAAAAATTAAAGCAGTTGTTTTACAGACATCAGAAGAACGCAGAAAAATCTTGGAGAAATTATGCTTATGAATTGAACCGCTATTTTACAGAATGGGTCAATGATTTAGAAGTATCTACGTTTGAAGAGTTGAAAGATTTAATCGTAACCGAACAACTCAAATTTAGAGTTCCTGCTGATATAAAAGATCACTTTCTCGATGATTGGATAAATTGGAAAAAGCCTTACGAATTGGCGGAAAAATTAGACGAATATGATGATATTAGACAAAGTTTCCGGAAAAAGGAATTCCCTCGGAAGAACACAAGTAAAGTACCAGGAGGTAACAACAGTGGATATAAACCTAAAAACCAGACAAACAATTATAATGATAAGCCTTTTCCACGGCGAGAATTTCACAAGGAGAGAAATGAGGAAGCTAAATTCGAAAGAAGGATACAGCCTCGTTGCTATGAGTGCGGATCTCTTTCGCATTTAAGACCACAATGCGATAAGCTTAAAAAGAAAGTTGAAACTGTTGCTTCCAACATGACTGCAAGGTATGAATACCATGATGCACTTGCCCCCTACATAAGTATGGGAAAAGTAAATGGGATCGAGATGCCGATACTACGAGACACGGGTGCGAGTTTAGACTTGATTTGTAAGAAGTATGTCAGTCCGTCGATGTATACAAGTGAAACAGTGTGGATTAAATCTCCGCTGGAAGAAAACCCCACTTGTTACCCTTTAGCTAAAGTAGAACTTGAATGTGAATTTGGGCACATAGTGACCAAAGCTGCTGTTTTAAGAGACTCTTTGGATCAAGGGAGGTATCTTTTGGGGAACAAGACCGCTGCATTGTTTGAAGAAGCAAAGCAAGTCGAAGATGTCAAGATTCATATGGTGAATGCTGTTCAGACCCGTGCTCAAAAGAAAATATCTAAAGATGTCCAGAGTCTAGGAGTGGATGAAAATATTTCGGAATGTAGCCCAGATAATGAAGTCCCTGTGGAAGAAAATGTCTTACCTATAGCAGATTTTAAGATTCCGGAATTAGACCTTATAAAACTATCCCCAGAAGATTTTTTAGAAGAACAACAAAAAAGCGCTCAATTGAAACCTCTGTTTCAGGAGGCTGAAAGCAACTTAAGTTCTGGGAACTCCAGGTATGTGGTGCGAGGTCAAGAACTTTTCTTCCGTAAAGAAGACAAAGATGGGGCAGAACGATTATTGCTTGTAGTTCCAGAGAGATATCGAACACAAATGATGAAAATTTGCCATGAAGAAACTGCGGCTCATTTGGGTGCAACTAAGACTAAAGATGTTTGTTTCAAAACATTCTATTGGCCGAACTGTTATAAAGAGGTGGAAAATTTTGTGAAGACCTGTGACGTATGTCAGAGAGCAGGAAAGCCACAGGATTAAAAGAAAGCCCCTCTAAAGATAGTTCCGGTTATTTCAGAAGTATTTTCCAAGCTAAACATTGATGCTTGTGGTCCTTTACCGATGACGCCTTCTGGAAACAAATACCTCATCACTGTGATCTGCATGTCTTCCAAGTATCCAGATACCATTCCTGTTGAAAATCTGCGATCAACTACTGTAGTGGACGCCCTGCTTCAAGTTTTTAGCCGCATGGGGTTTCCAAAAGAACTGCAAACCGACCAGGGCACGTCATTCATGAGTGCTTTAACCACAGAATTTCTGGAAAGGTTTGGAATCAAAGTCGTGCGAAGCTCCGTACATCACCCACAAAGTAATCCAGTTGAGAGAATGCACAGAACTCTAAAGAGGATTCTTCGTGTCCTATGTCTTGAATCTGGTCCGGACTGGGAGAAAATTTTACCTCAAGCCCTTTTTGCATTAAGAACTGTGACTCACGACAGTACAGGTTATTCCCCAGCAGAACTTGTCCATGGAAAAAATTTAAAGACTCCTGTTATGTTACTGTATGGCAAATTAACAGAACAAGATCGTGAAGAAGATAGTGTTGTAGACTATGTTTTAGAACTGATGAATCGCATGAAGAGATGTCAAGAAATAGCAGTGCAAAACATGGAAGTTGCCAAAGAAAAACAGAAACTATGGTACGATAAGAAGACCGTTAAAAGACAGTTTGCTATAGGAGATTTAGTGTTGGTTGTGGCACCATCAAGACCTAATAAGTTATCAGTACAGTGGGTATGACCTGGTGAAGTAGTACAGCAACTGTCAGAAACCAACTATGTGATCATTTTTCCTGAAAAAGAAAAACTCATGTGTACCACATCAATATGTTTAAACCATACTTCCAAAGGGCAGAAAATGTAAATCTGTTGTGCTTGGAAGAAACTGAAGAAGATGAAGATATTCCTATTCCTTGCCATGAAGAAAATCCAAACATTTCTGAACTGCCTGAAATTTTTAGAGAACTCAGATTGAATGCGCGATTATCTGAAACTCAACGAACTCAAATGGAAAATTTGTTGACTGCCTACTCCAATAGCTTTTCGAATCAGCCGGGATGTACTGACTTGATTGAACACGATATTGAATTAGAGACAGAAAAACCAATATTTGCAAAACCTTATAGGATGTCCCCACTACAAACAGAAATTCTAAAGAGGGAGGTGAAAAAAATGTTGGATCTAAAGATAATTGAATCAAGAGACTCTGACTTTACCTCTCCACTAATACTGGTGGAAGTACCAGGAAAAGAAGGAAGACCATGCATAGACTATCGTCGCTTAAACAAAGTAACGAGAACACAGTATTTTCCTATGCCAAATATAGAGGAACTTATAGAGAAAGTGTCATCGGCGAAATATATTACTGTTCTAGATTTAACCCGAGGTTACTGGCAAATACCTTTGAGTGAACGGGCCCAGCGTTATGCTGCCTTTGTGACAAGCTTCGGCACCTATAGGCCATTCAGGTTGCCGTTTGGACTCAAGAATGCTCCATATTATTTTAGTAGAATGATGGCTGGGTTGTTGCAAGACTGTGAAGAATTTGCTGTACCCTACTTGGACGATGTTGCAATTTTTTCTAATACCTGGGAAGAGCATGTGAAACACGTAGAACAAATCTTCATGAAGATGAAAACAGCTCATCTCCACATAAAGCCTTCCGAGTGTCAGTTCGCTCAGGAACATGTCAAGTACTTAGGCCACATAGTTGGACAAGGGGAACGGAAACCTGGAGAACTTAAAATACAAGCCATCAAAGATTTTCCCAGACCACTGAACAAGACCCAAATTAGATCATTTTTAGGTCTTGCTGGTTATTATCGCAGATATATTCCTGATTTTTCTGTAGTAGCGGCTCCATTAACAGATCTACTAAAAGGGAAAAAAGTCAAAACGTCAGTGGATTGGATCAGTTCTTGTGAAGATGCTTTCAAAGAATTAAAGAAAAGACTTTCAGAAAAACCAGTATTATTTAGCCCCGATTTCACCATTCCATTTGTCATTCAATGTGATGCTTCAAACCTTGGACTTGGTGCGGTGTTGTCTCAAATAAACCAAAGAGGTGAAGAACACGCTATCATGTACTTGAGTAAAAAGTTTTCCCCTGCAGAACAGAAATATAGTACTACAGAAAAAGAATGCGCAGCTATCGTTTATGCAATACAAAAGTTGAGATGTTACTTAGATGGACAACAGAGCTTCATTATACAAACTGATCATAATCCACTGGTCTGGTTAGAAAAGAACACCGGCACAAATCCAAGACTTTTAAGATGGGCCCTTATTTTGCAACCTTTCAACTATAAGGTGGTGCACCGGAAAGGAAAATTTCACCAAAACGCCGATAGTTTAAGCCGCACTGCTCAGCCTTACACCAAAACTTTTCACTGGTGACGTAGTGAAAAGTTTTTCCGAAAGGGGAGGAATTTAAGACTGTAATGACTTCAATAGTGGCCTGCATGAAGTAGAAGATAGTGACGTAACAGCTGCAACACTTATTAGTGTTGTTTTCCCCACGCGCTGATTCAACTCAACTCCAAAAATAATATAAGAGGATTTTTAATAGATTGTATAATTTTTTTTGAACTCGTTGTGTATCAACAAGATTTCTGGTGAATGGATGTTAAATATAATTTATTTTCATAAGAAGAGAATTATTCCTTTCGCCACAAAACACAAACACGCTACAATCCGAACAATTCAGAGTGCTTTCACCTGCGTCTCCTGCTGCATGAAGTACCAGGCCCAAAATCATTTGAAGATTTGAAAACATTTCAGGGACGGCTCTGTGAAACTTACAAAAAGGCCTGCCAGCTTAGAGTCCTTTTGGAGAACGATGACCACTGGAACAATGCACTCGAAGAAGCGGCTGCATCTCGATCACCAAAGGTTTTATCTGTTTGCTGCGGAATCTGTTTGCTGTAATGCTACATACATGCTCCATGTCATTTCCCGAACAGTTATGGATGAATCATAAGGAGAACCTGTCCGAAGACATGCTGCACCAAGCACGCGTGGAACAGCAGAATATCGATCTACAGTGACGACATCTTCAACAGAGAGCTAATCTACATTGAGGACAAGATTATATTGATGGGTGGATCGGACCTAAAAAGCTTTGGACTTCCACAACCCAATCGAAACCTTGATTCAGTCCTGCCGAGTGAAGAACGTATGGAGCGAAATTATGATACGAATGTACTCGCAACATAGAGGAAAATGAGCCGAAAATGGTCCCAGATCAAACGGAAGCATTTGACAAGATCACAACAGCAGTTTTCAATGGTCGCGGTGGCATATTCTTTTTGGATGCTCCGGGCGGTACAGGGAAGACTTTTCTAATCAATCTTCTTTTGGCTAAAGTGCGACACAGAAATGAGATTGCCCTGGCTGTTGCTTCTTCTGGCATTGCTGAAACACCATTGACAGGAGGGAGGACGGCTCACTCGGCATTCAAGTTACCCTTAAATCTCGCAAACACAGAGACACCTACGTGTAATGCTTCGTTCACACATTACTGAGCGAGGTGAGGCGAGGGAGGGTTAGACACTCATCATTTACGTTCCCAGCTGACAGTTTTACGACCTCCGCTCGTGACTCGTTCGATACTCAGCTAAGCGGTCTTTCTTCGCGAGTCAAAGAGAATGGTTACCAGAAAGGAATATGTGACACGGAAGACAGTCAGTGATCATTATCACTGTTTTCGTCTTATTTTATTATAAAATAGGCATATATTTTCACGTTGGGGAGGGGTGGGAATGACCGGTGTTCATTCACATATTTCTTTCTTCTTTCAGCGTTTGAACTAGCAGCACGTTTTTTCTGTATTAAAAATGGAGTGGAGTAATGCTGGCGAAAATATTTCAAACATTTTATCATATTTTGCTAATTCTGAGAAACGACTATCAAATGCTGGTAAGTTTTTATGCCATCCAGCCTTGCAGTGACGTCATGAAGTCTTCGCACGTAATATTATCTTTCAAGTAAGTTTTTGAGTAACGTGCTTAATCTCTCAATTTCATATGTCGCTGCAGGTCAGCTTTTTTTTCTGATTGTTGCTTTGGTAACGAGTTGTTCTTATTATTATGAATTCTGGGTTCCACTCTGAACTCTCTCTCTCTCTCTCTCTATGTGTTTTAGAAGTGTGTATACCTTTGTGAACCGACGTTTTCGAACGTGTGCCTTTTAACCTGTTGTGAGCCGCAGTGTGTGCGGCATTCAAGTTTTTAATAAAGTATTTTAGTGTTATACAGTCCGCTGTCCATTGTGTACTAAATATAATTTGGTCTAGTCGGCCGGAAGTCTATGGCACAGAAGTAGAGGATTATGTTAATGCGATTGTCGTCGATCAAGCACGGAACCATCTGCATTGGAGTGAGTTCGTTTCATTTTTTGTGTGTGTACTTCTGACCTTCTTAGTAACATTGGTATTTATAATGGCCGATTTAAAAGCTCACTTAATGAAAAAGAAAGTGTTAAAGAGTAATATAACTCAGTTTAAGGGTAAAGTAAATATAAAAATAGAACAGGCAGATAGTATTGAGTTAAAATTATACGAAAACAAACTAAATTGTTTTAATGAAGAACTTAGCACTGTCTTTCAGGATATATTTTTGTTGTGTACAGATAAAGATTGTGATACTTACATTCAGGAACAGCAAGCAATACAGGAAACGTTAGATGAATTATGGTTAACTATAAATAAGAAGTTTCCAAAACCTTCGTTAAGTGATTTAGTTAGTGAGAATATAAGTGTAGAAAAATCAAATACATTTGGTGTACGCTTGCCAAAATTGGAACTCTGCACCTTTACCGGAGAAAATATAGAGGACTGGATCAGTTTTTATGATTTATTTAAGGCTAGTGTAGGTAACAACCCAAATATTTCTAAATGTCATAAGTTGCAATACTTAAAGGCCTCTTGTAAAAAAAAGGCTCTGTCAATAATTGAATCTATTCCGGTTTCTGACTCTAATTATGATATTGCACTACGACTGTTAGAGGAACGTTATTCTAATAAAAGAGAATTAACTAACGCATTAATC
Organism: Dolomedes plantarius; assembly: GCA_907164885.2. Lineage (NCBI taxonomy): Eukaryota > Metazoa > Arthropoda > Arachnida > Araneae > Dolomedidae > Dolomedes > Dolomedes plantarius. The sequence continues at coordinate 168,566,918 of OU015493.1, forward strand.
CGGAAACTATTTAATTTGCCTAATGTTGCAGATTCAGCACAAGCAATTTTTCACTGTGTCGACATAGTGAATGAATGTGTACGCTCATTGAAAACACTTGAGCTTGAGGTTTCTGATCTTTCTGATGTTCTTTTTGTGTATCTGATAACTGAAAAATTAGATAAAAATATAAAATTTTGGTGGGAACGAACTTTGAAGAAAGATGAATTTGGTACTTTGGATAATTTACTTGAGTTTCTGAAGGACCATGCTAGAACGATTCAGAACAGTAAAAGTCAATCTAGAGATTTTAAGAGGATTTCTCATTCTAAAGTGACTTCGTTAGTGTCAAGTAAAAAGAATTGCGTTTTTTGCAAGGAAGAACATTCTCTTTACAGATGTAATAAGTTTTTAAACTTAAGTGTCCAAAAAAGAATTGAATTTGTTAAGAGATACAAACTTTGCTTTAACTGCCTAGCAACTGAGCCACATTTAGTGAAAAATTGTCATAGCTTGCACAAATGTAGGACATGTAATTTGCCTCATCACACTGTTCTTCATTTTGATAGAAATCTGAAAATTGGTGAAAATGAGAAACCTATCAAAACTTTCCCACTTTCCCCTGGTGCTGATGTGTTCGTACCGAGTAATTCAGATGATATGAATCATTCGACAACTTGTACAGGACAGTTCAACTATCCTAAAAGGGAAGGAAAAAGGGTCTTGCTTTGCACGACTGCCATTAAGGTGAAGGACAGCTCTGGTAATGCTATACCATGCAGAGCTTTGTTAGATTGTGGTAGTGAGGCCAGCTTCATAAGTGAGGAGTGCGCCAACAGACTTAGATTGTATAGGCAGAACACCAAAATTGAGGTGTCATGCCTCGGATCATACAACACCGCAACGAGTGGGCAAGTGGAACTGAACTTTGCCCCACATTTTGAATCTAACTCAAAATTTCGTACTTATGCCTTCGTGATTTCAAAAATTACATCAGATGTGCCACATATCTCCCTCCCTTCTAATATTGCTGATAACTTTGGTGATATGGTCCTAGCAGACCCTGAATTCTATGAAAGAAAGCCTATCGACATTTTGCTGGGAGTGAATGTATTCTTCACCATGCTCAAGAGTGAAGTCTTAAAAAGAGGGCCATCAATGCCTTTCGCAATTCGTTCCCAACTGGGTTGGATCATATCTGGGAACACTTTTGTTGACGACCCGAGTCCCGTAACTACTTATACAGTGAATAATCTGCAGAACGAATAGGTGGAAAATTTTGGACTTTGGATTCCATTCCTGAAGTCAAGCGCTTATCTAGTGAGGATCAAGAATGTGAAGAATTCTTTAAAACAACCCACTACCGTGATCAACGTGGTCGTTATGTAGTGAAACTTCCTTTTAAGGATAGCCCCTCAAAGTTAGGCAATTCCAAAGATCTTTCTTTACAACGATTCAAATCATTAGAACAAAAGTTACTAAGATCACCTGATACATATGAGATGTATAGACAATTTATGAGGGAGTATTTAGACCTGGGTCACATAGAGCAGGTTTGTAACTCAGAGTTGCCTGGTCAGTCGTATTACATCCCCCATCATGCGATTATTACGGAATCTAGCTCTACTACTAAATTTCGAGTGGTGTTCAACGCAACCAGCAAGTCGGCATCGGGAATTTCTCTTAACGATATTCTTATGGTAGGACCTAGAATACAACAGGAACTGTTTCCAATTTTGATCAAATTTAGATCTTATCCTGCAGTTATTACGGCTGATATTATGAAAATGTTTAGGCAAGTTTTAATCGCCAAAGAAGATAGAGACTTTCAAAGAATATTTTGGCGGAACAGCCCGAAAGAGCCTATTCAGGAATTTCGTCTCAAAACTGTTACTTATGGCACCACATCTGCGCCCTATTTGGCTACGCGCTCTTTATATCAACTTGCTCATGACGAGCAAAATGAATATCCTTTGGCTGCAAAGGCTGTACTTCAGAATTTTTATGTGGATGATTGCTTAGCAGGTGCTCTGAATACAGTGGAGTGTAAAAATCTGGTGGATCAACTTGTACTAATGTTAGATCGAGGAGGATTTCTTCTGCGTAAGTGGTCCTCAAATGATTTGTCAGTCTTAGAGAATATACCTAAAGAGCTCAGAAACGATTCTGAATCAATGAAAATTCATGAAGATACCTCCATCAAAATTTTGGGGATTTACTGGAATCCACATGAGGACTACTTCAACTTTTCCATGTCTAAGTTAGAGGAAAAATCTAAATACACTAAACGAGATATCCTATCGGATTTAGCAAAAATATTTGATCCCCTTGGTTGGCTTGCACCTTGTATTATTTATGTCAAAATCTTGATTCAGGATATGTGGAAGCTCCATTTTTCGTGGGATGAGCCCGTTAGTGATGAAGTAGCAAATAAGTGGAAGAGGTTTCGGAAAGATTTACCTCTTATTCAAAAACTGAAAATTCCTAGATTTTCACTTGTGCCTGACATGAACTATTACGATATTTGTGCTTTCTGTGATGCCTCTGAGAAAGGCTACTGTGCAGTTATTTATTTACGTTCCGTGTCACGAAATTTAGACATTAAAGTTTCGAAAACTAGAGTTGCTCCTCTGAAGGTGCAATCATTGCCTCGACTGGAATTATGCTCTGCTAATTTGTTAGTCGATTTGGTTAAATCATTGTTGGAACATTTAGAGTTCCCGATACGTAATGTGTTCGCTTGGACGGATTCCACTGTAGCACTGTACTGGATTTCTTCTGAACCCTATCGTTGGGTTCCCTTTGTCGCTAACCGTGTTGCCAAAATACAAACCACCGTCTCTAGTATTAAGTGGAACCACATCGATGGTAAGCTGAACCCAGCTGATGCAGCTACCAGAGGTCTTTTCCCATCCGAACTGCTGAATTGTGAACGTTGGTTCCTGGGACCTGAATGGTTGGGTTCTGCTTTCGAAAAATATATTGACGGTGAACATTTTTGTGTAGACAGAGACGCTGAAGAAGTTCACAGGGAAGAAAGAAAAACATACATTACAGCAGCTTGTATAGTGGAGGAATATGATATTTTAAAACGGTATTCATCTTGGTCAAAACTACGCCGTATAGTTGCACTATATCTCCGATTCATACGCAATTGTCGCAACTCTTCTAAAAGTCGCGTGAGTGGCTTTCTGACAACTGAAGAAATTAGATCGGCTACTAAATCAATAATAAAAAATATCCAACGATCTTATTTCCCTGAAGAGCTCTCTTGTCTAAAGTCATCCAAAGAATTGAAAAGTGTGCGAAGTCGAATAATACAATTGACACCTGTCGCAGCATAGGCGACAGTTTTGGAAAATTAAACAGGTGCAAAGTTGGGCACAAAGAATAGGAGGAGAAGATATATTCCAAACAGCGGATAAATGGTGTACAGATGCAGTTTACGATCTGCTTATGTCAAAAAGGGAGACGATAATTGACATGTAAAAGGGGAACGGTCGAAAAATTGATGGCAGGGAGCGGCGGCCAGCTGCAGTTAATGATGTGGACAGGCAGAAATAGGAAACGAAGGGGTCCGAAATTTGATGTTAGTGAAATACGAGTTAAGACTTTACGAGCTTCAATGCGTTAGGAGGTCAGTAGGGGGTCCGAATAGAAGCGTGTGAATGTAGGGGCGTGAGAATTCTCCAGAAGGGTGCAACGACTGACGCCCCCTTCAATTTTGAGTGGAGGAGATAGTAATATAAAAAAAGAGTTGGAACCAATAAAGGGTATCCAGATTTACCCATTGGTCAGGAGGTGGCTACCAATGGAAAACCTCGAATGAAGTGGGGGAGTTAAGTAAAAGATAGAGATGGAGAGAAAATATCAGAGAGAAGAGAGAGAGAGATAGAGTTGAAGAGCAATGAGCAGATGAGTTTTAGAATCCGCTGAGGAGAAGTCGGAGTCAAGAAAGACGGAAAGGGCCGCAGACGAATAAAGAAGATAGAGGTGTAAGCCCTCAAGTGCCGATGAATATATGCCCGACGATTGAAGGATCAACGAGCCGAAAGCCTACCGCGCCGACCCTAACTCAATGAGCACGCCTAATGACTCCAGGAGTGAAGTCGAGCTGACTGCTAGCCGATAGCGTAGTCCTAGAAGGAGACAACTGCCCAGGAGTCCCGAACTCTCCCATGCCACACCCCTTCGCCGAGCGAGCGCCAGCTACCAAGAGGTTGTAGAGTACCGGAGCCCCGTATGCATAGAGGATCGCCACCAGCCACCCTGGCCCCGAGTGTAAAGTCATTGTGTCGCAGATGACCGCCGCAAGCCTCTCATCGTCCTTCACGATTCTCCGAGCTGTGCAAATAGCAGGTACGGGATTTTGTTTATTTGATGATCTTGTGCCGATGCTCAATTAGATTAATAGGAGGATAGTAGCCGCGCGTAATATTGCATGTTGTCATAGATATATGTTACCGAATATTTGTGGTTTTGTATATATATTATTATATGTATTGTATTAACATGTTAAATGAATAGTGATAGAAAGGCAAGAACGAGTAATATTAATGGTGTAGGATAAGTGATAGGGTATATATATATATGTGTGTTGTATTAACATGTTAAAGGATTAATGATAAGAAGTAGATAATGAGTAATGTGAACTGTATAAATAGTGTGTTGATAGTTAATAAATTGATTTGTGATCATACACCTGAGTAATCATTAATCCATTGGGCCAAGCAATGTACTAACCACAATTAAATACTCCACAATAAGTAGAATAATCACCAACCCAAAACCAATTTACGGTGACATAATTGGTGCAGTGACAAACAGTTGGAGGTTAAATAATGGAATTAATAAAATTAAGTATTGTAGAAATTTAATATGTGGATCAACTGATCTGAAAGTGATTACTCTGTGTGCGATCATGAATCAAATTAGAATTTTGTGTGAATGGTGATATATATCTATGGTCGCGTTAAAGAAAAGTGTGTTCAGGTTATTTTATAATAATGCAGTAGAAATTGCTGAAATAGTTAGAATACAACCAAAATTATACATTGTAATATGTTATATAAGAAGAAGTATGCAAATTAAAAATTGCAACGCGGCATTGTTAAGAGTGAGTAAGACAGAGTGGGAAGCGCACGATAAGAAATTTGCACGAATTAAAGGGAGTTATATACAGGAACAGTAAAATAATATTATTTGAGTAAGTTGGGTTTAAAAAAGTAATTTGCTAAAATGCCACGAAACGCGGAAGATTTAATGAACCAAGTTGCATTTCAAAAGATTATACAATTGCCAGGCCAGAAAATTGAAAATGTCTATAAACATATAAAAGGCGTAGTGTATCGATTTTTGGGGTCGGAAGTCGCGAAAACTTATGAAATAGACCAGATAATGCTAGATAAATTTATAAAATCAATACGACAGGAGATAGCAAAAGAATTAGTGACATTACGTCCACGAACTTTTCAGCAGGCAGTAGATTTTGCAACAGAAATTGAAGAAAATACGGCAATAATTAATAATATAACGGTTAGCAATAAAACAAAAGATGAAACAATGACAAGGGGATTAGAAGATATATATGCAACACTGCAGAAACAGAGAGATTTTGAAAACATTAGGCAAATCCCCGAACAAAATATTGAGCAATTGGCAGTACAAGTTGAAAAGGCGACTTTAGAATATTTTGGGATACAATTTAAAGGGGACGAAACTACAGAACAAGTCATGTTATTTAAATTTTTGCAAGCGGTCGATAAAGACATGGAAAAAGAGTTGCGAGAATTAAATGTACAGAAATTTCAAGATGCAGTGAATAGGGCAAAACAAATTGAACGCGTAAGAAGCGAGCAGGAATGCAAGGTCGAAATAGGATGTATAATAAGTAATGAGGACGCGACAAAAAGTCTAAATTGCACAGGTCAAAAGCAGGAGGAATTAAATTTAAATGAAGCGCAGAAGGATAAAACTAGGTGTGAACAGGAGAGGTCAGTAGCGCAAAAGGTAGAGATACAGGAGGACAATAATACAGAAGTTTGCATTTTATGCGAAATTAACGGACATTTAATTCAAAACTGCGATGAATTTAAACGAATAAAATTACATTTAAAAGAAAATAAACAGTTGCCTTTCTGTGTCGCTTGTGAGAATAAGGGTCATTTAATTGATGATTGTGTAATTTTCCGAAAATTCAAACAGAATTACGAGGGTGACAGGAAACATAATAAACGAAGAGTAAAAGAAAAGGGTGAGACGAATTGCAAAAAATCGAAACAGTCGAATACGGAGCAATTAGAGAAATCACACAATACGATACGACAAAATTCAGTAAAGAATGAGCAACAATTGAATAATATTAACGCAATGTATGTCAACACACTACTCATAGCGGGTAAGAAAACTAAAGAGAGTAAGAATGATCAGAAAAGGGTGACAAACATTCGTGAGCAAGCAGCCGGATCAGGACAGTCGCATAGTAAGGAATCAAATACACGAAATTCACGCAAGAGTAATATACGCTATCAACGGCGCGAAAGAAATATTCAATTTATCGTAGGAGAAATTGTAAGTTTGCGACGATTAAATTCAATTAAGGCATTAAATAGGCAATTGAACGGGGAATTCGAAATTTTGCGAATTTACAGAGATAGGAACACATTATTGAGATTTATAAAGTCACCGCGCACAATAATAAAAATTAATTTAAATAAAGTAGTCAGATCACAATATTAGAAAATGATATGCATAGACAAAATAAATAAATAAACAAATAAATAATAATAATAATAATAAAGCCAAATAAGAAAGAGATTGCAAAAAATAGCAGAGGTAAACAAAACAATAAATAATGGCATAGTAAATACCTAGAAAGGCGTCAAATTATTAAAATGTGTAGTAAGCTAAATGTAGTATTGAAAAGATAACAGCGGCCAACACAAAGTAATTTAAATACATGCGAATAAGACTAGAATTATCTCACAAGAATAATAACACGAGGAGTAATAAGTATTAATGATAAGTGATAATTTAAAAAAAAAAAAAAAAAAAAAAAAAAAAAAAAAATTAAAAACCTATCAAAGCCAAAAACAAAAAACAAAAAAAATGTAAATAAACAGTGACCCGTGTCATAGGACACGCCCCAAAGAGGAGGAGGTTAAGGATTAATGGTTTCTTATAAATGTCACACAGGCAGAAAAGGGGCGGAGTCGAATTGGAACATAGAAGTCGTACTCTAGAATACATTATGGGCAAAATCAAGATGGATAATGGTAGCACTAATATGATATGAAATTTAAAAGATACATACCTGAAGAGTTGAGATGAGATTGACGGGATGAGCGCAAAGGAAACAAAGAATGTCATATTTGTCCAGATCAAAGCGATAGTATCCATACACAAGGCGTGGGGCAACAAGATAGTAGGAGATTTCACGCGAAGTTGAAAAAAAAAATAATAATAAGAATAAATCAATAAATAAATAAATAAATTAAAAACAACATGTAAATACTTGAGAGGGCAGCCAATTGCTTAAGTGCAAGAGGCAAAAATAAGTATAAGTACAAAACAAAACAAAACAAAAAAATAATAATAATAATTGAAAGGTAATTAGATAATTGCCATAGGCCTGTCTAAAAAAAATAAATAAATAAGTAAATAAATAAGACTACGGTAACGCAAGAAGAAGGTTGCCAGTACGAGGACAGGAAAGTATGATATTGGTAACAATTACACATTAACGGCCAGCATTCAATCAAAACGCGCGACAGTAAATTAGCGGACAGCGAATAATTTCACTAGGAATAATGGTCATGGAATCACGAATGAGATTGATAAGTCATGATGATGTTCAGAGGCTAAGTAAATACCAGAGTAAACAAAAAAAAATACAAAAAAAATAAAAATAAGAAGGATAATAAAATAAATTAATTGATTAGTAAATTAATTAGGTAATTAAAATAGGTACGGCATTGTAAGATGAAAAACAATAAGCATGAGATGATGGACACAGAGCAATTATAATAATAATTAATTAATTAGTTCATTGATTAATAAATTAATGAATGAATCGATTAAAAGTAAAGGATTTGCGGCTTGAGATTTAAAAATAAATAAACGATGATAGGGGTTTATTAAATAAAATTAAATACATAGAAATGAATCATTAAATAAATACAGAAACAAGTAAATAATTCATGGATGAACGTACGAAACAACTGCTAGATGGATAGAGAAGTAATTATGAGTAGTCAGGTATTCGGATAAACGCGTGCAAGTGGCCGGAAATAATGAAAATATTACCAATAATAATAATAATAAGTTAATTGAATGATTAATGAAATGAATAGTTAACAAAATCACTAAAAAAAAAAAAAAATAATAAATAAATAAATAAATAAATGTAGACTATAGAAATCATAAGTCAGACAACGTGATTTAAGAGTTCTAAGAGGGCCTATGATTAAAATCAATTAAATAAACACACACTAAAAAAAATAAAATAAATAAATAAATAGATAAATAACGTAACGAGAATGACACAATAGATATGATAATTGTTAAAAAATAAATAATAGGAAACAAAACAAGTAAATAATTGTTGAATAAACGTAAAAAGGAACGAGACAAATAGCTTACAACTCCCAATCGCGCTGAATACATGAGATTTTCGAACCACGCGGTCGCATTACAATTATTGCCAAATTGAGAAATCTAAAAGTATCTTCAAATACGGTTACAGAGAAGATTTCGCTACGAGCTTGAACCATAGAGCAAAGCGCGCCGACTTGTTACCAAAATCACGCAATAATAGGTAAAAAAAAAAAAAACACCTGTTACCTCCGGTTATCCGTTCAGAGGTTACAGAGGTCAAAATCACAGAGGGAGGTGTCGCTGAATGATTAATGAAGGGAAGTACAATACGGTGAATGCTCATCGGCAGTGGAGGAGTTTTTAAAGGCAATCTTCGACAGAAAAAGGAATTGTAGAACGGAATATTCAGTATTACAAAGTAATATTTCTACTGTATTATTATTAAAAGGGAAATTTTGATGTTTTGTAAGTAGAATTAAGGAATTATCGGAGTTAATAAAGCATTTAAGAGAAATTTTTTTACGTCTGGATTACATGAGTATAATTTACGGAGAGCTTCGGTACATGATTGTCAAAACAAATGTGTTCCCGACAATATTAAGGATCCAGCATGATATAATACCAGTCAGAGAAACGGAGAAATATGGAAATGGACAATATCGTTAATCATTAAGCAAAGACTATTAGATATTGTATTTTGTTTATATTTTTAGCAGTATATAATTGCATATAATTATAACATATAGTACATGAAGATAAAAAAAAATTGAAATGAACAATGTATTTGAACAGTACCCAAGGATAATAGTGTATTGTATTTTGTTTATATTTTAGCAGTAGATAATTGCATATAATTATAACATATAGTACAAAAAAAAAAAAAATTGAAATGAACAATGTATTTGAACAGTACCCAAGGATAATAACGTATTGTATGTTGTTTATATTTTTTGCATTATATAATTGCATATAATTATAACATATAGTGCATGAAGATAAAAATTGAAATGAACAGTGTATTTGAATAGTACCCAAGGATAATAATGTATCTTATTTCGTTTATATTTTTAGCAGTATATATTTGCATATAATTGTATCATATAGTACAGGATTTACAGGGAATTTGTGTTATAAGAATAGGTACTGGTATATTTTTTGTTTGTTATATACAAAAGTTTAAAGTATTTTCTGTTGCCATTCAGTCTGAGGTCGAATAAGTCACATTATTGGTAAAGGTATGAATGTAAAAGATTATGATATAGACAAACCAAAAGGCTAAACGAATGGTTATATCTGGTGCAAAGATGTCGTTGAGCATATAATGATATACATTATGTTATACAAGTGTGCAAATACTTTCATACAACGTGGACATTAATGTGATTCTATGACAACATTCAATGTTTCATACCAAAGATAAATATGTGAGGCACAGTGTGATGAGGTATACGTGATGATGTATGACGCATTATGCAGTGAGGTAAAATACCGTTACACAGTGAGCAGACGGCACGTGGTAAGGGAAGGACAATGATAGAGGAGTGTTGCTAGAAGGATACGTGTGGCTATGTGAGGTGGTCACAATGTGAATATTAATGGCTGAGATTGAGGATATGGTTTATTTTATTTTTTTGTTTTTTTTCTGAAAGAAAGGGGTGGATGTCGCAGCATAGGCGACAGTTTTGGAAAATTAAACAGGTGCAAAGTTGGGCACAAAGAATAGGAGGAGAAGATATATTCCAAACAGCGGATAAATGGTGTACAGATGCAGTTTACGATCTGCTTATGTCAAAAAGGGAGACGATAATTGACATGTAAAAGGGGAACGGTCGAAAAATTGATGGCAGGGAGCGGCGGCCAGCTGCAGTTAATGATGTGGACAGGCAGAAATAGGAAACGAAGGGGTCCGAAATTTGATGTTAGTGAAATACGAGTTAAGACTTTACGAGCTTCAATGCGTTAGGAGGTCAGTAGGGGGTCCGAATAGAAGCGTGTGAATGTAGGGGCGTGAGAATTCTCCAGAAGGGTGCAACGACTGACGCCCCCTTCAATTTTGAGTGGAGGAGATAGTAATATAAAAAAAGAGTTGGAACCAATAAAGGGTATCCAGATTTACCCATTGGTCAGGAGGTGGCTACCAATGGAAAACCTCGAATGAAGTGGGGGAGTTAAGTAAAAGATAGAGATGGAGAGAAAATATCAGAGAGAAGAGAGAGAGATAGAGTTGAAGAGCAATGAGCAGATGAGTTTTAGAATCCGCTGAGGAGAAGTCGGAGTCAAGAAAGACGGAAAGGGCCGCAGACGAATAAAGAAGATAGAGGTGTAAGCCCTCAAGTGCCGATGAATATATGCCCGACGATTGAAGGATCAACGAGCCGAAAGCCTACCGCGCCGACCCTAACTCAATGAGCACGCCTAATGACTCCAGGAGTGAAGTCGAGCTGACTGCTAGCCGATAGCGTAGTCCTAGAAGGAGACAACTGCCCAGGAGTCCCGAACTCTCCCATGCCACACCCCTTCGCCGAGCGAGCGCCAGCTACCAAGAGGTTGTAGAGTACCGGAGCCCCGTATGCATAGAGGATCGCCACCAGCCACCCTGGCCCCGAGTGTAAAGTCATTGTGTCGCAGATGACCGCCGCAAGCCTCTCATCGTCCTTCACGATTCTCCGAGCTGTGCAAATAGCAGGTACGGGATTTTGTTTATTTGATGATCTTGTGCCGATGCTCAATTAGATTAATAGGAGGATAGTAGCCGCGCGTAATATTGCATGTTGTCATAGATATATGTTACCGAATATTTGTGGTTTTGTATATATATTATTATATGTATTGTATTAACATGTTAAATGAATAGTGATAGAAAGGCAAGAACGAGTAATATTAATGGTGTAGGATAAGTGATAGGGTATATATATATGTGTGTTGTATTAACATGTTAAAGGATTAATGATAAGAAGTAGATAATGAGTAATGTGAACTGTATAAATAGTGTGTTGATAGTTAATAAATTGATTTGTGATCATACACCTGAGTAATCATTAATCCATTGGGCCAAGCAATGTACTAACCACAATTAAATACTCCACAATAAGTATAATAATCACCAACCCAAAACCAATTTACGGTGACAACACCATTCCTTGATCAAGATGGTATTGTTCGTGTAGGTGGTCGCTTGAAAAATGTGAACCTTCCGGAAATAGCAAACATCCTATTTTGCTTCCAAAAGAAGGTCATGTAACTAATCTCACTGTGACTCATTACCATATTGGTTACTTGCATGCCAGTCAAGAATTATTAATTAGCACCTTAAGAACGCAATTTTGGATTCAATTTTGGATTTTATCTGTGAGAAGTGTTGTGAGAAAAATCATTCATAGATGCTTTCCTTGCATAAAAAATCGAGGCAAGACTATGAGCCAAATAATGGGTGATTTACCCACTCCCAGAGTTCAACCTTCAAGACCATTTGCAGTAACTGGTATTGATTATGCAGGACCATATTTGATCAAGTCCCAAGCTAGAAGAGGAGCCAAGGCTTTCAAGTGTTACATAGCACTTTTTGTGTGCTTTTCAACAAAGGCAGTTCACTTAGAATTGGTCAGTGATTTAACTACCTCTACATTTTTGGCAGCCCTAAAAAGATTTATCGCCCATCGTGGCAAACCTTCCGAAATTTCGAGTGACTGTGGAATTAATTTCAAAGGTGCCAGTAAAGAACTTAAGGACATTTATAGAAATGCAGCTCTGATTGAGAAAAGTAACGACGTATCCAATTATATCACTTCTGAAGGTATAACTTGGCATTTTAACCCCCCATCGTCTCCTCACTTCGGTGGTATATGGGAATCTAATGTGAAATCCATGAAATTTCATCTTAAACGAGTACTAGGATCTACACCTGTAACTTATGAAGAATTTATAACAGTGTTAACAAAGGTGGAAGCATGCATGAATTATCGTCCTCTGTGTGCAATGTCAAGTGATCCAAACGATCTTAGTGTATTGACACCGGGACATTTCCGGATCGGAGCTCCCTTGGTTGCCATTCCTGAATCAGACTTAAGTGATGTGAAATCTTCTAGACTTAAGCGCTGGTCTCTAGTTCAACAAACTGTGGAGCATTTTTGGAAGCGTTGGTGTTCAGAGTACTTGACAACTCTTCAACAGCGTACTAAGTGGTTTCGTACTTCACCAGATCTGAAGTGTGGTGACTTAGTTCTGATCAAAAATGAACAGTTTCCTCCAAATCAATGGAGAATTGGACGAATTATTTTAATTCATCCCGGTAGTGACAACAGAGTTCGAGTGGCTACTGTCCATACAGCTGCTGGTGATTTCAAAAGAGCAATCACTAAATTGTGTCTGATTCCTAATAATGACTCAATTTGAACTATGAACAATGAATAGACTATTACTGAACTCTTTTTGCCAAACTTTCTTTTTTTTAATGTTATTTGTTAATCTGTGTTTTTTTAACTATAAATTTTATCTTTCTGAACCCTTGGAGGCTTCAGGGCCGGGGGTTATGGTAAGTTTTTATGCCATCCAGCCTTGCAGTGACGTCATGAAGTCTTCGCACGTAATATTATCTTTTAAGTAAGTTTTTGAGTAACGTGCTTAATCTCTCAATTTCATATGTCGCTGCAAGTCAGCTTTTTTTTCTGATTGTTGCTTTGGTAACGAGTTGTTCTTATTATTATGAATTCTGGGTTCCACTCTGAACTCTCTCTCTCTATGTGTTTTAGAAGTGTGTATACCTTTGTGAACCGACGTTTTCGAACGTGTGCCTTTTAACCTGTTGTGAGCCGCAGTGTGTGTGGCATTCAAGTTTTTAATAAAGTATTTTAGTGTTATACAGTCCGCTGTCCATTGTGTACTAAATAAATGCAATTATAGTTTTTTTTATTTCATTAGCATATTTCAAGAAATTATGTAGTTAACTTTTTGGGAAGTTATTTAACAGCGAGAAATGTTGAGCGTTATCATTTCTAACACACAAAAAAACTTAGCAAACATGCCAGTAAGTCATAAACAAACCTAACACATAAACAGAGACTTACTTGAAATAATAAATTGGAGCACTGATTTTGGTGAATAATCGCCAATGCTTTATTAACTTAGTTACAAGTTGGCGACAAAATTTTTTTTACGAGTATTTGGCGTCCAAAAAATTTTTTTGACGAGTATTTGGCGTCCAAAAAATTTTGTCGCCAAATTGTCGCCAAGGGAGGTGCGTGTAATACATCTGTTCCAGTTGTATTACACGTACTATTATTTTTGATATATATTAAAAATATATATCTAAAAACGGCTGCATAAATACAAAAACTAAAACCTTAAAATTAATGAGAAATTTGTTAGGTGGCTGCCACACCAAACACAAAATCGCCAAACTTCGCGAAATCGTCAAAATTTTTAAAATCGCCAAATTTTAAAAAATCGCCAACTTGGCAATGAGTTGCGTCTAACACATCTGTACCCACACATCTGTACACATCTGTAACACATCTGTACACATCTGAACTAGATATTACTTTAAGATAAAAATGGTACGAGTAATTTCTGAATTTTTGATTTATGACTGCTTCAGTGATATATGTATGAAGTTTTGATTTGTGCAAAGAGTATATGTCCGATTTGATTTAAGTTTAAGAAAGTAAAATGACTCAAGATTCAGAATAAGCAGAGATTGAGAGCTGATTAAACGAAATATTTTTAAATAATAAACTGATTAAAATATTTAGAAATATGGATGCTCTTAAGGCAATACGAAAGTCGTTAAGAATTTCATTCACGACTGCAGCGAATAAGTTAACACAAGACTTGGCGACATCGGAAACTGACGCCAAGGATGTTGATCGGCTGTATACATTAAAGTCACAGTTGCAAGATAAATTTACTCGTTTGAATGAGGTTCAGAATGAAATATCCTCATTACTTTTAGAAAAATCTGAGACCGTTGCCGAATACGAAACCGATTTTGAAGCAGCTGAAAATTACAGAGACAATTATCTTGAACTTGAATCAAAAGTCGAAAAATTTTTGAATAAGGATTCTAGATCCGTCGCCAAAGGTTCTTTAGAGGACAATACTGTGAAACTGAAACTACCAAAATTTGAATTGAAGACGTTTTCAGGTGATCCTAAAGAATATTTCACATTCTGGAGTATTTTTTCAAAAATTCACGAATCTGAGGATTTATCTGCAATCGACAAGTTCCAGTATTTATACCAATCTATGGTACCTGATTCCATAGCAGCAAGATTAGTTTCCAGTTTCCCAATAACCACAGAAAATTATCCTAAGGCCATTCAACAGCTAAAATTAAGATTTGGCCGGGAGGATCTCCTAGTGCAAATTTACGTTCGAGATCTTCTTTCTCTTGTTATGAAGAATGATACTGCTGGAAAGAATTCATCTGATTTAGCGACCCTCTACGATATGCTGGAAACGAAACTAAGAGCTTTGGAAAGCTTGGGGCTCACAAAAGAGAAATTTGCTGACTTTCTAGAGTCTCTTGTAGAATCCTGTTTGCCTGAAAATGTTATGAGAGCGTGGGAACGAAGTAGAATTTCGGAAAATAATGATGACGCTACAAGTCAGAGATCCCTTGAAAAACTAATGTGTTTTTTGCGCCATGAGGTCGAATCTGAGGAAATGATCAGTTTAGCTCGTGAAGGATTTGGAAGAGATAAGGGAAGCGGCGAAAAACGAAAGGATTATCATAAATCGGTCCAGAGAGATGAACCTACCGCTGCTACACTAATCGCCAACACCTCTCGAGGAAAAAATAGTTGTATTTTCTGTGACCGTCCTCATTCAAGTCAAGACTGTCAGAAAATAGCGGGGATGAGTTATGAGGACAGAAAATCATCCTGCTCTTTATGATAAGTACGATATAGCAGAGTCCAGACTTCGAACAGCAACTAAACGTTTGTTAAACGAAAATCACTTTCAAGCCTACGATGCTGTATTTAAACAGTGGGAATCAGAAGCCATTATAGAAACTGTACCAATGGATCAGATTACGAAACCAGGTCATTATCTCCCTCACAGACCTGTTATCAAGCTATCCAGCAGTACTACGAAGGTTCGCCCAGTCTTCGACGCTTCGTTCAAGAAACCTGGATTTGCTTCCTTGAATGAATGTTTGAGTGTGGGGCCGAGTCTTATACATAAGATACTGCCACTACTGTTGAGATTCCGTTCAGGCGCCTTTGGAGTGATTGCCGACATAAGACAAGCCTTTCTACAGATACGTTTAAGAGTCGAAGACCGAGATGTATTAAGATTCTTGTGGTGGGAAGACGCTGAAAGCACAAAATTTAAGATTTATAGACACTGCCGAGTGGTGTTCGGCGTTTCTTCCAGTCCCTTTCTTCTGAATGCCACAATAAATTATCATCTGGGATTGCAGAAATTCCAGACAGAGAGCCTTAAAAATACGATTGATAATTTGAGAGAAGGATTTTACGTGGACAACCTAGTCACAAGTGTTAATGACGTGAAAGAACTGGAGCAACTGAAATCCCAAGCTATACAAGTCATGAAAGAAGGTGGATTTGAATTACGATGCTGGGCTTCTAATAACTCTAATGAAAAGCAAGATACACAAATGGTACTTGGTTTGAGATGGGATGTAGTCAATGACGAACTTTCGTGCAAGTTACCGTCAAATTTAGATCGTACGGTCGATGAGAAGACGGTTACGAAAAGGTTACTACTTTCTGTAATCAACAGCATTTACGATCCGATGGGCTTCACTACTCCAGCGTTATTATTGCCCAAGTCGCTTTTGCAGGAATCCTGGAGAGAAAAGCTAGGTTGGAACGATGCGTTGTCTGTAGAACTTGAACAGAAGTACAGACGGTGGGAGAAAACCACGGCTCTCATACCTAAATGCACAATTCCACGAAGAATATTTCCTGGAAATTACGATGATCTCACGCTACATATTTTCACAGATGCATCTTCCTTCGCATATGCTACTTGTGCTTTCTTACGATGTGAATACCGAGTTCAAGTGACAGTCAGATTAATAGCAGCTAAATCTCGACTTGCTCCAATGCAAAAACCCACTATTCCACGACTTGAACTGTTAGGAGCTGCCCTTGGGGCTCGATTATCCGCAACCCTGCATTCTGTTCTACCCACTCCTTCTAGAACCCTTTATGGGACTGATTGAATGATAGTGTTAAGTTGGATCACAAAAAGGGAGCCATGGAACACCTTCGTTGGAAATCGAGTGAAAGAAATCAGAGAATTGACCAATATAGATGACTGGAAACATGTACCTGGAGAAGTCAACCCTGCCGACTTGGCAACCCGGTTTTGCGACTGGTCGGACCTCATGCAAAGTCAGTGGTGGAAGGGTCCAACCTGGCTGTGTGAAAACGAAGAATCTTGGCCAAATTCTGAGATATCTGTTCCGAATGAAGCATTTCTGGAGCGGCGTAAGACATTGTTAACGAATTTAGCCGCTGAAAAGAAAGAGAAATTTGGAGAGAAATTTTTATATTTTTCAAGCTACACAAGGATTCTTCGAATGACTGCCTATGTTTTGAGATTTTGTAACAACATTAAGAAAAACTCTCGTAAGTTGACCAATGCGATTTCACGTGAAGAGATTGAAAGGGCAGAAAACACTCTGATAAAAATCATGCAGTCTGAATGGCCATCTGAAAAACATGAGAAATACAAGGATACAATACAATTTTTCTTAGAAAATGGAATTTTGAAAGTTCGAACAAGACTTATTCTCAGTCAAGACCCAGAGAACTTTACATATCCTGTTGTCCTGCCAGACCATCCTCTTCTGGAAAGACTGGTTTTGTGTACTCACAGATCTTTGATGCATGCTGGTGTGTTGACGACACTAGCACAGTTAAGAGAAAGATTCTGGATTCCTAAAGGAAGGAGAGTTGTAAGAGCAATTCTGCGACAATGTGTACGATGCAAGAGGCTGACTTCTAAAAATGTTAATCCGGATCCAGCCCCTTTACCTCCTGACAGAATACAACGAGTCGCAGCATTTCAGATAGCTGGTGCAGATCTGGCTGGTCCTCTTTTCCTACGTGGGGGAAGCAAGGCGTGGATAGTACTTTTCACGTGTGCTGTATATCGGGCAGTCCACCTGGAGTTAGTTTCATCCCTCTCCACAGAGGCATTTATGCAAGCCTTACGAAGATTTTGGGCAAGGAGAGGAAGATGTTCTACTCTTTATACAGATAATGGTACAAACTTTGTAGGGACAGCAAATGCTTTGAAATCTTTGGATTGGGATTTCATACAAACAGAATGTTCTTTAATGAAAATTAAGTGGATATTTAGCCCACCATCCGCACCATGGTATGATGTATTTTGGGAAAGAATGGTTCGTAGCGTCAAGGAGCTCCTTCGAAAGTGTTTGGGCAGAGCCTGTGTCACCTATGAAGAAATGTTGACTTTACTTTACGACTGTGAGGCGACTATAAATAAGCGACCACTGACATATTTGTCCGACGACCCCAATGAACTGAAACCTCTTACACCTGCTCACTTCATTCAAGATTTAAAGGAACAAGAAACTATTGATTTAGATTTAATTGACTCTCAGTATTTACTAAAACGCGTGCGCTACCTTCACACCTTACGACTAAATTTACGAAAGCGTTTCTATAAGGAATATCTTGGAGAGTTGGTAAGGTGTCCCAAGACAGCTTCAAGGAGAAAGGTGATTTCTCCGGGAGACATTGTCTTAGTTGAGTCAAAGAGCCCAAATCGAATGAATTGGCCTTTGGCACGGGTAATTGAACTGTTTCCCGGCAAGGACAATGTTGAGCGTGTGGCCAAACTACGAGTAGCCAGTGGTGAAATCATACGACCTGTCCAACGAATTTATCCTTTGGAGCTTAGTTCTATTGACAACCTCAGTGAAGATCATCAGGAAACCGGGCCGACGCCAGAGCCTGAACTTAGTGATGCCGATGTTCCGGAAAAAACAAAGACAACTCGATGTGGTCGTCGAATAGTGCCAGTAAAACGAATGAACTTGTGAACTGTTCATAACTTTAAATCACTTGGAGTGTTGCAGTATCATGTCTATAACTTTGTTTCTATTTTTTGTATTGCTTGAGAGCAAAATATGCCCGCAATACAAAGGTGGGAGAATGTTGCCACTCAACTTAAGTTTAACATTTCCTGTTTGCTTCTCGTTAATAACTGAATTGCATTTATATTTGAGTTTGCAAATGTGGCAGCGACAATATTTTTTGTGTTCTATGTTCTTTTAATTTTAAGTTAGGTAGATAAGTTTTAAGTTCAAGCTATAAGTTTTAAGTTTAAGATAAAGGCTACGATATGTAATATTAAGAAATATATATAATTTTCATCTTTTCTGATGTACGAATATATATTATAAATAAATAGTAAGTTGAAACCAATCTTGAGTTAGAACAACCAATATGCGTGTTCAATTACAACAAGATGAATCTTCTGAACGATTTGCAAAACAATTGTTAGATATTGGGAATGGTAAAATGGAAATGGACGAATCCACACACTATATTACATTACCAGAAAACTTTTATCACATTGTAAAATCCACTGATGACATGATTGCCAAAGTTTTTCCAAATTTATCGCAGAATTATAAAAATAATCAATGGGTTAGTGAGCGTGCTATATTGGCAGCCAAAAACATTGATGTGAATTTAATAAACTGCACAATTCAAAATGAAATACCTGATGAAGAAACAACATATAAATCCATAGATACTGTTGTCAATCACGATGAATCAGTTAATTATCCAATAGAATTTTTAAATTCATTGGATCTACCAGGAATGCCACCGCATATTTTATCTTTGAAAATTGGTTCCCCAATCATCCTTCTACGAAATATAAATCCACCGCGACTATGCAATGGGACTAGGCTATCAGTAAAAAAATTAATGAATAACATAATTGAGGCAACCATTTCAAATGGAAAACACAAAGGGGAACATGTACTACTACCACGCATTCCCATGATACCAACGGATACTCCATTTGAATTCAAACGTCTACAGTTTCCTGTACGACTAGCCTTTGCAATGACCATTAACAAAGCACAGAGACAATCATTGCAAGTATGTGATAAATCCATGCTTCTCACATGGACAGCTGTACGTTGGGTGTTCACGAGTTGGAAAACCATCAAATTTATTTGTTCTTGCACCAGATAGGAGAACAAAAAATGTTGTATATTTACAAGCACTACTAAGATAAAGTTCACCACCAATCATCAAATATCATTCATTTCATGATGATATTTAATAATTACAAAATTATTGTTCAATTGAAATTCGTTTGCAATATTGTTTAATATCACAAGTGAAGAAGCATGTTTATTCTACCATCAACTATGTATATCTATGTTTTGTACATATGTTATATTCAAATGACATATATGTAGGGATAATTTTATTGTTAATTTTCATTTTCATGTATTGTATACATTTGATCATTAATAAAATATGTTTGAGGTATCAAAATGCCTTTTTGTTCAAACACAGCAACGTGTGAACGGGTACAGCTAGTTAATAATAAAGTAAGCGCTTTATTGGGTAGCGTTAGAGAATGACCGCTCTCTTTCGTGTCATTTCTACATCTGCTGCTTTTTCACCTTTCCAGCGGTCACAATGCCATCTCTTGGCGAGCAAATATCTTTAACATATCGATACTTTTGTGCCGATATATTATTGATATCGATATTAATAGCCGATAATACTATCTATACTCATATCGATATTTTACTTTCGATATCCCAACCCTAATTCATGCTCCCCCCAAAAGTTAGAAGCACGCTACGCCTATGTCAGAACCAAATGAGTATTGATAAGAAACTTTTATTTTATAAGACCGTGCTTCGCCCCCCCCCAAAAAAAAAGAAAAAACTCTGGACTGGAGCCACCCCTGGTATGTACTAGAAGAAATTAAAATACGAGCTGTGCTTTCTCAATTAATAACGTGATGCAAAAGCAATTTAGGCACAATTTTTAAACTATAGATAATATTGAAATATATAATTTTATTTCGTACTTGTGGAATATGCAGAACAGTAACGTAATATCTTAAAATCCATAGTAAAAACAATGAATAGCAAAGACATTCTTACTTTTAACAGCCGTTTGTTTCTGTTATATTGCTAATAAAATAATACGAAATATAATAATTCCACTCTCTCTATCAATCCAGAGTTTGCGAATTTAAATTATTCGATTTTAATAAACGCTCAACGTAATAAATCATTAATGTAAATACAATCCCAAACCCGCAGTGACGCCAACAACTCTATACGAATGCACACAATACATATTGGTGATATATAGGCTTTCTGCTGGAAACGTCATGAAGTGACGTCACACTTAAGCACCGCCCCCTGGTAGGCAAAACATTCGGCATTTTACATCGTGCACATGTTAGCAAATCTCTACTTAAATATTAAAATATCGTTGAAACAGCTTATTGATTTAAATTATCATTATGCTAGTGAGTTATGTAGCTTATGGGTGCACATTCAGGCTTTCAAAAGGATATAATGTTGACATGTATTGTTTTCCGAAGGATGAAAAAGATACATATGTGAATAAAATCTAATTAATAAAAATATACTCTTCAGACTGGAACATTTTTCCAAGATTATGTATTTCATATATCAGACAGCATTCTGTGCAAACTACATCTCAGCACTTAAATATTGCTTTTATAGCAACATTTTCTTTTTACTTAATTGAAATATATTTACAACAAAATATATTTAAATTATATTTACAAAAATTTTAACTTAGAGAATATACAAACCTAATTTAGGTACAAGACAAAAACTTTATATAGATTAAGCTCTTTTTAATTAATGAAGAGGAATATAAACCTATGGCACCTGATGATAGCATATATAGACAACTAATATATAAAACCTCTTTTAAGATATAAAAATTTATTCTTGACAAATAATCTCTCGATAATATTTTTTATAAAATTTTGATAAACCATGGAAATATTAATATTGAAATTTTCACAAATCTTTTGTACTTTCCCCTTTTTAAAAAAGAGCATTTATTCATCAAAACATTCAGAACAATTAAATATAAATACCTAGAAATTTAAATAACTTAAACGGCAAAGTATTTTTAACTAAATACTTTCATCATTAATGCAATCTATAATGTTCAGGCAAGGATTAATCCATCATTAATGCAAGCTATAATGTCAGTAAAACAGTTACATCACTGTAAACAATCAACTGAAATGGTGTTATTCGCAGCAATTTTTTATTGTTAATTCACTGTGTAATGTGATGCATTTTATTCCTTTACCCTTTATTCCAGAAGCAAGGATAACATGATATAACAACTTAAAAAAGAGTGTATCAAGTTAAGAATTTAACTAATTAAAATAATTTTCCAGATTCAAAACTAATTTTTCAGTAAAATGGAATCGTCATAAATACGTAATAAGAATAAAATAGATACCACGGTACAATTTTCACATAATTTAACACGTGCGAAGAAAGATCAGCAAAGTTATCGACAGTTTTAAATATTTAGGAAAGGTCATGTAAAATTATACAATCAAACTTACAACAAACAAAGGGATCTAACAATTTTTTTCCTGGTGTAAAGTGCAAAAATCGTTTGATGTTGGATTTCTTTACAACTGGCCATAGGGAATGTCATACTTCCAGTCTTCATTTTTTTAATAAAAAGGGATCTAGAAGGCAAAAGAAACCCCATCTTCTTTTCTAAAGATTATTTTTCCAACGTAAGTTTGTTTGGACGATCTGTCTAAAGTATTCGCATAATTTGATAGCTTTATATCGAATTTGTGGTAAGCGTGATCATAGAACGCCATGATAAGTCAACGGATGTTTTGCCAACCAGCGTTCGGCGTCGCAGTGTTTGTTTGTAAACAGGCGCAAAGTCTATTGGCAAAAAAAAATAGCCACGCCAACACGGTTGCCACAACAACCATGTTCGCCAATAATCTTCCAAGAATACAAGGGTTGCCACGACGTAAAGGCTCCGGGAAAAAAATCCAAGTATCTGAGCATGCGCATTTATGCAAATTTCAATGAGCCGTTACGCCACGCAGACGCTCGTCCTATGCTTACCTACTTGGATGAAAGGATTTGCCAAATTTGCGGCAAATCTGATACGCCATGTCTCTGCGCATGCGCAGTATCCCCGCATTTTCTCGCATATCATGCAATTTAGGCGCACATGTTGACTGTGCTTTCGCGTGATATTCAAATTCTCTCTTTTGGTACAGGTGGTTAAATGCTAAATCGTGCAGATCATAACAATGTAAGGCATCAGTTAAGAGAACATTTTGTTCCGAAGCCTTGCTATTTCGTGAAAACGTAATTAATTTCGTTTATCGTGAAAATATAACTGTTCAAATCATTTGAGGTGCAATTCTTTTATTCCTTTGTATCTTTCATAATAATAATGGATGAATTTGATAATAAGTTGGATTTTAAGAAGGCAATTAGACAAATTCTTGGACAGGAAGAGTCTGTTGAATATAACAATTCGTGTTTTCGAGAGTCTAATCGGAGCCCAAATTCAGCCGCAGATCTTAGAACCGAAGAGCAAGAATTCCAAGAGAATATTACTTCCAATTCCTTTTTATTTAAGAGTTCATCCAGTAATGACAAATTTCCAGAAGTCAGTGGTTATAAATCACCTACTTTTCACGAATTGACTGTAGAAAAAAATGTCGTCCATGAATTCAACATAAATAAAGTCCAAGACGCGAGTAGTAATCAACAAAATTGTAGCCTTTCAGAAAGAGACAAGAATATTAAAGTTCCTGAATGGAATAAAGCATTCAAAAGTATTTTAGGAAAAAATTCAACTGTTCCTGCCTCGAGAAACCAAAAGATTACGTATGATGCTATAAAGGTAATTTAATAATTAAGTGGGTTTTTCCAAAGTAGTGGGTACTTTGCCCAAACGAGCATTATATATTTAAATATCTTTGGTTCATTCCCAATATATGGTGGTGCAGCCCCCTTTTTTTTGGGGGGGGGTTGATATTTTTAAAGATTTTTGCCAAATTGGCGATAAAATGCCAAATGTGGGTTGTGTTTGTTAAATGCTTTTTAGTTAGCCATATATTGCACCCGATTTGAATAATTAATAGCCAATCAGGGGTTTGATTTACTGGTAGATGAGTTTAATCCAGATTTTTTATACTGCGCTTGTTTTTAAAAAATTAATTCGCTGAATGTTCTTTTTAGGATTTGCAGTTCCATTGCTCGGGCGTACTTTTCTGTGCGAGATATGGTGTCTTTTTCAAATGGGAGAGTGAATTTGGATTTATTTTTTTGGGGGAGTGGGGGGATTTTCAAAAAGTGGGTAAGAAAAGTGTGATTGATTATTGTATGTATATTGGGTTGCTTGCTAATATTTAGTATTGTCCAAATTATAATTTACCAATGACTTTAATTAAAAGGAAGGCTATTAATGATTGGTTTTCTTGGGTGTGTCACTTTCGGGTTGGTGGGGCAGAACATCACATTTAAAGGTCTATTTGTGGTTCCTGGTTTGAAGAGAGTTGATTAGATTTAGTTACAGTTTTAAAATTAACTTGCTTATCTGTTAAAAATGCATTGTTCTTGGATTACAGATGGATTGGGGGGGGGGGGTATCCAAAAGCACTGTTACTGATTAGAGGAATTTTTGTAGGAGTGTTTGTGTTGATAGTGTAGTGCACAAAAGTGTCATGCTTGGTGGGACAGGAAACATCGTTGAAATCGATGAAAGTAAATTTGCCAAAAGAAAATTGAGGAAAACGGCTTAATGGGGAAGGGGTGTTCGGGGTTGTCGAGAGAGGGACAAATAAGTGTTTTGTAGAAGTGGATGAAAACAGAAGAAAGGTTGTGTTGTTGAATATTTTAAGAAAGTATGTACATCCAGGAACTACTGTCATTTCTGATTGCTGGAAAGCATATGATTGCCTTCAGGATGAGGGCTTCGTACATCTGAAGGTAAATCATAGGATAACGTTTAAGGACCCAGACACAGGAGCTCATACAAATACAGTCGAGCGGATGGGGAACTGCATGAAGCATTCGTTACATAGTGTTCGGAAAGTTCAGGATTACTTTGATTCTTATCTATGGGAATTTATGTGGCATTACTTGCATCAGGATGATGTCCCAAAAATGTATGATTTCTTCCTTGGGGCTGTTAAAGAAGTTTACAATCCAGCTACCACCATCCAGCAAAAATTACAACGAAAAAAAATTAATAACTGGTGTTTTTTTAAATAAAGTGAAACTTCTCTAGCCGGCCACTGCTCTCAATGGCCCTTATTTAACTTCAGTTTTATAATTTCTTGATAATTTTTCAATTAAATGTAGTTCTACATGTTGAAATTTATATCATCTCACTATGCTAAAATAAATTTCATGTTTCCTACTGTGATGGAACCGCCATCTTGGTTATGTCTCCTATTGACAAGGTCTTGAAACATTCTATATATGGCGATACTTATTTTAACGCAACAGACCTATTTATTTTTTAATTGAACCAGGGTTTCTTCTTTTTTGCATTCAAGGTACTTATTTTTTTTTTTTACGCTATACTTTCCATTCCTTGAAAGGCACTTGTTTAAGTAAAATGATTTACAATTTATGATTTGTCTTTTTTTTCCAACTATTTGTGTGAGTCAGTATGGATAATTTTTTGTATTTATGATAACCAGGATGAGGTTACTTTTTGATGTTATCCCTGTCACCTACTGAATACAAAAACTTCTTGTTTTCTCTAATTACTCACTATGACACTGCTTACTGGTGCAAACTTATGATGTTAAATGCTGGAAAAATTAAACAAATTGTAACCTGTTCAAGTAGTTTTAGAATATAATCTTTATTATCACGAATTCATTAAATTGGTGTGTAAGGTAAAATTATTGTAAAGTTCTGATTAAAGTACTCAAATATTTTTAACTGTCAAAACAAAGTCCTACTTTAAATAAATTACTGAGAATGTCAATTGAATAAGTAGTTAAGGAAGGTAAATATATCTATTAAATTTTATTTTGTATGTTCTGTGTTATGTAATAATTGTAATTCTTAAACTCAATGAGAAAAATGAGTTATATGTAGATTTATTTAATTTTGAAGTCATTGGTCAAAATTTTTTTCTACTTTAAATGTAACAATCTTAGTGTATTTGCGGTTTTTATTTTAAAATTCAAAATGATAAAATCCTGTAAAAACAGGCAATAAATAATGGTAATATTCATTTCAATATTATCAAAAGAGTAATATATTATTGTTTTATCTTATACTGAGATTTTTTAGCTCAAATGTGCTTTAGCCCAACTCTTGGCAACCTTTCTTGGATGGGCGATAAACATGCCCAATATGGTAACCTTGATATTTTGCATGCATTATTTGGGGTGATAGATTTATGTGCATGGCTGCCATCTTGGATTTTTCCACCAGGGTTTGGCGCATTTCCCATGGCAATAATTATTGCGTTCTGGTAAAAATAACCCAATGTCAAATTCTCAAATTTTAAGATCAAACAGTTATTTCTGATTTGATCTTTTAATTACTGTATAATAATTTAAGGTCCGATTTCTGCCTTGACCTGAAAATCTGAGTCAAATTGACTATACCCAAAATTGAGAGTAAATTATTTTTAAAACTAAGAGTCTTTTTGTTGAAAATTTTTGAATCCATTATCAGTTTTTCGTTAACTCAATAAATTTAAGTTGCTTTTAATTTTGTTTATTGATTGTCAATTAGTATACTATAATGATTACCATTTCATTTATTTGAAGTAAAAATTTTCTGCCATCATTTTTTCATAAAATGTAAAATAAAGTATACATTTTAAATACAGTCTATTTTAAAAAATTTTATAATTCCAAGTTGTAGTAGATAACAAATAAATTTAAATAACTGAAGTTCAACTTCTCTTTCCCCAGGAACCTAAGTTAAGAAGTTAGTTAAGGTTAAGTTATTGGTTTAGGAAAAGGTTTTTTTTTTCTTATTTCTAACACAGCAGGCTAAGTGGTCAAATAATCCTTGTTCCAATTTTATTGTATGCACAAAATATTTGGTTAAGGTCAAATCTGAAGTAAAATTTCATTACCACAATGCCCTAACAAACAACAAAAAAAAAAGAGGTTCTGGTTACTCACCATAAATTTATGGGTTCATGATTTTTTTTACATTTTTCAAAGCTGAATTTTAGATAATTTTTAAATTGCAAGTTATTTAGGTGGTACGAAAATGCTCTATTTCTTTTCTAATTAACAATATATTGGCATAATACTTTGGTGATTCATTGCTATTAGTCAGAGTTAGGGCAAATTGAGTACATGGCATTGAAATTTTATCTGTAAGTAAAATCCATTTGACTAAATTTTTTATATCGATCATGATTTGAAAAGGCAGTTTTTATTAAAAATGCAAAAAGAAAAAATATCTTAGTCCAACGATTAAATGATTTTTTAAAAATATTTCTAAGTTTCATAATTTAAAAAGGTGGTTTTTATTAAAAAGGCTAAACGAAAAATCCAAAATTTCCAATATTTGAGAATAATTTTTTCAAAAAAAATTTCCAAGTTTCATAATTTAAAAAAGTGGTTTTTATTAAAAAAGCTTAAAAAAAAATTCTAAGTCCAGTGTTTTGAAAACACCGCTTCGCTTAAAACACATTGGCAGAATTTTTCCACTCCTTAAAACACGGTAAAATTGCCAAAGATGACACAAAAAAAAAATCCAAGATGGCAGCCGTGCACACAATTCTAGAGTAGTCCCCCCCCCCATGTGTGTCTACGAGTTTCGTACAGCCTGCGGTAGGTTTGTTTTCGAACTTATTTATTCTTCCTTGGACGACATGTTGTTTATATTTGCGGAGTGTCTCGGGGAGGTTGCAATTCCAGAGACGCTCTTCAGATATGCACCAAATTGGCAATTTTTAAAAAATCGGCAAGCAGTGGGCTAAAGCACATTTGTCCCAATTTATTTTTTTTTTTCCCTAACACAGCAGGTACTTTGTCTTAAGGACATTGGCCAGTTTACACCGTGAATTCTCATTGGGTACTCTATTATCTGAGCACCATAG
This sequence comes from Dolomedes plantarius, assembly GCA_907164885.2. Classification (NCBI taxonomy): domain Eukaryota; kingdom Metazoa; phylum Arthropoda; class Arachnida; order Araneae; family Dolomedidae; genus Dolomedes; species Dolomedes plantarius. Next base: position 168,594,607 of record OU015493.1, read on the forward strand.
AGGTTAGCCGACATTGCTCCTATGAGGGGACTGCTGAATAACATCCTTGCTTTATCTGGGGTTGACTATGAAAATCTTATATTATGATAATCATCTAGATAGTATCAACCTGTAACATAATGTTTCTAGTTGTTGTAAGTCATAATGATGAGCTAGAATTCAGCTTTATTAGTGAAAGAAATGTAGTTCTCTTATTTTTGAAGTCTGAGTAAATAGAGCCATGCAATGACAAAGTGAGAGATGTTGGCCTATTGTTTTTCTCATAAGTTTCACCTTACAGTTTATGAATTCTCCTTGCTTTGGAGCATATTCCCTATTACTGAATTCAGGACACTGTAAGAGGGCTTTAGAATAGTGTTAAATGTCTTCACAGAAATGGTCTTATAATAGAGCTTAAATCTCATCATGTTTCATGCTTTCAAAATTTGTCATTCCTTGTTCACTGTTTAGGTTCAAGCAAAACTCATATAGCCATTATAGCATTGTAATGAAAAATTTAGTCTACTTCTCTACCCTGACCAGTTGACTGCTGCTGGCAACTTAACTTATAACTTCCTTGAGGTAACGAATTAGCCTTATGCTTATCATTTTTGTTGCAAAGATAGATCTATCATTCAAAGCATCATTTTCTTATATATTGGTTATCTACAACAGCTTTTTTTATGCCTGATAAATAATAAAACTATTGTCCACTTGTTGCAGCCATCGATCTGTAATATTTACCCTTTTATCTTAGGCTGATGATAGAAACCAGACAATTATCAAAATCAGACAAAAATTCATTTTATGTTATAGTTCAGCTATTAATTTTGGGAATTAGCCTTAGACAGTGGTAATCATCTGGTAGGGATTCTGTTCAACAGACGCCTTGAATAATCTTTTGCAATCTTATTTTAGTTTTCTCCCCCCCCCCCCCCCCCCCTATTTTTTTTATAGCTTGAACTACTGAATTCTCATTATAAATTTCACAGCCTAAATTCGTACGCTAAAACTACTGTGAATAATAAATCTAATACTTTAATATAAATATATATATAAACAGTTTTAGAGATTTAAACTGCCTGTGGTGGCCTTATGGTACAGTGAGCTGGCTTTCGGTGCTGAGATCGAATCCTGGCATTGCACCACTAAAATACCCCCGGTTTGTGTATGTGATAATACTGGTCCGCCTATATGGTGCTTCCATGATAAAATGGTCAGCAAAAACTGCAGTGAATAAAGGCGAGTGTCTATCCAACAAGTGCCTCCACATTGGGGAAAAAAAAAATTTTTGAACTCTAAATTTGTTGCTGTGGCACGTGTTTACTAAAGTATTGTATTTATAGTTTTTCTTTAAAATGCTCATATTTATAATTACTGAATTGAATTAATTTTATTACTATATTATGAGCTACATTTCATTATTGAAAATTGCTTTGTGTAATTTGCCGTACTAAAACTATATTTTCCTTTTTCAGAAACACGAAAATATACAAAAACATGATACCTTAGGTAATACCAGATCTACTTCAAGAAGAGAATTTTATAAAGTTCCTGTATCTAAGGTTTCTTTTACCTTTTTTCTTCAAAAGTTTTAAATGTAGTTTTTTTTTTTAAGTGCTTTATGTTCAGTTTTTCACTTTTGAAACATGCTGTCACCATTATTGCTGAAAAAGTTCAGTGGGAATGCAAAACCCTTTTTATGGACTTAGCTTGCTCACATCTGCACTTCTTGGGATCCATGTGTGTGTGTATATGTTTTTAAAAAACATTCAAGAAATAATTCTACCCCCCAAAATATATATGTTAGTCCAATATTTCATAAATTTTTTAAACATTATACCCTTTGATATGACGTTAAATCTAATGTACACTCTGGTAAAATTTCTACAAATGAAAAGATTTAAAAAAAAAAAAAAACTTCCAAGCAAGGCAGTTTTGATAAATTAAAATTATATATATCATAGGTGAATTGACAAATCTGTCTTATTACAAAGAGTGCCATCATTTTGTAAAGTGCTAGGCTAATTGGAAAATTAACAACTTTCTAATTAGCCTGATATTTTTTAGGCTTATTATAATGAGCCTATACAACTTTAGGCTAGCTAAAAAATTACTTTGGGACTATTACAATAAGCCTGGATAAAACCAGGTTGTTTGAGCAAATTATTGTGTATTTTTTTAATTAGCCTAAAGGTGTATGGGCTCATTACAATAAGCCTAAAAAATATGAGGAAAGTTGTCAATAATTTTCCAATTAGCCTGGCATATTGCGAAATGACAGTGTTCTTTTCAATAAGTCGAATTTGTCAATTTGCCTATTACATATACAACAAACAGAGACTGAAGAAATTAAAAGTGATCCTCTGTAGTCATTCAGACCAACATGACTAGATTATTTAATTAAAAAAAATTAAACTGTCACGGGTTTATTCTATACTTTAAAAAATAAGAGAACAGGTTTGAATAAAATTGAAAATATAAAACTAAATATGCCTTTTACTAGAAAATAATGGTTTGGTAAATTTTTAAGATTATAGAAGGAAAACAGTTTTGTCCTTTTTTGTTATCTTGGTACTGTACTAATTCTTCCTTAAGACCTTCTTGGATAACTCTTTCAGACTAAGGTCTGGCTCAGTTTGGGAACTACTGTTCTAGATTTGGATAAGCACCCAGATTGTCTATAGGGAAAAGTTGAGGTAACTGTTTCAGTCAGGAGGCTTTGTTTAGAAATTAATGTTTCTGAAACTCATAGATTATGCATAAACAGGTCACTTAGGCTGTAACTATTAAAATCTAATGCAATGTTTTGTTTTCCTACTTTAAGGAACATTTTTAGCAATTTTTGAAAGACAGTTCACTGATCTTTTCATCGGGTTCTTGATTAAATGCACCGGCAGATGACTTGTACCATGATTGAGAGCTGTTATGTCTAGTATTCCTCTTTTAAATTTGTCTAGTAAATTCATTTTCTTTCTTTCATTTCAGACATTGAGTAATTATCTTGATTTGTTTTGCTTGAATGTGATCTATAATATTCCCACTAGTTTTTCAGGTATTTTTAGTTACATTTAATTGAATACTGGACAATTTTCAAATCATCATAGGGTCATGTGTTATATTGCTGTCAGTTAAAATGGAGGACCTTTTATCAGATCAGTAAGATATGAAGATTATTAATTCTATTTAATGTTACAAATTTATAAAGTATCCAAAATATTTAATTATTTATATTAATATTGCTAAACACACTAAGTTAAGTGTAACTGTGGCAAATATAGTTTTATTTAGGGATATAGAAACATAATCACTTATTAATTTTTATATTCAAAATTTAATAAAAAATTTAAATGTATAAAAGTGTGTTAAGTATTATATTACAATTTAGGTTAACATCTCAAATAGCTGAAATATACTGAATAAGTTTATTGGTGATTTTGTATTCTGTTAAAACATTTTTTATAAATATGTTATAAATCATGTTTTTTTAAAAATATTTATTCAAACATGAAAATCATCACTATCTTCTATATATATAAAACGTGTAGGTATGCAGCATAAAAATGGTGATATTTCTACACTCTGAATGGGAACTGCTGCAACTACTAGATGTAAACATTAGCGGCCGACCGCGTGTGGTGGTTTCACAATAGCACATAATTTGGTAAAATTTAATGGCTGTATTTTACACGTGAAGAATTTTAATTTATTCACGAGATAATTTATTCTTTTGTTCCATCAGTTTTTCTTAATGTATGTAAGAGGACAAACTTTTGACAAAATATGTTTAGACCTATCAAATCCAGTGTTTAATCATGGACAGTTGTATGTAGGTTTATCCAGAGTACGTTCTTTTGATTCTGTCTCTGTAGTATCTCCTATTTCTGAAATACTCAACTGTGTATATCAAGAAGTTTGAGGAATATCACAGTAAAATATTAATAATTGCATTATAATATCTTAATAATAAGAGTTAGTTGTCTACACTTTTTTTAGTAGTACTTGCTGAATTTTTACCCCATTTTATAAGTGAAGAAATTTTCCCAACAATTTTTTATTTGGTATGATTAAGTGTAGATATCTGAAATGTGAACAATAGTACATATAGAGAGTGATGTAATCCACACTATATTTTAGTACTTGCTGAATTTTTACTCCTTTTTTAATGAAAAAATTTGTCTCTAACAATTTCTTATTTGATAAAGTGTAGATATCTTAATTTTGAAAAATATTACATACAGAGAGGAATGTAATTTTTAAAATCTTTGTTGTTGGGTTTCTCAGTCTTATCTTTAACTCTGTTCTGAAGTAATAGAAATTCATATTTTTTTAATCATGATGTTTTAGAATCATCCTTATAGAGAATTTTGCAATGATTATAAATTTTTTGACTGAGATCGCACTACCACTTAACAACGTATATTTATGATGACAGGTAATAGACATACGTTTCTTTCAGTTGAGTTGTTTTGCAAAAGAAAATATAAAACTAAACAACCATGCTGGTCGCGCAGCGGCTAGTTCTTTATATTAAATGTCATAGTATTGTTCAGGGTAAACATGTTTAGTCACTAATCTAATTTATCAAAGAGGTAGAAATTTAGTTCAAAAATTTCAAATTCCAGCTCCCTTTTACAATCAGATATCCTAAAATTTTTAGAAATCAAGTGCTAAACTCTAAATTGAAATAAGGCATGAATAATGAAGATTTTTTTTAAACCATGATTATCATTAATCATACATCTATATTTGAACCAATTTTGCTGAATACTATACTATACTGGCATTTAATTTAAACCAAATATCATGTGTGCAACATTAGTCACTTCTCAGGGGACAAACTCTTAGAGAACCCTTGTAACAATGCAAGCTATGTTATTTCAATGTCACAAAACGCATATGTGCTGTTTTAAAGACTATGTTATGTTATGATTAATGAAATGTTTTTCTTGGTAAGTCATTTGTGTATTAATCATCTGTGTTTTGATTAGTTTATCTTGTTTATATATTTTACAGGAAAGTCCTGAGGAAAAAAAGGTTAGAGAATTATTTGCCCTAAGTCAAATGTTTAAACTTGACTATCATAATAATCTTAATGAGTTTGATGGAGCTGGAGTTGATATTTTCAAGTATGATAAAAAATCATTTTCAAAGTCATTTGCTAAACCTGCTGGTAAGACAGAGTTTACAGACAAAGTTCAAGAGCAGGAATCTGATATCAAATCATTTATTCCATTGAAAGGATTTGTTGCTAAATTTAAGCCATACACTACAGCTGATATAGTAGCATCATCTAATGTCCCCATCACTGAAGTTCCATGGGATGATGAATTGATCTGACCGGCACTCTGAGAACATAATTTCTGTGATTTTGTTTTAAAAATTGCAACAAGGGTAATAAGATGATGAATGTCTAGAATAAAAATTTATTTCTTTTTTTTTTGTGTGTGTGCACAATTTTGCACATATTTGTAAATTTTGTAAAAAGACTTTGCAAAATAAAAAAATTTTTGTATAAAAATAATTTGTCTTGAAGAAAAAATATTAACACTTCTATGGCACAAAATTAACTGGATAAATATAAATGTATTGTGTTTATAAACATTCAGAGATACAGACGTTCATATTTTGTGCTGTAGGCTTATTCTGTTAAGTACAAATTTCTGGTGTAACCTATGCCAGTAGCATATCAGTCCATTGTATCTACTTACCAGACAATGGCCGAATGGCTAGGGCACTGGCATGCAGTACCAGTCTGTGGGTTCAAATCCCACTCTTGGCATGGATGTTTGTAGTCGTTCAGAATCGGCTTTAAGCAATAGGTCCCAGTCTAATTAGCTCTAGTGTAGCAAAAAGTTGACTATAGCACTCTAAACCAAACCAAACCAAACCCTTGTATCTACTCTATCGGTAATAGTTCTCTTTAGTATCAGGTGCCTGATGCTAAGGTGTAGAAAGAGATGATGAACAATAGAGGCTACATATGATTATAAACACAAAGGACAAAAGGGAGAAAGAAGTGGAAGCTGGACAGCTATCGCTGGGACCTCTATGTGATTCTTGGAGAGTGGAGGTCTGCAGGACATCAGTGTGTGATCTACGTGGAAATAACTAGTAGAGACAGGTGCAACCCCAAACTGGGAATTGTAGGAGATCAGGGGTGTAGAGTCAGTTCAGAACTGGGAGAGTTAGGGGTAGCAATCCCAGCGATCACTACATGGTCCAAATTTTTTTTTGTTCGTTTTATCATGAAATATTTAGCCTATTCTTTATCTGTCATGGTTAATGGTAAGAATAAGACAAATTAAGATAATGGCAGTAACAAAAAACAGCAAGCCATCTCAATGAAAACAAAGGTGGTGATTATAAAAAAATTAGATTGTGGTGAGAAAATGGTGAATGTGGTGTACATGTGAAACATTCAACTACCGATAGAATCTATAAGAACATGGACTGTATTATGGATCATGTTAAATCATCTAAGTTTTCCTTGTCATCATGCTTCACCTTATAAAAAAAAATGGCATGGGACCAATATCTGGAAGGATTTAAATAAGAATCCAACCCCCAGATGATTTAGTTTTAATTAACATCAGTACTTTTGAATACACTTTGTTTTCTTTGATATTAATGTATACTTAAAGGATGCATTTAAACAACTCAAGCAATGTACTCTACTTTCATAATTTTTTCTTTATTTAAAAATAAAATTTTTTTAATTATAAAAAAATAAAATTAATAAAAAAAAATGAAACAATCAATATATATATATATATATATATATATATATATATATATACACATATGTAAATTTGGTTATATTTATAAAAGACAGGAAGAAAAGTTTCTCTGTACTCAAATGACAGTAAGATTATGCTATGTAATTGATTTTTTTTAAAATGAAGATAAGAAAAAAATTGCATACATCCTCCTGTAATCTATATGTTATGTATGCTTTAGAAAAGGGTTTTCTGTTTAACCCTTTGACGTGAACATTATTTTCGTAAATTTTAAACTAAAAAACTCTAAAAATTGTATGTCCTGATCCCTGAGACAAATAATATATGAATAAAATAAAATCTACATTCTCCCATTCATGTGTGGGTGGTGGTCACGCAGCGCAACCAGCGTGTGTCTAGGTCTTTGAAAGTTAGCTGCGTTAGAAGGGGAAAAAAACTTACCTTGTTTCGTGAGCGTTTCCAATGAATGACAATAAATGTGAACTTCTTAGATAATTTGTATTTAAAAATGCAGTATATATATTTTAACATTATTTTACAAAATTAAAATAAGAAAAATAAAAAAAATAATAAACAATTGTACAATTTTGGTATAGTAGGAAAAAAAACATGGTGAAATTTTAAAACATTTCAAAGAACAAAGAGTTATTTCTTATGAAATTGTTCAAAGCATGCTTTGTCGTCTTGATACATGCATAAACCTGCATTGCATGTTTAACACATAAATCTTGTTCTGTGGGGTTTTTCCCTTGTGCTACAAAGTGTGCATCGCCGTGGTTTACATTTTATTGGCATATGGTCGGCATTTTTCAATCTTTTTGGGTCTGGAACATTAGGTTTGTGGCTTTTTATGCAAACAGGGCTTGATAGTTTTCTTTTGGGAACACATCCTTTATTTCCCATTGTAATCAAACTGCTGATGATACCCATTCTGAAAGACTTAATCCTAGCCCTTTGCGAGACATTTGAATGTCAACAATAGAAAAAAAATTACAAAATACTAAAATATATTCTTATTAATTATTTTAAATTTAAATAAAACTTTTACGCGAGTACTATTTTCAAGAAAAAAAGTACAATATATTTAAATCACAAAATAACGGAAAACTGAAATTTTCTTCTATATAAAAATTACTGTACTAGCCTGGGAGTAAACGTAACGTTCAATGCACAGAAAAGCACAAACTGAAAAGTCCTAAACGAGAAACACCAAAAACACATGTTCTCTGAGGATATAAAGGGCACGTGTTGTTGATAAAATACATGTATTGATAAAGTGCACCTGTTGTTGATGTGGTATAATGTGCATGTGCAAGACCCCTTTTCACTCTCAAACAATCTTTTCCAGTAATAATAGATACCCCTTGTATTGAAAACCAGCAAATGCCAGCTGTGTTTATTTGGTGGTTGCAGGGTGCGACCACAGACCATTTTCCTAAAAAAAGGAACATGTTTTATGTATCTGGTTCAAATAAATGCTATTTATTTATTGTTTATGATAGACATGATGGTGTAGGATGAATAATTTCTGAAATTTAAGATTGTTTGTATGGATAAAAAGAGGTTATTTTGAGTCATTAAAAATGACCTTTAAATAACGGCATATTGGAAGGAATTAGAGCTCAAAATTTATGATGTTGCTATCTGTTAGTGTTATTTAGAAGTAAAGGATAACTAATCAATAAGTTTTAACTGAAAAATCGCAGAAAAAAATCGAAAATGTGTGGTTTCACGACGCGACCACCACGCGTTAAAGCGTTAAAATTGTTTTTATTATTGTATAAGGATAATAAAATACATTGATTTTAGATGTTAAAAATTTATTATTTTTTATTTTTCCATTTTAATGTACAAACCAGAGCTAGGTGATCTGAAGGAAAACATTCATTTGGCAACCCAACTTCAGCAGTAACCATTTCATGACTAGGCATCGGTACAATGTCAGTAACTTCTAGGAAATCTTTAGAATAGAAGATATAATCTAAACAACCTTGAAATTCTTCAGTAAAGTTTGTGTAAGCTGGTATACCACAGGCACTTTCTAGACATAAATTGTGTCGAAGTGTAGTATCCTCAACTGAATCTGAAAGGTAAAAATTTTAAGCATTTTCTTTATGCAACTCTTATTATTTATTCTCTTTAAAAGATAAAATCTATAGTTGAATTAATTTAGCAATAATGAAAAAATTATGGTAAATCACAGTACTAGTGAAATTATATAATACAGTAATTCTAGTAATCTATACTAGAATTACTGTACTCTATATATAAAGAGAGAGTGGATTTTGTATGTGGAGGGTAATCTCTGAATCCACTGCACCTATTCAATAAATTCTTTCACTATTTGAAAGGTACATTATTCCAGATGGACATAGGCTATATATTATGTATATCTGATTACTAGAAAGAAAGTTAGGGGCCTAAATGTTGAGCTGATGCTTCATCTTTACAACTTTTCCTTTGTCAACCATAGTCAAGTAACCATAGCAACACATCAAACGATATTTTCATTTATTATCAGTTAAAACCTTTAATATTTTAAAGATTCAAGTGGAGGAGGTATTGATAAATACAAAAAGGATTTTTGAAATTGGCAACGTTTAAGGGTTTATTGAAGAAAATTACATTTGGAACTACACTTTTTATTGGATATTTAAGGTAAAAAAATATTTACAATTTATTGGCTATCAACTGGAAATTTATTGGTGTAATATTACAGAACTTTATTTAACTTTATGTTTTGAATTTATGTACAATTTTATGAACAATTTGCGTAAATCGAACTTAAATTATTGAACTTTATTAAAAAATTAGGGTGTTTCATTGAAACTGTGAAATTTATTGATTATTTTGAATAGGACTATGTTTGTTCCTTTATAAGTGAAAAAGTATTGCTTCAATTGAGCTGAAATTTTGTATAGATATAGTTGATAGTTCAGATTAAAACATAGGCATATTATTTTTTGAAAATCGGGCCCCGGAATATTTTTAATTAATGTTGTAATGATTTTGTCCCTAAAAGTTGCTTATTTCGACAGCTTCCGCGGCTGTCTTCGCTAACAGCGAGACTATGGGACTCACTCGTACCAAAATAGGCACGCAGGTGGCCCCGGACACGATTCAGTGCCTGACATAGCCGGATTTTTAAATTTTTAATTTAAAAAAAGTTATTAAATTTTTTGTGCCATATTTGGTGATTTCAATTCATTTTGAATCAATTCATTTTAAAACCTCAGAAAAACGAAAAATGTGGTATACCATGAAGTTTTAAAATAAATTATACCTACCTAATATTTACTTAAGATAGACGATTGTTCAATCCGGGCAAAGTCGGGTTGGACCTCTAGTTTTTATATATATTTATCAAATAGTTAAAATTTCCACAATATCATGTACAGTTATTCTCATAATTTTTTTGGTACTTACCCACTATATTATTTTTCCAACTTGGACAACACTGAAAGTTTCCAGATGTAACAAAGTTATAAGCATCCGAGTCAGGAAGGCTGTTGAAATCTCCACAAAATATTATTCCAACTGAATTAGTCATCTGAAAAATAGCTTAATATGAATACTGAATCCTAATGGAATAAATCTTAATTATTTAATAAATAAAATAAACCAAGAAATGTTTCAACTAAATGCTAGTAACATCCGGACACCCATTTTTAAGTATAATTTTATCATAAATTACAATAAATAACACACACAATTTAACATTTTTTGACAAATAGTCTTCTAGTTTTGTTTTGTTTGTTTGTGATGATTTCAAATCTAGATGTCAAATTTTGCGATCAAGTAGAATTTTCAAGCAAACAATATTTTGTCCATTAAAAATGCCTTTCTTTTATTCAGATAATTTGGCAGAATTAAGTGATAATAACTATGTGTTACTATGCTTATGTACACAATTTTCTAGAGCACTTTTTTTTTTAAACCTCACTTTTTAAATTTAGCAGTAATGTGAGATATACAGTTGGCTCTCTGTTTAACGACTTTCAAGGGACCGTGAAAAATCGTCCTTAAGTAGAGATCGCCTTTAAACAGAATTTGTGAAAGATTACATTTCCCATAACGTTTGAAGGGTCGGGACTGGGAAATATCGTCGTTAAGTAGAGCGTCATTAAACAGAGAGCCAACTGTATTTTCTTTTCCAGAAAAATTTTGGATACATTCTTTGGAAATGCAGTCTTTTTGTTATTGCTCGTCACTTTGGTTTTCAGGTTCTCCAGAATTTACAATTTTAGAAATAAGATCTTTTGTGAAATATTAAGCCAAAGTTCTTTACAGTATTCCATAATCTTACAAATACCTTAAGCAGCTGCTCATCTATTGGTTACCTCAAACAAGTTCACCCTTTTACCCCCGCCAAATGCTGAGAACTTGCAGAAATTAATTCAGCTTCATTCAAAGTTCAATTTAATTTAGGAACATATTTATTTCTTCTATGGAACAACTTAATTTTCGCTTCACTTATTCTGGGATATTTGCTCTTTAGGTAAAGAAAGTACATAACACCTTTGAGCCGTTGCCATCACAAAGTTTATTTCATATTAAAACAATGTGAAAAGGAAGACCTTAGCTAACTTGAAACTGGTTTTTCTTACTTGAAGTTAGTACCTTCCTTTTAGGTCAGTTCATTTAGGTATACTGATTTTTCTGCTCTCAAGTTCATAGGAGACTAAAGAAATAAAGCATACTCACACAGGAGGCATTTGTAACAACTGTTTAGAGGATCTTTAATCATAAGTTATTTGAAACAACAATGGTTATCACATAGTTTATAATATCAAACTTTAGACACTCAATAAGAAACTTAAATGTTCCACTTCTACTCGGAAACAAAGAACAAAGTGGGGAAAAAAATTAATATGAGTCAGGCCTATTGAAATGCCTATAACTTCAATTGTACAAAAAGAAAAACATTCTTCTGCATCAGATACAGGAGATAAGCAGCTATATTGATGCCATTTCTCTGAAATCTTGATGTAATATGAAATTTAGGGATAAAAGGCTGTAGGCAAAAACAATTCTTTTAAAAGAAAAAGGATATTCAAAACATGTTTCCAAATTTCAAAACATTAAACCAAGAAAGTATGATACTATAGTACTTCAGTACAATGTGCTAGATTATTTAATGCAAATATATTTTGAGGCATGAGAAAAAATATTTAAGGGATAGTTACTGCACAGTTGTGCTATTTTCAATGAATGTCTCTGACATTCAATGAAACGTGAATTTCTGAGTATTTTCATTTGATAAGTGTACTTTCATTAGAGAATTACACATTCACAAAGTCAAAATTTCCCAATTTTCTTCAATTAAAAAATGAAATTCAGGTCAATAAAATGTCGCAATTTAATGTCCACATTTATTTCATTTCTGCATCATTATTACATCTGAGAACATTTTCACATATAGTTAACTTGCCCTACACGCAAAAAAAATTTTCATTATCTATATATTTAAAAATAATTGCAAGTACTACTAAAACTTGCACTAAGTAGGAAAAAAGGGGTTAATTTAAAAAAAAAAACATGAATAATATTTTTCTGTTAAACACTTCAATATGTAAAAATTGTTATTAATTTACTATTTTTTTTAACTTTACTATTACTACTTGCTATTTATTTTTTTTAACTTCTAGAGAAATAATATGCAATGAGAAAAATATTTAATAAAACACACAAAATTTTGAAACACTTCAGAAGCTTGATATTAAAAATCCTGTAAATGCTGTCATATATTTGAGTTAATATCACAACCACTCTATATTGTTTTGTATATTACACTCTTGCTATTAAAAAAACTTATTTAATGAAAGTTTTTTTTTTCTAATCACACAGCTTCTTACTGTTAAAACTCTTATTTTTTTAAAATATATATATATATATATATATGACATTCCATAAAATTTCTAAAATAATGCTTACCTTTGTTTTAACAAGGTGTTCCAAATAATAAACACAAAGTGCTGCTTGAAGAAGTCGTACTTCAGGCATGTCTTTATTAGAATATAGATGGGTATTGGCTATTAAGATTTTGTTTTCAGGATTTTCCACATTTTCTAAAAATATTGTCTACAAAGAACCAAAATAAAACTTATGGATAGTAAGAAATAAAGACATATTTCTACATTTCAGTAAAATATGATTAACAGTTTCAAAAAAATTATTATTCCTCAAATATATACATTTAAATTAAATACAGCTAACAATATTTAAAGTTTATATTATGGGACATGGATCAATAAAATGTTCTTTGGAATAGGAAATTTTTGCTAACTTCTTTTCCCTGTTCAGAGGATGGTCATGAGGGAGGGGAGGGGGTCAGAGTTAATCGTACTAATTGCAGGATATGTGAATGCAATCGGGACATGTGATGCAGATATTCTGTTCTCCCTAATTTCCCAACACTTCGAACAGATTTCAGTAAACAAACTACTGATGTGAAAAGGAAACTAACATTTTTCATTTATCAAGATTTTAGCATAGTTTGTATTTTACACCTTCAGAAATTATCAGAAAATAATTCAGGACAATTTCTGAAAGAAAAGAAACCATCCAAAACTAAAAACATTGTATATTACTAAAAATAATAAAATAATAATAATAATAAAATTAGAATATTAGAACTTTATATGCATCAAAATTAAACCACAATTTACTGTAAATATCAGAAATTTAGGATTTGTTTCCAAAGTGGATATTATCTAAAATATATTTTTACTTTTTTCCCATAAGTACTGTGAATGTGAATAAATAAATTTATAAACATGAGCATTTATTTTCAATACTGTCAAAATGCATGAATACAAAGGGGGTTATTAATATTACCTCTGACATAAAAAGTTGAAAAGGAAAAAGACAATTTCAATATTACTATATATAAATAAATATATATATATATATATATATATGACAAGCGTAAACTCTCGCACTCCCTCTTAATACTTACTATAAAAATATGCAGTCAGTACAAACGTAGGCCTGTGGAATTAATTACATCTAAATCCTTTATTCAATAACTATTAATTACACCGATTCAATCTGTGCCATTTGCGATCTCTCATCTCGGCTGACGCAGACAACCTGTCAGTCGAAATCCCAAAGATGCTCTGATAAATCCTCTGTTAATATTCAAGCGGCAAAACTATGCGCATGCTCCGTGATGTCTATATAATGTTCCAAGACGAATTCATATTATATAATAGTTTCACTCCTTGAACGCCAAATGCCTGCTTCTAAAAATACACTCGCGCCTGACCGCAGACGCGTCAAGGCCACATCTCAAAAAGGGATTCTTTTTCCCAACTCACGCGAAGCATTTCAATTAAATCTGTGAAAATGATGGCACTCGGTGCTAAATATTAAATTATTCTGAAGCCCCATTTAAAGTTTTCTTGATCGCCCCCTCCATATTTTAGCCTTACGTTTTTCCTTGACATATATATATATATATAAATCTCTCCCCCTCAGAATTGGTTGGATTATCCACATCACTCTAAAAATGTTATATTAATTTCACTGATAACTATCTCAAGACAACCATATACTCCTAATTACTTTTAGGACATTTAAAAATCTTTCATCTTTTCCACAACCTTAATTAAAATTATTTTTGCTGTTGGACAAACTGTCACTTTTTTTGTTTGTTTGCTTATTGTAAAAATACAGTTACACAGTGTTAATACAGTGACAAGTGTAGAAATAGCAACAAATTTTTGTGTTTCAACTTATTCATTTTCTTTAAGGATTAATGCAAAAATAATGTTGAGGTGTTAGCTAGCCCAGCCCAGCCCACCTCACTAATAATGTCACAAACCTTTTACAAGATAAGTACCTTTAAAAAGAGTTTTTTTAAATATTCATTTTAAAGAACTGTTGATCAGCTAATTTGATTGTTATGAAGGTTAAAAATAATAATACAGTTACCTGAAATGCAGTATCCTGAGAAAGTAGTTTGCCCATATCCTTATAGTTTCCACTAACTTTTGATAGTAAATCACCAAAAATTCCTTTTTCTTTAATAATTTCATTTAACAAAATACCTTTATTGAAAAGAACCCTACATGAAAAAAGGAGATGTTGGAATTATTTTTCACAGAAATGTATATATCATATTTTTAATCTGGTATATTGTTATATATAATTATTGATGTTAAAAGAAGTGATTAAGTGTGTACGTACAGTTAAAATGTAGTAAGGCGGCTGAGTGTCTAAGTGGATGGCTGGTGGATTTTAATCAGGTAAGATAAAAATTAGTTTTGAAGTCACCCCTTTGTCTGACCTTAAAATCCTGTATTCCCTAAATTGCTTTCTTTCTTTCCTAAGTCTATGTCTGGGTAACTCTATATCCTCCCCTTTATGTCTCCCGCGAAAGTCCGAAAGCAACTGGAGCCTAGATGCCTTGAATCATGACACCTGATGACCGGGCATGCCCAACTATCTAACTTTTTCTCATCCCTTTCTTTTATTTTTCCTTCTCTTCTTTTTTTTCAGTCAACTGAAGGTATCATTAACCTTTTTTAATGAGTAATTAGTAATATCCAAGTTGAGCTCAACTAGTTAAAAGTAATATAAAGTAAAATAAAAATATAGACAGGTTATGATTCAACGTTTTAGGGGTATTCACCAGCAGGGCCGCCCAGAGGGGGGGGGGGGGACTGGGGCACTTTGCCCCAGGCCCCCAACTGCCGGAGGGGCCCGAAAATTTTTTAAAAAATATATTTATTAGATTTCCTCCGAAAGAAAATTCTGAAACTTGTACTGCACTTCAAAATTTAAAAAAATATCCTGAAAAAAGGGGCCCCTCCAAAAATAAAAAAAATTATTCGATTAATCAGATTTCTCTTACTACAAAATAGTCTTCTGAAAAATAGTCTTGGGGCCCCCAACAGAAGCTTGCCCCAGGCCCCGTAAAGTCTCTGGGTGGCCCTGTTCACCAGCCACCAGAAATTTGTTAATTTGTTTAATTGATTTAACATGTGAAATGATTGGAGATTATTGTGTGTAATGAAATTAAATGTAAAGCTGCAAAAGAAGAAATGTTAGAATTATGGAAATTAAATAAATGAATTATTTTGCCTCTAAATCTGAATTTAGTTGTTACTGAGTAATGTTTTCTTGGGAGAGCCAACATGGGGATTGTTTGTATCTGCAAAGAAAAAAAATGCTAGTTTTAAGCATTTTAAGAAACTATACGATCACGTTGCTTTGTAATACCTCTTAAGCATGTTAGAAAACTTAAAAGTTGTTAGTAATTTTTAAAAGTCATGCTAGCTTAAATGAGGAACTGAACTTTACAAATAGTGCCGTACCAAGTAAAGTACAATAAAATAGTACCTTGTTTAAACTTAATAACTTAGTGCTCTTACTCCAAAGAAAAACACAATAATATAACTGTAACTCCCAATGCATTTGAAAAATACTTATGTATAAACACTAACAGATTAAGAACTCAGATGAAAAGTAAACAATATTCAACACTTTGAAGGAAAAAATTATCAGTTCAATAAGAAAGTAATAATAATAATAATAATAAATCTGTCTGTATAATGATATTGCACATTTACCTATATAAATAAAGCAATTCCTATATCGTGTCACAATTCCAGGTGGACAGGCTACCATTATAAAATTCGGCCAAATTTGAAAATGTCGAAATCGGTGTATTTTTTTTTTTATGAAAGTACATATATGTTACATATTTGGAAAGAGATTTAAAAACTGATAATTTTTTCTGCATACACTTATTCTGTTACTTTAATAGTTTTAGAGATATTTCAATTCTAAATGCATACTCCACTGATACAAAATGAAAACACAGCATGATTCTCACTAAAAAATGAATAACTGACAAGATCTATTTTACCACCATGTTTTGTTTTGCTATTATTGAAGTATGTATGTTGTTTTTCAGTGTGATGTTTGAAATTCAGCCTACCAGTGTGACGTAATATATTTGGTTCCTGCAACTGCAATTGTGTGCATGCTTGATACTATATTTTGTGTTATTGATACTTTACAATAACTGAAGATGGCAACTACAGTAGATGCTTCAGTCAATATGATGGAATACGTTTTAAGTTGTAATTGTGCTTTTGTGTTGACATGTTGTGATGTTTGAACTTCAGACAGAAGGAAGTGGAACTAGGCTGAGATTGCCGAGTAGGGCATCTCAGTCCGTTGTGATATATTTTGTTTTTCTAATTCTCAATAAATGTTCAAGTTGTCCAACACCTGGAAGTCTTTAATACAAAAGAACCAAATGCCTACTGTGTTTAGTTTTTAAATTGATTTTGGTTAATAAAATTGAGAATTTTACTTTGCAGCTTTTAGTGGTTTGTTATAAATGTATATATTTTATGTTTTACTTTTCAGGTTTTTTGCTCCAACGATGAAAGGCTAAATCTAGCTGAATTCTGGGGACTTTAATTATAAATTTATATTTTTTATATTGGGTTTTCTTTTTATTCATGTGTATAACATTTCACATGCTTTTTTTCTTATGTTATTAATACTGTGTTTAGTTTTTAAATTGATTTTGGTTAACAATTATTCCACAATTTGACATTTTTACTTTACAGCTTTGAGTGGTACAGTTTGCAAAATGTTTTTGTGTATGACTGCCGAAAGAAATTGTTTTAAAGTTTTTCATGAATCTTAATGTAAATTGATAAGTAATTAACTGCTGTTAACTATTAGTAATACACTTTTAAAATTCAATAATTAATTTAATATTAACTTTATAAAGTTTATTAGTTTACCTGAATAAAGTTTTTTGTTTAAATGTTTTTATGCGGGTTTGTCATTATTTATCATGTTTATGAACTCAACATCCAATAAAATAGATATGCTCTCCTGAAATATTAAGAAATTTAAATTCATTAATTTCTCAAAAAACAAGCTTTTTAATGCCCATTTGTTTTAATAAACTATAATTATAAAAAATATTTAAATTTTATTTTGCTCGAGTCTCAAGAGGTTAATGCTGTTCTGTTAGAATTCAATTCCAGACTGGCACATGAAAATTTATCTTTTTGTAATGCAGGTATGCTCATATCATACCAGGTGGTGGTGGGTGTTAATACGAATAACAAATTTTTCTTTTTGTGGGGTGGAGAGAGACTGCAAATTAATAGTGCCTCTTATGAAAATTCTCCCTCTCACTGAATCAATTCAAAGCCGTCTGTCTGGTAGACAGATGGCCTGAGCGTAGCTGGCCGAAGCCCAGCTAGTGAATCAATAAGCATGTCTTGACTGTTAAATAACTGGTAAATAAAAAATTAATTATTACATGTATGAATTACTAATTATTCAAGACTAGTTAAGTAATGGAAATGGTACCAGTGTTTAAATGAAGTTCATATACTTTAATTTTTTGAAACCATATTTGAATATTTAGGAATTTTACATAAATATAGCCACTTATTTAACTTACTGCACACTTTATTTAAAAGTATCTAAAATTAAATTAAACTTAAATGAGATTTAATTTGGTTTCAGAAACTGTTTTCAGAGCACTCTATATACTGTATTTGTTACAAATTAGAGATGTTGAAGAAAGGCCTTTTTCAAAGCATAGGAATACTTACAAAAGATATCAGTACAGAATAATAAGTATCAACAGTTTTTAGGTTTCCTTTGGAAAACTATTATAAAAAGTGCAAAATTAAACTTCAAAATATATGTACATGTGGAAATCATCTCAATCTGTTTAAACCTCTGAACTGCAGGCAAAATTTTACGTGATTTGCTCCCCAATGCCACCGTTTTCCTTGCAAGTGCTTAGTAACACAGTGCGTTTGAAGAAAAACAGAGGCACAGTTTGCAATCTAAATATTTCTTGTTACAATGAAAAAACAAAAAATACAAAATTTAAATTACAGAATATAGTAAAAAGTAAGAGTTGGTACTAAGCTGTTGTGTAATATATCTTGAAACATGGTTGAATACATAAACTAACATCACATTCAATAATATGACAGCAGGAGCATGTCCTTGGCGAGCAACTGTTCAAGGTCAATTTATTGTGTTCCAAAGCAGTGGGTGTAGCTATGCAGCTATCAACAAATTACAGTGGCATGTATTTTGTGAAAATGTATGTATATGCCAAGGGCAGTAAACTCATTGAGTGTGCAAAGAATATATATATATATATACACGCCTATGGCAGTTAAGGGGTTAAGGAAAAATTTACGAGTTTTTATACAGATAAAATTTCAGTACCAGTTAGCACTTTTTAAAACTAGCAACTCTTTATATTTAAAAAATCTTAAGCAATTATAATGATAGTATAAATCCTAATGATTATAAGCAAGAGTAGTATGAATGGTTTTAAATGAAACTGTCTAAAATGAATGAGACAAACCCAAAAAAATATAACAAGGCCAATTTTACAACTCATAAACAGTAGGTCATAATATCTTAAGTTAAAAAAGGAATTTCAGACATATTTATTGCTCATTTCATGTTTGATGATACTTAAATTGATATCAGTTTACATATTTAATCTGAGAATAAACTGTGGATTATAAATTTGCATCAATCAAATATATTATCATAGTGTCCAAATCAATTTGTAACTGTTACTTACAAACTGAATTTAACATGTTAACTTAAACTTTATGAACACAGCCATTGTTGGACATATAATTTACTTTTATATGAACTAAAAGAATTTTATAAAACATTAGGTGGAATTTTGGTAACAGAAGCTTTGGAAATTAAATAAGTACAATTAATAAAAATGTAATATTTCATAGGAACACAATTCTATGAAATATTAAATTTTCATAGAATTGGTTGAAAGAAATTATTCCTTTAGCATATTTTCTAAAATACAACCCAGAAATTTTTAATGTAATCTGTTATGCATATTTTATACAAAATGTTTGAATTTATTTAAAATTTATATGAATTCTTAATAACCTTTTAGAAAAGATTTGACAGGAAATTCTGGAGGTTTTAAATGCACACATCTCAATAGGAATCAATCCAATAAGAAATGATGCAATAAGCATCTTAAACACCTTGAGACGAAAGAATAAATACTCAGATATTCTTCAAGAAAAATGTTATTGTTTTGAGAGAAAAGAAAGATGTTTAAGTGCATATCCCACCTTACAAAGAAAACATGTTTTTTTTATCCATTTTGCTAAAATATTTTCTAAGCTTGACTTTTGGAAATATCAAACACATTAGCAGAAAAAAATACCAGTTTTGGAAACACAATTGACCCAAGTTAGTTGGGGAAAATCCCTTTGGGGTGCAAGCGGGAGCCAGTGTTCTTATCCTCGTATTAATGTTCAGGAAATATAAAAACAACGGCTGTAAATAATCATCTGGCGTGACGACACAAAGACAAGGTACTTTAGTTTCACACAAATAGACAGAAATCAGAACAGTATCGCAACGAAGCTAAACAGAACACAACCGTCTTATTTCGAATGAAAACTAATTCTACAGAAAGACAAAACATTACTAGGAGTTGCCATTCTATGAATACAAAACTATCAAAATTATGATTACATTGGACTGGCATCTAAGGGCGAAAGAATAAACTATAAGTACTTTCAAACAGGTGTACTTAACTCTAAGGACCTAAGTTTTCCCGTGTTTATATGCTAAAACTAGTGACTGTAGGTTTAAAAATAGAAATTAAAAGGGATCAACGTTGAAAACAGTTACTTTTAGTGAAAAAGTGACTTGTGCTCAGCTTTGTAAAATGGATTATATATTTTATATCAAATTCTTACTTAAATTTTGATTTCCTGAAAAAAGTTGCTAAACCTTCATGTCTACGACCACCTTTCTTCATGTAAAATCCATCATAACCAAATTTTTTTAAAAGTGGATGGAAATCATAATCGAAAACTCGTTCTTGAACCTCTTGCAGACAAATCACATCACTGTTATATCCTAAAAATGAAAAATTACATAAAAATTCATTTTTATAAATGGATTAAAATATTAAACACATATACGTACAATACATATGTACCAAACATATTAATGTTTAGGTTAAATATATATTTCAATAGATAATGTTTTGTCTCCAAAGTTCTATCTCAATGTCTAAATAAATCTCCTTGAGTTAAAATTTTTTTCAGTCTTTAAAGTTATATTTTTTGTTTCAATCTGTAAGATGTTCGTTTTTATGGTAAATGAAGCTAATATTTACATCAATCATCAGAAAAATATTTTTTACTCTTTAATCAGCTTATAGTACAGTATTATCTCCATCTTTTTGATCCAAATCAACTTTTTCTTGAAAAATTATTCTTAAACAAAGATTCCCTACGTAAAGATAAATTTGTGTGTGCTTGATTCATAAATAACATAAATTTCAAAACATCCAATAATACTGATAAACTCAAAATTGAAGAAAAAATTGTGCAAAAGAGTAAAAAGATATAAAACACAAAATTTTGAATGAAATAAACACATTAACTTGGTCATTAGCCTGAAACTACTGAAAGTAAAAATTTTAAACTGACAAAGATCTTGTTTAATTCTCTTGTCACAATCTAAATATATTTCCAAAATATTTTGAGTTTTACTTCTTAATCATTCTATGAACAGTTCTCATCATTATCACCTTAATCACTATCAGGATAAAATAATTATCTTGTCATAATCTAGATACATTTCCAAAGAAATTGGAGTTCTATTGCTTATAATCATTCCATGAATGAATCTCATCCTTATTATGAACATAAAGCTCAAAAAGCTAAATGTAGTCAAATAAATCTGATGTAAATATCTTGATTAAGCCATACAAAACTTTGGTTTAATGATGCACAGTGTATATTACTAAACCTATCCTTACCTCCAATTTCAATATGAGGTCAAAAAAGATAATTTGCTATACATATAAATTATATAATATGTAAAGTAAAGTAGTTTTACAGTAAATATTTTCTGATAGATTAGGTATTTTATGAATATTCTTAAACATGAAGTAATATGATATCTAAGTTACTAATTCAGACAAACAATACAAATAAAAAATATATATACAGTTTCAAAATCTGATGTAAACTACATTAAAATAAATTTTAATTACCTAAAAGTTCTTTTGTCAACAACTGTTTTCTATAATAAACATCTCTGGCTTTCTCTGAAGTATATGGAAATTTACGTTTCTCCACATACATGTTAGCAAGAGTGTTATATGAAACACATCGAAACCTATTGTAATAAAATAAAATAAAATGTTATAGAATTACATACTATTTTAATGATAACAACAATAAACTTAATTACTACAGTAGTATTGAAAACTATTCTAATTTTTCGGGTGAAAAAAAATAGGTTCCAGATCTCATCAGAGAATTCTTACTCAAATTAATGGTAATTTGTTACAAGTTATACTAACTTCCTGCTTCCTAATCCAAACTTCAAAATATGGGTAAAGTAGTTAATTATTTAATAATTCATGATACTTATGGAATAAATCATATCCTCTGTGCTATATATGACAAAAAACATTGCACATAATAAGTTCTCTTAGCCAAATGTTGCAACCCATCCATATATATTAACCTAAAAAAAATCTGCAGGTCAGTTATCTATGTCCTTGCCATTTTTTTAACTGACCCTCCCAGCAAAGAAAAAAAAATTTCAGGCAGATAACTATCAACATATGATAGATAGAATTCTTGAGCAATCTTTGTAACAGCATTAAACTTTGCAAGTATCATGGACAATCTGGACAAATGCAACTCTAGTCATTCAACAAGGAAACATTTTGTGAGGACCTATAACATATAGTCTTGAAAACAGGTCTTACCACAGATAGATCAAGCGAGCTCTAAGGGGTCCAAAAGTTTGTTATGATGATAAAATGCATACTTATTAACAAATACTGACAGAGGATAGTGACAATAAACAGGCATGAAAAAAAGAAAAGAAATATAAACATATATAAAGAAATATCATAAAGAAATTACCTAGAAAATGTGCAACAGAGTAATTTTTCTGGAAAAAAAATTCAATCAACTTTGACTTAGAACCATATCTGAACTTGCTTTACAATACTTTACAGTCAAACCTAATTGATCTTTTTCCAAACTGACTTATCCTTTTAGAATATTTTTATGTTTATCTTCTTCCATTATGACAGCAGATGAAGATTTTGGTATCTTAAAGGAAATATAAAAAAAAGAGCTAGCTAAGATTCCATATATATGTTCCAAGCTCGCCAAGATGATTTTGCGCCAATCCTTGCAGCGTGGATCATTCTACTCCCCTCAGGAGAGCCGCCTCGATGAACTATGTTGCAAGGGTTGCCGTAAAAGTAAGCTGGCTGGTTCAGAAGGATCAAATGTCAGTACACGGATTTTTTTCTGCTGTTTAGGTGCCCAATTCAGTTCTTTGATTTTTTTCCCAAGTTTTTGCACATGTTCTTGGTAATTGTATGATTTTTTAATCTGATTTTCTTTAGTTTGTATATTTTACTTGAGCAATATAACAAGGGCAGGGTTAAGAACCAGTCCTACCCAATTAGACAGGGGTAAACAAAAACGACACCAAGGTTGGCGTGAACAATTGCTTAGCAAGCAGGGCCGGCCCATGGCGTGTGCAAAGTGTGTAGCACCTGCTCTAAGAATGATCAGTGGGACGTAGATTGGTAGGAAATGGAGCGCAGATTGCGAGACACCTTTGGTTCCTCAAACACAAGCGCAAAAATCCATGGGCCAGCTCTGTTAGAGAGCTTGGAACACAGATAAGGAAGCTGTTCCAATGAGCTGACAGTTTCAGAGGAATGTGGACTAGCAGTAGCAACATTACAGCAAGTTGATAAGTATTAAAGTAATATAAGAGAGCAATATAGTTAGACAAATATATATGTATTAATAGAATTAAAAATGACATTTTAATTCATAATACTAACAAAATAACAAACTAAAAAACTTTATGTAAAAAAATTAATAAACTACAGTACTAAGGATAAAATTTCTACTTACACATAAACTTTTTTACTCAAGTTCATAATTTTAATACAACACAATTTTAATATATACACAATATGATCAAAATTAAAAGTAAATGCAAGTCAAGTTTAATGGTGTTACAATTTTATAAGTTTCAGCAACAAAATGAAATTTACTTTGCTTACCTACTGCTATCACAAACAGACCTGGTATACACATGCCTTTGTTCTAAAGGACAAATTTCAGGCCCAGTTTCTACAGTATTTTTTGAAATAGATGAATAGTCTAATCCTGTTTGAACACCTTGCCTAGGGCTACACACTACTTTAAGGTAACACCCAAGGTCATCTGAAGAAACTAAGAAATGAAAACCTTCCCCAACTTTAATCCAGTCAGTTAAATTGCTTTCAGAATCAAGGGCATTAGGAAGCATAGAACGATACCATGTAAAAATACAATCTTGAAAAGTTGCACATTCAAGCATAAAATGAGGGCGTATGTGACAACCACAAACTATATAATCCGGTAAACTCATACTTTTGACAGCTGGCATATTAAAATGTACTTCATATGTAACATCTCCTATTTTTAACAGAGATGCTTCAGCCCATGCATCAATGTTAAGAGTTCTATCATTTATCAACTTGTTGTTTGCATACAAATATACATCTTCATATTCTTCAACAGTTTCAACAGCAACTGGTGCAGCACTAGAATATTTACTAACAACGGCTTTCCTTATTTCTTCCCTTTTTCGTAGCAATGCATATTTAAGTTTGATTACAGACAAAACAGAGCTTACATCTTGAGTTTTTGGTACTTTGATAGTGAGAGGAGGTGTATTACTGAAAGAGAGTTTGATACAATCATCTTCAGTTAAACTCAAAACCTTTAAAATGCGATTTTTAGATTTCAGAGAACAAAATCGAAGAGTACTTCTTAGTGATGAATTCCCAATCAACAGGCGAATAAACCTCATTTTTAAATATATTATTGAAAAGAAAGCAGTAATTTATTTTTCAGAACTTAATAAAGGCATTTTGAAAAATTTTACACGTCATAATTACACTTCTTTTCCGAAACAAAACAAAAAAATACCAAACACATTTCTATTTACATCAACATCCAGTGTTCACACATACTGACACAATTATAAAACATGCTCGACGTTCGCTTTTCTAAACACAGTTAAAACTTCTTCGATGACTGAAATTCGATTTCTATTTTCTAAATCGAATCTTTGAAAAAGATATGGGCCGAATTCCAATTTACGGTTGATTGAAATTTTCATTAAATTAAAGCCCATAAACAGTTTTAAAAACATTTAACTTTTTTTTATTCGTAAAGGTACACTTTCCTAGAAACTGATACAAACCCAACGGCATTTTTAATTTTCTCCCCCTCCCCTCCACAAGATGTAGATTTTCAATATCTGGCAACCGTACGTAAGGTGGCGCTGATTGGATTCCTATTTGAAATGAAAAGGTGGGTGCACCATGAAGCTACAGAAGCTGTAGGTGCTGACCAAAATAAAGGTTGGGAACCTCTGATTTAGAAGCAAGAAAAATAAACAGTTATTCACGCAAGTTTAATTTACATGTTATTTTTATTGTAATGTCTGACAGAACTGTTATGTTCAAAAGTTGAAAATGATATCCCACAAAAATTCAGAAAACATCATCCGAATGTAAAAAAACCATGGACTATTACTGGGGTGGGGAACCTTTTTTGTCAGAGGCCCACATCAGAAAAAAAATATTTCTCATAGGGCCGCACCAAAAAATTATATATATTGGTCTAGGTACGGTGGTTCAGTCGTAAAATTACTTAATCACTATCTAGTCAGTTTATCTATAATCTAAATCAATAAGAATACAGCAAAAAGAAATCTGCAAAAATTTGAGAAAAAATTTAATAAAAGGTTAAAGCGCATGTTATCTCATCTAAATCTAGATCTAATCTGTTACACATAAAAAGGAGAAAAAGTTACATGACTAGCGCATGCGCGCCGAACAGCATCGCGTCACAAGTGACGTGATTTCGAAGGAGAGTTCAATTTGCTCTAGTCGGAACATCCCGGCCCCCGTTGGACGGTGGTCCAACATCATCTGGAAAGGGGAGTGGGACGACCCTGTTGATGGCACGGCGGTAAACCCCGTTTCTCGTTCTCAGGTCCACCACTCTAACTAGTCCATCTTGACCAGTAAACGTTTGCTCGATGCGTGCTAGATTCCATTCCATTGGAATTTTGCTTGGGTCTTTCATTAAAACTAACTGTCCTACCTTTAGGTTGGGTTCTTGTGTAGCCCATTTGGCTCGAGATTGCAGGTGGCTAAGATATTCGTTTGTCCATCGGTTCCAAAAGGTAGATCTTAGGTCTTGTATTAGGGTCCATCTGGAAGATAAAGACAGATTATCTGAAGTATGATTAGTTTCTGGTAACTGTAATAGGGAGGCACCTATCAGGAAATGTCCTGGAGTTAAGGCTTGAAGATCTGTTGGATCTGCAGAAAGAGGAGTTAATGGGCGGGAATTTAGGCAGGCTTCTATTTGAGTTACGAGCGTGTACAACTCTTCAAAATTTAGAATCTTTGTTTTCGCAGTCTTCACCAAGTGTTTCTTCATTGATTTTATATTAGCTTCCCATAATCCACCAAAATGTGGCGATGCAGGTGGTATAAAGTTCCACTCTATGCCTTCTTCGGCACTGAATCTTTGTACAGAGTCCGATTTGCATATTTTAAACCAGGAATCTAAGAGGTTTTTAGCGCCCTTGAAATTTGTAGCATTGTCACTCCAGATGGTAGTTGGTCTTGATCGTCTTGCGATAAATCGCCTAAGACTTGCAAGAAAGGCTTCAGTGCTTAAATCGGATACGATTTCAAAATGAACAGCTTTCGTACTGAAACAAATAAATATTGCGATATATGATTTCATAGTCACTTTAGATCGTCTCAAATTAGGTTTAGTAAGTATTGGACCAGCGAAATCCAGTCCTATCTTTTCAAATGGTCGAGACGGTATAACTCTATCTCTTGGTAGGTTACATATCATTTGCTTCATGGTTTGATTTCTTGTTCGGAAACAAGTCATGCATTTACTAATAACTCGTTTGATTCTATCCTGTCCAGAAGGTATCCAATACATTTGTCTAATAAGGTACAGGGTTGTTTGAGTACCCGAATGAAGAGATTTTTTGTGGTAGTAATCTATCAATAATTCAGTAAAGTGGTGAGCTTTGGGTAAAAGTAATTGGTGTTTCCGGAATTCTGAAAGTTTCGAATTGCTTAATCGTCCACCAACTCGCAAAAGTCCTTCTTTGTCTAGGAATACGTTTAATGAGAGAATTTTACTATTGTTTGGGATTTGGCGATTTGATTGTAAAGATTTAATTTCGGAATGAAATTCGGAACGTTGAACATATTTAACCAATATCTTGGTTGAATTTTGAATTTCGGAAGTACTCAAAAAGGCTTTGTTTCTTAACTCAGGTTCAAGTCTACAATTTTTAGCACCAAAATCTTAAGCACCAAGCGGTGACTCTAACTAATTTGCTGAATGAAGAGCATTTGTTGATGAAATCATTTGTCGTTACACTATCTACTACTGTTGCATTCATTGAAGCTCCTTTTCGAATTTCAAGTTTTTCGGTGTCTAAACCCTTTTTTGATCCTTCAAATCTGGGCCATTTCTCCTTATCGTGAACCAACCATTCAGGTCCGTTCCACCATAATTTATTATGTTTTAATTCGGCGACAGTTAATCCTCTAGATATCAAATCTGACGGGTTGTCCTTTCCAGGACAGTGGAACCATTCACTAGGATTGGTATATTGCTGAATCTCTTGTACCCTGTTTTTTACAAATGGTTTAAACCTGTCGGACGTATTCTTTATCCAAAAGTAAGCTATAGACGAATCTGTCCAAAAATAACGCTCAAATGAATATTCTAAGCCCTTTGAAATTTTATCACATAACCTAGCAGAAAGAAGAGCACCCATTAATTCAAGACGGGGTAGCGAAATTGCTTTTAGTGGAGCAACTCTGCTCTTCGACGCCACAAACTAGTAAAAATACTTCCATCACTGCGTGTTATACGTAGATAAAAGACGGCGCCATAAGCTTTCTTCGAAGCGTCTGAAAAACAATGTACTTGTATATCATTTATTTCCTTAGGAAGGGCATTAGCGAAACAATAGCGAGGAATACTGATACCCTTCAGCTTTTCGATTTCATTACACCATTCATCCCAAACAACGGTTATATTCTGAGGGAGATAATCATCCCAATCCAGTCCCAAACACCAAATCTCTTGAATTAGACACTTTCCGAGGAATCCCACGGGATCAAAAATGCGACCTACTGCTTGTAGAAGGTATCGTTTGGTGTTTACTCGCTTTGAAAGGAATTTCTCTAAATTTTTTGTTTCGAAATAAAACAAGTCATCGTTGGCATTCCAAGCCACTCCTAGCACCCTTTGGGGTAACAGAGCTTGAGTGTTAGGCTCAACGGATTCATTTACATCTATCCCTACTTTCTTCCACAGTTCACGTAACTCTAACGAATTGGTCTGCCATTTACGTAGAACCATGCTTGCATCCTCAAATATTTTAGTACTCTGTATGCTCGTATTATAGGCTTGTTCTACATTTTCTCCACCAGTGATCAAGTCGTCTACATACAAAGATGTATTTAAAATTTTGTAAATTTCAGGAAAGCTTTCTACATACCTCTTTAGGTGATACTTAATGGTTGCAGCCAGGAGGAATGGTGATGAACTCACCCCAAACAAGACTCTGCAGAGTCTGAACTCCTTGAGCTCTGGAACTGTGTTAGGTTTAGTGGGGTCATCGTCCCAAAGGAATCGGGCCACGTCTCGATCTTCTTCATCTACCTCTATTTGCAGGAACGCCTGCTTAATGTCCGCAGTCAGCGCAACAGGGTGTTGTCTAAATCGAATTAAAAGAAGGAAAAGATCGGGTAACAAATTGTTTCCAGTATGCAGACAGTCATTTAAGGATACCTGTCCTTTGCCATGTGAAAAAGCGTCAAACACCACTCTTAATCTACTCGTGGTTTTGTCTGTTCGAATCACTGCCCTGTGTGGGAGGTAGAAGGTTGGGGCTTCTCTGGCTTCATCTAAAACAGGAACAGGCTCTATGATATTTTCACTTAAGTAGTCTTCTAAAACAGCCTTGTATTCTGTGAATAATATTGGATCATTCTGGAACGTACATCGTAGTCTTGAAAATCTTTTATTAGCAACTTCTCGATTATCTTCTAATAATTGCTTCATCTCAGGTTTCCAAGGAAGTCGCACCTTATATCTCTTGTTATTGAAGGATATACCTGCCTCAAAGTCTTTCATAATTTGTTCGTCGAAATTACTACTATCTTTGTCTTCAGCTTCGACGCCCAGATTCTCCAGTTCCCAAAACTGTCTTAGCTGATCTGAGATAAGTTTCTCTTCCACAACTACCTTCATACTCAGTAACTCGTTAGTTGATTCAATACGACCTTGAAGACACCATCCGAAAATTGTTTCTGCGGCTACAAGCTTATCACCTAAACGTTTGAGTCTTCCTGATACTACATCAAAATAATAATCAGCACCGATTAAAATCTCAATGTTCTTATTCCCGTAATTATAGCAGTCTGCAAGCTGTAATCCCCTCATCTGTTTTTTAGCTCTAACCAAATTAATCTCTGGAGCAGGAATATTAGTTGCGGATATTTGCTCCGTTTCTAGCACTTCTATTTCGATATATAAGGAAGGTTCTTCTCTGTTTTCAAGTTTTAATTTCACTACATTATATGTTTTTTCAGTTGGTTTGTTGGTCCCGAATGAGTACACAGATAAAGTTTCTTGTCTAATAACTCGTAGTTTCAACTTCTGAGAAATATCTTGAGCTATAAAACTCCTCATCGAGCCATTATCCAGCAACAAGCGAACATGTTCGATTTTATCATCGTTAAGGGTTTCCCTTATCATTGCTGTGCATGTTTGAAGTAATACACTGCACCGAGAATTTCCGTTTGGTTTAGTATTTTCCGATTCAATTTTGTAGTGAGAAATTGCTGTAACAACCTTATTTTCAGTGTTACTGTCTGATTTATTTTCGAGTTGATAACAGATGGATCTGTTATGTTTTCTATTACAAAGATCGCACAATTCTCTTTTTTTGCACTCTTTAATTCTATGTTGTGCTTTCAGGCATAAAAAACAACGCGCCTGTCTTCTCAAAACATCTTTCTTTTCATTCACACTCAAACTTTCACAGCGCTCTGAATCATGTTTCGCATTGCAGTAAATGCAAGTTTGACTAATTGGCAACATATATTCGTGTACCTTAGAACTATTTATCGCTGACGTTCGGTAGCGATCATGTTGTTTATCGCGAAAATTGTTTTGACTATCTCTCGAAAACTGCTTCGACCTGACGCCAGCACTTCCCGAGCTTGTCTGGCTGTAGTTTAACACTCTCACCCCCTCTCCTCTCGAACTACGAAGCATTATCGATGATTCGCGACACTCAGTTTCAATTTTTAAGAATTTCAATAATTCTGACACGTTGGATTCGCCGTCTTCTGATTTATCTAAACATCTTCTATTAAAATCTAAAGCAAGATCCTCAGGTATCAATTTTAAAAGTATGGGTTGTAATAAATGACCGTACATACCAGAAGTAACATTTAGCGATTCTAGACTTCTGATCTGTACCTCACAAGTATCGTACAATTTTCTCAGTCCGGTTACATTGTTAGAGTCCTTCACAGGATTAAGGTTTAATAATCTAGATATATGTGCGGTTATTAAATTATTTGACTTCGCGAATCTGTTCTTTAATAGCGTTTTCGCTTTTTCATAATTCTCATCTGAAAGTGCGAAGCCGCAAACAACATTGGCCGCTGCACCTCCAAGTAATGATTTTAAATATGAGAATTTATCTATTTCCGTCAAAGCATTATTTTGATCAATGGAGTTTTGGAATTGGTTCCAGAATTCCAGCCAGGTGCATGGATCTCCGTAATATTTGTCGATAGTTAACTTAGGTAATTTAATAGACTTCGAGTAATTAATATTTCTATTTCCAGAATTCGAGTTATCCAATGAGTTATCGTGATCTAAGATAACCTGAGAGGTTTGTGCAGAAATATTCTGTTGGGTGAAATTTGACTGAGAACTTCTGGTTTCGTTTTGAGCTTTTAACTGAGCGGAAATTTTAGAATTCCACAACATGATTTTCTGAGAATATTCAAATGATGATTCTACTTCTAAATCGAAATCTTTCTCATTATCAATAACATTCTGAATTTTATCATCAAAATCCTTTAGCTCTTTGTAGAGCTCATCTAAATAATTTGAATGTTCTTGCAATGAGTTTATATCATATGAGTCAAATTCACTTTCTAGTTTATTAATGAACTGTGTAACAACAGAACGTCTAACAGCTCTATTCTTTTTAAGCTTAGATAGCTTATCCATTTTTATATTTCTAAATGAATTATCACTATTTATTCAATAGTCAATCTTGTTCAAGTTCAACTAATAGTTTATATTAATAAATTAGAAATCCTTACCTTGATCTAAGGAGTTGAGTCAAGGTGAAATTGTATTCCAATTGTATTCTTTAATCAATCACAAAAATGTTTTCAACGGTTATTTATAATCCGAATCTATTCGCGGCCGAGTAGCACCAATTATGGTCTAGGTACGGTGGTTCAGTCGTAAAATTACTTAATCACTATCTAGTCAGTTTATCTATAATCTAAATCAATAAGAATACAGCAAAAAGAAATCTATGCAAAAATTTGAGAAAAAATTTAATAAAAGGTTAAAGCGCATGTTATCTCATCTAAATCTAGATCTAATCTGTTACACATAAAAAGGAGAAAAAGTTACATGACTAGCGCATGCGCGCCGAACAGCATCGCGTCACAAGTGACGTGATTTCGAAGGAGAGTTCAATTTGCTCTAGTCGGAACATATATAATAGCCGTTGTCTATGTATAACACTTCCGGGCTGTACTTATCTTTCAATTGAAGCCCTCAGTAAACAAACAGCCGCTTAGGCTTAATTTCAATTTCATATGTGGATCAGAATTTTTTCTTACCTAAAAACTTATATCTTCTCCATCAAATCACGTTTGTTCAGCCTATTTTTCTATAAAACATTCATAACTAAAAAAAGTGGATGCTTTTAGCTGTATATTTAACAGTTTTTAAAAATCTGTTTACTTTTGCCATGAATTCTGAAAGTAAACAAACTTGAATGTGAATGAATCAAGTAGCTCAAGTAGTCATATCGCGTAGTGATCTGTAAAAAACTGGATGGCAGTCTACTACTCCAATTGCATGAAAAACTAACTAAATAAAAAATAATGAAAGGGTTTGCTTTTACAAGGTGTGGATTAAATGCAATATTGTTAGATAATTCGGGATTTTTTAACTTTCACATACATTCATACACATTAACTTTCATATACATATCATTAAATTAATAACAGTACACCTTTGCTGTTTGAGAAGAAAAAAAAAGGTTGAGTTTGCAGAAACAGGTACAGATTATGACGTAATGTCACAAGAGGAGCTAGTTGTTAATCGTGTCCAGGACAATGTAAGGAAAGGTTAATGTTTTCCTTACATCACGCTTCGTGTGCGAAGCATCACAACTGATCCGTTACGATCTGTTGTTGAACACACTGTCCATCGCCTTCCAACTTTGCAGGTGACTGACGGTGGTCAGATTGAGCACCTTTCCTTACATCGTCCTGAACACGATTGGCAACTGCTCATTTCGTCATAATCTGTACCTGTTTCTGCAAACTCAACTGTCTTTTTTCTTAAGCTCCAAAGGCGTACTGTTATTTATTTCCTTACCGATATTTAATGTGGCTCGATGACAAGGTGATCAAAAACTATTGAATAAATATTCAAATTGTTTATGTATTCCATTTTGGTCGTTTATTTTGTTAAATTTGGTGTTTTTCCATGAAAAGCGCCCTCTCGGGGACATTTTTGAACTAAATTTTTTTTTTCGAAAATCCGTGAGCGCATCTTGTGTACAGCCCATATACAACATTTCATTGCATTCCGTTCACTACTAGGCCAACGCCTTCAAACTCAGATATTTCATAAAAGTATCAACGAAGAGCTGGAATTGTTCAGAGGTAGAAAAAGTTCGTTAAGTGACGTCAAAAGTTCAGGAATTGCTTCACAAAAAGTGAAGCAAAGAGATTTCTGGTCTGTACATAGGAGGGTGAAAATGGGCAGTTCTGATTGGTTGTCTCCTGGATCTTCGAGTTGATATGCTGGCGGGGGTGGAGTCAATGGCTGTCTGCAAGCTGGATTTCAATTGGCAAGTTTAGAGAGAATAGGGTAAAGTGATTCCGCAAGAGCTTCGCTCACATCTGTACCTCTTATACTTCTCTCGGCGAAGATCTGCATTTCTCTTCTTCTAATAGGTGCTTGCTAATTGGTTTGGCCGTTGCTTAAACATCTGGTACAATCTGTCTCCGGCCATCTACCAAGTACTTGTGGCATCCATGCCAAGGCGGGTTGAAGCTGTGTTGCGCGCCAAAGGTGGGCCAACTCGTTATTGACAGGTGGTCATAATGTTTTGGCTCTTGAGTGTATGTGCCACCAAAGTTATAGATGACAAAGAGCCACCTCCTCCTTTGGCACCTGTTATTACTCTGGCCTGTGCTGAACATCTCATAAATTCACTTACAATGAAGGTAGATAATAATCAGTCTCTTGTACGCTGCAATATAATCACAAGTGGTATTAATTGTAACTCTCTACCTCAAGAAATGGGTAGTTATGTTTTAAAAGTTCCAGAAGCTCCTAATCCAAATCCTACACCTCAGATATCTTGAGTTTTATGATATTTTTGCATTTTGGTATAAGCTCAACAATCCATTATTGTTAACGGCCTTGTACTAGTCTGTAAATATTTAATATTCCAATGAGATTTATATAAAAGAATTTTGTCGTGCAGTTTCTTTTGAAAGTAATAACTTGTTTGTTAGGCTCTATCTTTCTCTTTTTGTTACATTTGCTCGAAATAAAGATAATAAATGTTTTGGCAGTATCCTCACCTGGGCATGTGTACAAAATAGAGAAAAATTACTTTTTCTTATTCCTGTCAAGTGTATTACTTCTAATGATTTTAATTTATTTTTATATATATTTGTGAAATTTCCTTAATTTGGAAGGAGGAGGGAAAGGAAAAATAGTTTAGGAGTAATTTATAAAAAGACCATAACATGTTTATATGAACTAAACAGTTTAAATTTCATCATTTAGGGAATGTTTTATGACTGTAGATTTTGTTTTTAACTTATTGTAAGAACTGGGAAGAGACAACTCAACTCAACCTCTCGCTAGTGTAAGGGGATATAGAAGGAGATGCGGCCATGTTGGCTGACGTGAGGAGCTGCATATGTTGTATTTTCATTTATTGTATATGTTGTGTAATGTGCTGATTTAAAAAGGAATTAAAGTTTAGCGCGCTAAAAAAAATACGATCTTTTTATTTGTGTGTGTGATCAAAGTCTCTCACCGCCTTTACCCACTCATCCAACGAAGAAGGAGTTCTACTGGCGCAGTCGGTAGGATCGTATCAGGTGAGAGCTCTTATTTTTTGTGTAAATGCATGCTCCCGCATTTTAATATTTTAATTGTCTGGGCGAAATTATCTAGGAATAGAGTGTTTAAAGTTGTTCCATCCCGGGACATAAAGTTTCCGTTTCTCGTCAGAGAAGAAAAAACGAATTCTCACCAGAGAAAATCAAAAAGAATACGTCAGTATTCCGAGTTTTATTTGTTTGTATATTTTATTTTAATTTTTAGTGTTGTTGTTCTTTCAAGGGGAAAAATATTTTTTCCTTTCGATTTGGAATTTTCGCCCCAGATAATTAAGAATAGTTTTGTTAAACGCATGTTTAACCAGTTTTTGCAAACGACAATTCATCTAATTCACTGCATTTAAATTTTAGATATTACATATCAAATAAGTTAAGATTTGTTGTCTGAATTTATTTTGTTTAGCAATTGCATTTAGTAATATGAACTTCTGGTTCTGTTTTATACATCAGTACATTCTTAAGAACTTCTGGTTTTGTTTTGGCCCCATGCCAAGTTATTTTAAACGGTTTTCAGGAAATGGCTTAAATAAGAACGATTTTTTTTTTGTGTGTAACAAATCATTGCTTATGCATATTATAAATGGAATAATTTCGATAGAATTGTGGATTTCGTTTTGGTTTTATTTTACTGTATGATATACGTACTTGTGATTTATTCTTGATGGATATTCTTAGCATAAGGATTGTATAATTACATTTTAGGTGGGATATTTAATGTTGACGAATAGCATGGAATAAAATAAATCAAGAAAATCAGCTCAAGAAAAAGGTACCGCCTGAAGTGCGAGAACATCTCTTAGATGAATGGACAAAATTTACTTCCCCGTCTAAGTTGGCGGACAGATTAGATGAATATGATAGTATACGCAGTACAGCAAAGAAATCCTTGGGAACGGTTTCTAAGGACAAGGTAAATGAAAAATTTCGTCCTCATACTCCACCTCCAGAACGGACATATAAGAGTAAACCATTTTCTTCACCTCAAAACACAACCAAATAGACACCACAACTCCGAAATGAGGATTTATATAGATCTAAATTCAAACCAACTTGTTTTACTTGTGGAAAAGAAGGTCACACTTGAAAGTTTTGTATGAAAAATCATCAGTCTAAAAATATTCCTGTTACCTCACAAAGTAACCTAGTTCAAAAGTCAACTACTATAAAAGATAATAAATCAGATGTGTTGACAGCTAAAATTTCCATTCCAGTATCCAAATCAGTGGATATTTATGATGGCGTGGATGATTTAAAAATCGTCGAAATCAAATGTGGAAATGTAGTTCGGAATGGTATCGTAGACACGGGCGCACAAATATCCGTAGTGCAAGAAGATTTGGTAACCGATATGCCTTATGAAGGAGAAGGCAAAATAGAAATAAATTCAGCTTTTGGGGAAAGTGAAACAACTCCTCTCAGAATCTTTGGAATGAAAATTAATGACGATTTACATGGGGATGTTCCAGTCACCTGTGCCGTTTCAAAGATACTTACTAACGATTTATTACTAAGTGTGAAGGAGACTCGGCCGAGTAGGGAAAATATGAGTTCTGTAAAGGGTAATTAAGAGTCTCAGTGGAAAGGATCTTTATGAAGTTGAAGAGGACAGTAAACAGTTCTCCAGTGACGTGAGGAATTGTCCGTTGACGAGAAACTAACGTGCGGTAAGAAATGTTCCTTAGTCTCACAATACGCAACCGCGAAAGTTCGTGGAGAGAAGACTAGTTGGTTACTTCTATGGATACAGCCTCAATAAAGTTGATTTAACAGCTACAAGGAACTCAAGCGGAGAATTTCGGAATAATAGTAAGAGATCGGCTAGTAAGTAATAGTAAGTGATCGGTTCCTCAGCAGTTCGGTTGAAATCTTTCACTTACTTACGGCCAAATCGATATATACAAATTGTGGAGTGCGTTGATGGCAATAACCCAAGTAGATTCACTGTCATCTGCTTAAAATAAAGTTGAAAGCAGCTGGAAATTAATACATATGCCAAAGTCTCTTTTTGTAGTAATAACAAGTAATTTATTCGGCATTAGTAAACATGGAGCCTGTCTTGAATAATATGAAATACAGATCTGCAGCGAAATACAAAAAATGGCCGCATTGGTCTAAAGACTGAAGATGATCAATTCGACATATAAAAAAATAGCCCCCCGATGCAGAATTGGCAGAGCCAAAACTGACCGGGGTGCTTAAAACCAAAAATATATAAGAGACGACTCTCTCACTAAAAATATATGGCTCTCTGGTATATTTCTTCTCATCACTGGACATGCCTGCAAAAACGCGGACACGAGGGTTACCATAATAAGAAAAGCGCCAATTAACAAAGACAGACCACCCGTGCCACGCGTACGGAAGCTTACCTCAGCGCGGAGGGAAAATATAGTAAAAAAACTACGCGAGCGCTTGACGGCCAATAACAAGAACCCGGCCATGCCGAAGCCTCGCCAAGAGGAGAGCACCGAGCGCGCCGCCAAACCGGAGGCCCGTGAATGGCTTAGCCCTGGTACACGAAATTCGCGCCTCTGCCTGATTGGTCGAACGAGGAGAGAAAGAACAACTTCGGAGAGTGCCTTCACGCCAAGCTGTCGCCAAATTCACACGTGGGAAAAAGCTCTCTTGGACAAAGGAAAAAGGAGAGAACGTACATATATTTCTAACTTACAACGGATTTTATGGGGCCAATTTAGCGAGCAAACTTACACGGCATGCGTGGACAAAAGCTAGTTGGATGTTCACATGACACACCCTGCAATTATCAGCCATAAGAAGTGCATTTTAGTGAAACTTAACAAGGGAATCCTAAGACTAACACCTGGCTAAGCAAATTATAGTTGAAGTTTACGGTTTAAGAGAAATGGGGCAACGGCTAAAATTCTCAAGAACACACACGTCGAGGGAACGGATAGAAATTACGCTATTTTATTTTAAGGGACAACTATTTAGAATGAGAGATTTTACATTAATTTAGCGTGCGTTAAGAGCCCAACCAAATTAATTATTTCTGGAACGAATTCCTCGTTACACTAAGCTTTTCAGCGTACACTATGCTCAAAGAAAATATCGAACTCCACGGGAATAGCCATTGTTCGGAGACGTCAGTCTCAGAATTAAAAGAACCGAATAGTGAAGTGTCGGGATATAAAGGTGACAAGGACATGCTTCCGAATGTAACCAGTACAGTGTTAGCAGTGAGCGGAAATGAGTCTCTACAAAACGCAAAAGATGATCGCACAATAGAAGAGACAAACTTAGAGTTCGTCAAACTTCAGAAAAATGATGAAACGCTTAAGAAATGTTTTGAATGGGCAGAAAAACGAGAAAACTCTTATTTTATTGACCATGGAATTTCACAGCATAATGAATGTATCTGTGGCGAAAATATTAAGCAAGTCGTGTTACCAATAGAAAAGAGGGACATTGTGTTAAAAATGGCACATGAAATCCCAATAGCTGGCCATCTTGGGGAAAAGAAAACCACTCAGCGGATTAAATACTCATTTTACTGGCCTACAGTCAAGCAAGACGTAAAAGGATATTGTGGAAGTTGCAAAGAATGTCAAATGAGAAAAGTGGCTACATATAAGGGTAGGATCCCTATACAACCTATTGTCAGACCTGAAACTCCGTTTGAAGTATGGAGCGTAGATTGTATAGGACCATTAGAACCTCCATCGGGTAGAAAACATCGTTTTGTAATATGTGCTGTGGATCTGTGTCCTAGAGGCATTGAAAAAGTTTGATACATGGATATTTGGTGCTGAAATACAAATAATTTCTGATCATAACCCATTGACTTATTTAACCCAAAGTGCCCCTCATGGTGCAAAGCTTTCTCGCTGGGCATTAGCTCTACAACGTTATAATATGAGCGTCACATATAGAAAGGGTAGTCGCCATGGTAATGCTGATGCTTTGTCTAGATTAAAATTTGATTCTCCTAATTAATTTTAAGAATTTATCTTTTCATGTATATACTTGATCTTAAATGGTGTGGTAATACAATATTGCTATTGATTATGTTATTTGGTTAATGTTTTATTGGAATATATATGTATTATGTTTATAAATTTGTATGTATGTTGTTTAAATTTAGTGGGAGCTGCATAATGAAGAGCTCTCACCTTAATATCTTTTCTGGTGTGTGATAGAACAAATACTTGTTCCGAGTTTTATTTTCTTAGCAACATCGACACTCATGTGACGGATGTGCTTGCCCCGATGGGAGTTGTAAGAACTGGGAAGAGACAACTCAACTCAACCTCTCGCTAGTGTAAGGGGATATAGAAGGAGATGCGGCCATGTTGGCTGACGTGAGGAGCTGCATATGTTGTATTTTCATTTATTGTATATGTTGCGTAATGTGCTGATTTAAAAAGGAATTAAAGTTTAGCAGCTAAAAAGAATACGATCTTTTTATTTGTGTGTGTGATCAAAGTCTCTCACCGCCTTTACCCACTCATCCAACGAAGGAGTTCTACTCTTATCCTTTAAAAAATTTCATTCGTGTGAGTATTACTATTTTATATACTATGTATATATGTTTCTTTAATCCCTGCTTTGTTAAATATGGTATTAAACCTTTGCAGTTTCTCTCGGTGCACACATTTATGACTGAAGAATAAAATATTTCATACTGTATCATGAAAAATGATTTAAAATGACAATTGATTTTCTATCTCATTGTTTATGAAGAGAAAGGTGTGGTTTTCTCCAACGAAGTGTTATAATAGATATAGTTTAATCTTCATCTGATTTCCTGTAGCACTGAACTGTATTGTGTAGAGTTCTGACCAAAAGACTTCCAGCCTATGTGAATATCTTAATCATTTGACTTCATACATAAAATTAAAATTGTTATGAGATTACTTAATCCTGTTAGAACAAAATAATTTTCCAATATTCTCTAAATCACACAATCATTTTATTTATTTTATTATCCAGTATAAAGGTAACTCAAGATAATCATTGTAATTCGAATTATTCTTGTTTTATCTAATTTCATTTCTATACTTTTAACTCTTAACTTTTCAAGATTTATAGCAAAACTATTTTATTATTATCGACTACGAGTTTGAAGAGTGTTTAAAACATATTATAAGTCAATTCACATTTTTTGGTCCCAGTATACATTTTTATAGGAATGCATATTTATATAAAAGAATTTTGACATACAAATTATTTTTAAAGTAAAAATAACTCGTTTATTAGGCAATATCTAGATATAGATAATTTATTTCTAGTCCATTTATTATGTAGTAGTCCCCTTTGTGCTTACATAGCTCGCTGAGTGGATGTATGCAAATCAGAATTAGAAAAATATTTACAGTTCTAATCACTCATTCTTAGAGAATATTAGTTCATAAATCGCTAGCATTTCTCTTTAGTCATAGACTTTGTTAAGGCCTCTCCTTACCAACGTCCACTGTGAATACAATAGAAAATAAAGACATTTTTTTCCATGGAAATGCGTAAAGGAGCATTTATAAGAATAAACTCTAATTTAGAAGCTTAAGTAATCTTGAATATCCATCCCGCAAAATAGAAAAAAATAAAAAAAGTAATGACAAATGAGAAAGACGTGCCGAAATCAGGATACATAAAATTGTTTGCAAAGTTTTGTAGAATTACAAAAACATAATTTTTTAGAAAAATTGAACTATAATTTAAAACTTACATAAATTTAAACCCCATAAAATAAATGAATAAATTTTTTAAATGAAAAATATGAGAATATACCAATGTTTTTTAATATAGAAATATCAAAAAATACCAATTTTTTTTTTCAAAAATTGCTTTAATTATATTATACTTTAATTAGCAGCAATCACACGGCACTTCCACTTGAAACTTTTTTTATTCTGAAAAATAGCGATTTACAGTAGGAAAAGTTCTTTGAAATGTACAAACAGAGCATTAAAACAATTGTTATCAATTTATTAATCATTTGTTACGAAGCGGTAAAGACGACATTTCAGTACGAAAAAATCCCGTTCATAAACACCCTCTCTCACGTTATGAAACGAGTAAGGTTACCTAAAATTGGAGGTTACCGAGGTGAAATTTTTATTGCCACACTTCACGCATCGGTATGAGTATCGTACTCCAGTCGAAATTTTTATTAGAAACATATGTAACGTAATAATTTTTCTACTGAAGTGTATATATGTAATTTTTTTTTCCTGTTGCGGCTGTGAAATAGCTTCTTTACTATAATTCTGAGCTGTTTCAAATCAATATGTGACTGGTTGAGATTCAAGTCACACCCCACATTCATTCGACATATTTTATTTACAACCTGAAGAGTTTTTTTTAAATAACAAAGATAAACTGCGTGAGAGATAACAGGGGTATAACTTTTTTAAGCAGTTCTCAGTCAATAATTCTGACTATGAAAATTTAAAATTGCTATCAAAGTAATTTTTATGGAGCATCGCATCATAACGGTGTAGA
Organism: Dolomedes plantarius; assembly: GCA_907164885.2. Lineage (NCBI taxonomy): Eukaryota > Metazoa > Arthropoda > Arachnida > Araneae > Dolomedidae > Dolomedes > Dolomedes plantarius. The sequence continues at coordinate 168,635,374 of OU015493.1, forward strand.
TTTTTTTTGTTTAGAATTTTTATTACGTGTTTATGATCTCGTAATACAATAATTAAAACCTGTCGCTCTGAAAAATACCTTTTCAGTCGTGTATTCCTGACGTATATTTCATAGACTACAAGAGGTCCATAGATAACTGTTTTGAAATGTTTGATTCACATTATCTGAAGAATCACATATAAAAGCTCTATTGTACAATAAATGAACGGAAAGAAATTTGAAGAATTTATACAACTGTCAATTCTAATGTATCATATACACAACATACAGATTAAAATGTGAAGACAGTATGGTGAAAAATATCTAGCCACCAAACTACAATCCAAACAAATATTCCTAAACAAACCCATTAGCCACATATTCTTTGTTATTTCTTGTAATAATTTTATATCTTTTATTAGATTTATAAACTTTTTAATCTCATGGTAACCGAGCTTTTCATTAGATGTAAATCTCTGGAGTTTCTCGGAGCATTAAACTTTAAAATTGATGATGAAATTATTTTGAATTACGGACAACTAAAATGAATCTAAAGGGGGGAAAATATTAATATTGCTTATCCCTTATTGATCGGGCTGATCAGTAGTTTTGTGGAGATCCCTGCAAACAGAAACAAATTAAATCTCTGCACGTGCTTATGGTCTACCAGGACAGAAGAATAAGGATGGCTAAGGGATTTCGTGCTCTAATTATAATAAATATAAAATGCTTAGTAGATTAATTATTCCAGAATATAGTTTATAACATCTTAGTTTATAGATATCTCATCTCCTAGCACTAACAAACTTTTATATATTGCAATTTTTTCTTACTTGGAAAATACGAAAATATAATTCCAGGTAGTCTCTTCTAACGAAACTACCGCGGGTTATTAACGTAGGATTACTTATCGTTGCTTACCTCTTTTGTATGTATATATGTATCTATTCATGTATGTACGTATGTATATATATACATAGTACAGTGGAACCTCGCATAATGAGCATAATTCGTTCTAGAGTCTTACTCGTAATGACTACCCTTAAACACTTCTCTTTCGCCCGTTGATGATCCTGGTGACGTGAAGATCCGAGTGACGTGAAGAGGGGACTTCCTTCCAGGTCACTCGTTATGCAAAATGTTGCTCGTTAAGCGAGCCATTATTTTACGATTTATTTTGCTCGTTATGCGAAATACTCGTTATGCGAGGTGCTCGTTAAGCGAGGTTCCACTGTATATGTATGTCAAAATTTTGACGCATCTTGGTACTTTTCTGTTTAACTTGTCCATGCAATAGACTGGGTTTGGCGCGCTGCCAAAATTATACGTCGCGAGGACAGACGGATTTAGAGTCTGAAATTTTCCTTTCCGGAGGACCGTTATGGAGGAAAGTAATTTTACGCTAAAAGCGTGATGGTACAGTGTTAATAAATCTCATTCACCCTTCTTTCTCCTCTCTTTGCAGGTGCTAGGTACAGATTGTTAAATGTAAAGTTCAACGTATTGCTCGCAGTTAAAGTTTTCTGATAATCCTGTAAAGAAAGGTCGGCATGCCAGATGAGCAACTGTCGCGTGTTTCCAGTGTAAATAGACTTTCCAGTGAATACCATTCCTGCGAGCAGAACCTTATCGCAGCCGAAAATGAATGCGCTCCGTGTCATAGTATAAAATTGTTCTAAATGTAAAAAGTCCTAGTGCACAGATTCCTTTCGCACCGAAGAAATTTTCGAATGTAATTTATGTGAAGGGACAATTTCACAATTGGCCGCCTTAAATATGCATCATTCATACCGCATTATTGGTAATCCTCTTTGTACCAATACAGAATGACCTCTCACCTGCATTGTATGTGAGAAAAGATTTTCTGTACAGAGTGCTTTAAAAACTCATCTCCGCGCCCACACAGGAGAGAAACCTTTCGCATGTACTTAATGTAAGAAAAGATTTTCTCTGCAGGGTAATTTCAAACATCTCCTAATCCACACGAGAGAAACCTTTAGCCTGCACTGTATGTGAGAAAAGATTTTCTACACAGGGTAATTTAAAAAGACATCTCCGCATCCACACAGGAGAGAAACCATTCGCATGCACTGTATGTAGGAAAGGATTTTCTGAGCAGAGTAATTTTAAAACACATCATCGCACCCACACAGGCGAGAAACCTTTCGCGTGCACTGTATGTGAGAAAAGATTTTTTAGACAGGATGCATTAGAAAAACATCTACGCGCCCACACAGGGGAGAGACCTTTCGCATGCACTGGATGTGAGAAAATATTTTCTGTAGAGTGCGCTTTAAAAACACATCTCCGCGCCCACACAGGAGAGAAACCTTTTATAGGCACTGTATGTAAGAACGGATTTTCTCAGCGGAGTGATTTAAAAAGACATCTTCGCACCCACACAGGAGAGAAACCTTTCGCGTGCACGGTATGTGAGGAAAGATTTTCTAAACAGTGTACTTTAAAAAGACATCTCCGCACCCACAGGAGAGAAACCTTTCGCATGAACTGTATGTAAGAAAGGATTTTCTCAGCAAGGTAATTTAAAAAGACATCTCCGCACCCACACATAAGAGAAACCTTCCGCGTGCACGGTATGTGAGGAAAGATTTTCTAGACAGGATAATTTAAAAACACATCTCCGCACCCACACAGGAGAGAAACCTTTCGCTTGCACTGTATGTGAGAAAAATTTTCTAGACAGTGTGATTTAAAAAGACTTAGCACCCACACAGGAGAGAACCCAGAAAGAGTGCCATATCCTGTGCCGCTTGGCACAGTTTCTGAGTTTTCCCGCCAAACGCGGAAAACTCAGAAAACGCGCCTAATGCAACCTACCTAAAGGTATGTCTACACTTGTGCGCTTTCGCTTTCAACATGACGCACACAAAAAGGAATGTGACGCAAGCGTCACCAGCAAAATTCCAGGAATTAGATAGCGCATGCCTTATCGCAAGTGTATCCAACCGAATGGATTTTCCTGCGTCATTCTATCGCTTTTCTATTCTGCAAGGCAGTTTTCAAGTCAGTGTTAAGAATGTCACAGTCTTCGGAAGAAATTTTAAATTTACTGATGATTATAGAAATTTACCAGCATTGTGGAACGTTAACCACTCCGCATACACAAATAAAATTAGTAATACATTTAAAATAATTATTTAATAATAATATACAGGGCATTAAATTATTAATGTCTATTGCTTTAAAATTAAAATTAAATGTCTTTTGAAACAAAGCAAATTGAAAAAAAAATTTAAAACTGGTACTATAGCAATGAAATTTCCTTTTTGAAATACAGAGAGAAGATTTCAAAAATACGCATCAGCTAATTTGTTGTTATAAAAATACTGAATAAAAAATTCCCCATAGCTTATTATAGGAATTGAAGACCCACTTTGAAATAAAAATAGATGTTTATTATTATAAAAGCAGGTTACAATCTGAATTCGCGTTTTGCGTGACGTAATTTTTCCCCCCATGTCATGGATTGCTTGCATCCAAATGCGTAAATGATATTGCTTGCATCCAAATACTTGAACATATCATTTTTATTTGAAGCTAAATATCGACATATTTTAATTGTAGGCATTCCTTAGTTGATCATGGTTTTCTTGTCGTGTTCTTCATTTAACCCCATATTAAAGAAAAATGAACGATTTTCATTAATAATAAAATATACTTCTTAAATTCTTACATATGTAGGACCTTTATTTTATTCTTTTTATATTACACTAGCGGCCCGTCCCGACTTTGTCCGGGTTGAATAAAATATTATACCAATAAATTTCCAGTTGATAGTCAATAAATTGTAAATCTTTTTTTTACCTTAATAATAACCTAAATAATACCTTAAGTTAATTTTATGTTAGTTAATAATTAAAATAAATTTTTTAAAAGAAAAAGGCGTGCCGGAGAACGGCTAGGTTCGAATCGTTAGCGTCAGAACAGAAGCCCACCGCGATAGCACCACGATAAGGATCGTTGAAATCTTCGGAACAAAAAGCGGTAGAAGACAGTATCGGAAACAATGGAGATTGTTAGGATTAATCCCCTAACTTTATTTCTACTGATCAGATATACATAATATATAGCCTATGTCCATCTGGAATAATGTACCTTTCAAACAGTGAAAGAATTTTTCAAATAGGTACAGTGGTTCTGAAGATTACCCTCCACGTACAAAATCGCCCTCTCTCTTTATATATAAGTATAGATAGCACCACGCTAAGGATCGTTGAAGACTTCGGCACAAAAAGCGGTAGCTGACAGTAGCGGTAACAATAGAGATTGTTAGGATTAAGCCCCCTAACTTTATTTCTACTGATCAGATATACATAATATATAGCCTATGACCATCTGGAATAATGAACCTTTCAAACAGTGAAAGAATTTTTCAAATGGGTACAGTGGTTCTGAAGATTACCCTCCACGTACAAAATCGCTCTCTCTCTTTATATATAAGTATAGATAGCACCACGCTAAGGATCGTTGAAGACTTCGGCACAAAAAGCGGTAGAGGACAGTAGCAGTAACAATGGAGATTGTTAGGATTAAGCCCCCTAACTTTATTTCTACTGATCAGATATACATAATATATAGCCTATGACCATCTGGAATAATGTACCTTTCAAACAGTGAAAGAATTTTTCAAATGGGTACAGTGGTTCTGAAGATTACCCTCCACGTACAAAATCGCTCTCTCTTTTTATATATAAGTATAGATAGCACCACGCTAAGGATCGTTGAAGACTTCGGCACAAAAAGCGGTAGACGACAGTAGCGGTAACAATGGAGATTGTTAGGATTAAGCCCCTAACTTTATTTCTACTGATCAGATATACATAATATATAGCCTATGACCATCTGGAATAATGTACCTTTCAAACAGTGAAAGAATTTTTCAAATGGGTACAGTGGTTCTGAAGATTACCCTCCACGTACAAAATCGCTCTCTCTCTTTATATATAAGTATAGATAGCACCACGCTAAGGATCGTTGAAGACTTCGGCACAAAAAGCGGTATGGTCATAGGCTATATATTATGTATATCTAATCAGTAGAAATAAAGTTAGGGGCTTAATCCTAACAATCTCCATTGTTACCGCTACTGTCCTCTACCGCTTTTTGTGCCGAAGTCTTCAACGATCCTTAGCGTGGTGCTATCTATACTTATATATAAAGAGAGAGAGCGATTTTGTACGTGGAGGGTGATCTTCAGAACCACTGTACCCATTTGAAAAATTCTTTCACTGTTTGAAAGGTACATTATTCCAGATGGTCATAGGCTATATATTATGTATATCTGATCAGTAGAAATAATTTTGTACGTGGAGGGTAATCTCCGGAACCACTGCACCTATTTGAAAAATTCTTTCACTGTTTGAAAGGTACATTTTTCCAGATGGACATAGGCTATATATTATGTATATCTGATCAGTAGAAATAAAGTTAGGGGGGATACTCTAGATTTGTGTGCACGGCCGCCATCTTGGATTTTTCCGCCAGGGTTTGGCGCATTTCGCATGGCGATAATTATTGCGTTCTGGTAAAAATAACCCAATGTCAAATTCTCTAATTTTAAGATCAAACAGTTACTTCTGTTGTGATCTTTTAATTACAGTATAATAATTTTAGGTCAGATCTTGGCCTTGACCTGGAAATCTGAGTCAAATTGACTATACTCAAAAGAGTAAATTATTTTTAAAACTAAGAGTATTTTTGTTGAAAATTTTTGAATCCATTATCAGTTTTTCGTTAACTTATTAAATTTAAGTTGCTTTTAATTTTGTTTATCGATTGTCAATTAGTATACTATAATGATACACCATTTCATTTATTTGAAGTAAAAATTATCTGCCATCATTTTTTCGTAAAATGTAAAATACAGTATACATTTTAAATACAATATATTTTAAAATACTTTATAATTCCAAGTTGTAGTGGATTACAAATAAATTTAAATAACTGAAGTTCAACTTCTCTCTCCCCAGGAACCTAAGTTAAAAATTTTGTTAAGGTTAAGTTATTGGTTTAGGAAAAGGTTTTTTTTTCTTATTTCCAACACAGCAGGATAAATGGTCAAATAATCCTTGCCTCGATTTTATTGTATGCACCAAATATTTGGTTAAGGTCAAATCTGAAGTAAAATTTCATTACCACAATGCCCTAACCCCCCCCCCCCCAAAAAAAAAAGGATCTGGTTACTCACCATAAATTTATGAGTTCATAATTATTTTACATTTTTCAAAGCTGAATTTTAGATAATTTTTAAATTGCAAGTTATTTAGGTGGTACGAAAATGCTGTATTTTTTTCTAATTAACAATATATTGGCATAATATTTTGGCGATTCATTGCTATTAGTCAAAGAGTTAGGGCAAACTGAATAGATGGCATTGAAATTTTATCTGTAAGTAAAATTCATTTGACCAAATTTTTCATATGGATCATAATTTGAAAAGGTAGTTTTTAATTAAAAATGACAAAAAAAAATCTCAGTCCAACGATTAAATGATTTTTCAAAAATATTTCTAAGTTTCACAATTTAAAAAGGTCGTTTTTATTAAAAAAGCTAAAAGAAAAACCCAAAATTTCCAATATTTGAGAATGATTTTTTCAAAAAAGTGGTTTTTATCAAAAACCCAAAAATAAATCTAAGTCCAACGTTTAAATGATTTTTCAAAAACTTTTCTAAGTTTCATAATTTAAACAGGTGGTTTTTATTAAAAAAGCTAAAAAAAGTCCAGCGTTTTGAAAACACCGCTTAAAACACATTGGCGAGAATTTTTCCACTCCTCAAAACACGGTAAAATCGCCAAGTTGACGCAAAAAAAATCCAAGATCGCGGACGTGCACACAATTATTAAGTAACGTAATATTAATTTGAATATTATTTTAGGTGCTTAAAATAATTAAAAAAACATTCTTTACTTAAAATCCTTTTTTTATTTTTGTATTTTTATTTCATCTCTTACTCTAATTTTGAGATACCAATGTGTATCTATACTTCTATAATCTATACTTATATATAAAGAGAGAAAGCGATTTTGTACGTGGAGGTTAATCTCCGGAACCACTGCACCTATTTGAAAAATTCTTTCACTGTTTGAAAGGTACATTATTCCAGATGGGCATAGGCTATATATTATGTATATCTGATCAGTAGAAATAAAGTTAGGGGCTTAATCCTAACAATCTCCATTGTTACCGCTACTGTCCTCTACCGCTTTTTGTGCCGAAGTCTTCAACGATCCTTAGCGTGGTGCTATCGCGGTGGGCTTCTGTTTTGATGATAGTGGTTCGAACCTAGCCGTTCTCCGGCACGCCTTTTTCTTTTTAAAAATTAACTTTAATTATTTACTAACGTAATATTAATTTGAATATTATTTTAGGAATATTATTTGAAAAAAATTTTAATATTATTTTTAAAAAAAACATTCTTTACTTAAAATCCTTTTTTTATTTTTGTATTCTTATTTCAACTCTTAACCTCTTTCTATTATGTATCTATACTTATATATAAAGAGAGAGCGATTTTGTACTTGGAGGGTAATCTTCAGAACCACTGCACCTATTTGAAAAATTCTTTCACTGTTTGAAAGGTACATTATTCCAGATGGACATAGGCTATATATTATGTATATCTCATCAGTAGAAATAAAGTTAGGAGCTTAATCCTAACAATCTCCATTGTTACCGCTACTGTCCTCTACCGCTTTTTGTGCCAAAGTCTTCAACGATCCTTATCGTGGTGCTATCACGGTGGGCTTCTGTTCTGACGATAGTGGTTCGAACCTAGCCGTTCTCCGGCACTCCTTTTTCTTTTAAAAAATCCATATCCATACTTATATATAAAGAGAGAGAGCGATTTTGTACGTGGAGGGTAATCTCCAGAACCACTGCACCTACTTGAAAAATTCTTTCACTGTTTGAAAGGTACATTATTCCAGATGGACATAGGCTATATATTATGTATATCTAATCAGTAGAAATAAAGTTAGGGGCTTAATCCTAACAATCTCCATTGTTACCGCTACTGTCCTCTACCGCTTTTTGTGCCGAAGTCTTCAACTATCCTTAGCGTGGTGCTATCTATACTCATATATAAAGAGAAAGCGATTTTGTACGTGGAGGGTAATCTTCAGAACCACTGTACCTATTTGAAAAATTCTTTCACTGTTTGTACGGTACATTAGTCCAGATGGACATAGGCTATATATTATGTATATCTGATCAGTAGAAATAAAATTAGGGGCTTAATCCTAACAATCTCCATTGTTTCCGCTACTGTCTTCTACCGCTTTTTGTTCCGAAGATTTCAACGATCCTTATCGTGGTGCTATCGCGGTGGGCTTCTGTTCTGACGCTAGCGGTTCGAACCTAGCCGTTCTCCGGGACGCCTTTTTCTTTTAAAAAATTTATTTGAATTATTAATTAACATAAAATTAATTTATGGTATTATTTAGGTTATTATAAAGGTAAAAAAATATTTACAATTTATGGGCTATCAACTGGAAATTTATTGGTATAATATTTTGTTCAACCCGGTCAAAGTCGGGACGGGCTGCTAGTACTTATATATAAAGAGAGAGCGATTTTGTACGTGGAGGGTAATCTTCAGAACCACTGTACCTATTTGAAAAATTCTTTCACTGTTTGAAAGGTACAGTATTCCAGATGGACATAGGCTATATATTATGTATATCTGATCAGTAGAAATAAAGTTAGGGGCTTAATCCTAACAATCTCCATTGTTTCCGCTACTGTCTTCTACCGCTTTTTGTTCCGAAGATTTCAACGATCCTTATCGTGGTGCTATCGCGGTGGGCTTCTGTTCTGACGCTAGCGGTTCGAACCTAGCCGTTCTCCGGCATGCCTTTTTCTTTAAAAAATTTATTTTAATTATTAACAAACATAAAATTAATTTAAGGTATTATTTAGGTTATTATTAAGGTAAAGAAATATTTACAATTTATTGGCTATCAACTGGAAATTTATTGGTATAATATTTTGTTCAACCCGGACAAAGTCGGGACGGGCCGCTAGTATATATATATATAGATATAGATTAAACGTATGTCACTTGGAGAAACATTTAATTGACAAAACGTTTACAATATAGACGTTTACAATATAAACGTTTACAATTGACAAATGTTTATAGATACATATTGGTATCTCAAAATTAGAGTAAGAGATGAAATAAAAATACAAAAATAAAAAAAGGATTTTAAGTAAAGAATGTTTTTTTAATTATTTTAAGCACCTAAAATAATATTCAAATTAATATTACGTTACTTAATAATTGTGTGCACGTCCGCGATCTTGGATTTTTTTTGCGTCAACTTGGCGATTTTACCGTGTTTTGAGGAGTGGAAAAATTCTCGCCAATGTGTTTTAAGCGGTGTTTTCAAAACGCTGGACTTTTTTTAGCTTTTTTAATAAAAACCACCTGTTTAAATTATGAAACTTAGAAAAGTTTTTGAAAAATCATTTAAACGTTGGACTTAGATTTATTTTTGGGTTTTTGATAAAAACCACTTTTTTCTGAAAAAATCATTCTCAAATATTGGAAATTTTGGGTTTTTCTTTTAGCTTTTTTAATAAAAACGACCTTTTTAAATTGTGAAACTTAGAAATATTTTTGAAAACCATTTAATCGTTGGACTGAGATTTTTTTTGTCATTTTTAATTAAAAACTACCTTTTCAAATTATGATCCATATGAAAAATTTGGTCAAGTGAATTTTACTTACAGATAAAATTTCAATGCCATCTATTCAGTTTGCCCTAACTCTTTGACTAATAGCAATGAATCACCAAAATATTATGCAAATATATTGTTAATTAGAAAAAAAATACAGTATTTTCGTACCGCTTAAATAACTTGCAATTTAAAAATTATCTAAAATTCAGCTTTGAAAAATGTAAAATAATTATGAACCCATAAATTTATGGTGAGTAACCAGATCCTCTTTTTTTTTTTTTTTTTTTTTTGGTTAGGGCATTGTGGTAATGAAATTTTACTTCAGATTTGACCTTAACCAAATATTTGGTGCATACAATAAAATCGGGACAAGGATTATTTGACCATTTATCCTGCTGTGTTGGAAATAAGAAAAAAAAAACCTTTTCCTAAACCAATAACTTAACCTTAACTAACTTTTTAACTTAGGTTCCTGGGGAGAGAGAAGTTGAACTTCAGTTATTTAAATTTATTTGTAATCCACTACAACTTGGAATTTTAAAATGTATACTGTATTTTACATTTTACGAAAAAATGATGGCAGATAATTTTTACTTCAAATAAATGAAATGGTGTATCATTGTAGTATACTAATTGACAATCGATAAAAAAATTAAAAGCAACTTAAATTTAATAAGTTAACGAAAAACTGATAATGGATTCAAAAATTTTCAACAAAAAGACTCTTAGTTTTAAAAATAATTTACTCTTTTGAGTATAGTCAATTTGACTCAGATTTCCAGGTCAAGGCCAAGATCTGACCTAAAATTATTATACTGTAATTAAAAGATCACAACAGAAGTAACTGTTTGATCTTAAAATTAGAGAATTTGACATTGGGTTATTTTTACCAGAACGCAATAATTATCGCCATGCGAAATGCGCCAAACCCTGGCGGAAAAATCCAAGATGGCGGCCGTGCACACAAATCTAGAGTATCCCCCCTAACTTTATTTCTACTGATCAGATATACATAATATATAGCCTATGTCCATCTGGAATAATGTACCTTTCAAACAGTGAAAGAATTTTTCAAATAGGTGCAGTGGTTCCGGAGATTACCCTCCACGTACAAAATCTGCTCTCTCTTTATATATTAGTATAGATATGAAAATTCAAAAGTAATTCTTCATGGGCCGTTTTGCTCAGAAAAAAAAGTAAATGTCTCGGTTTAGTTCTTTTCTTCCTATTAAAGAGATATAGTATGAACAGCTAACGATTTTTCTTGGATTTTCTGTATACTTCAAAAGTAATATAAATGATCCTTTTATTCAGTATACAAGTGTAATTTTACACTATATATTTAAACGATAGAATTTTAATAACATGCAATATTCTTCCGTTTTCTATTCTTAGTATTTGTTTGGTTTTATTACTTCATAAATAAAGCCATAAATTGTAGTTCTATTTCTAATAACTTGGCATATAACAAAACAGGCCTTTTCTATATTCCGTATCATCAGTTATTATTTTCTATATTAAGCTACATTTATGTAGAACCTACGTGTATAAGAAAAACCATCTCTAATGATTACTGAGGTATTATATAAAAAATAGTATATTTTTATTTATATTTAATTTTTTAGTCTTCTCATTTAGATACTTTTCCCCCGCGCGCGCACACACACACACGCACACACACACACACACACACACACACACACACACACACACACACATATATATATATATATATATATATATATATATATATATATATATATATATATATATATATATATATATATATATATATATATATATATATATATACAGTTGGCTCTCTGTTTAACGACTTTCAAGGGACCGTGAAAAATCGTCCTTAAGTAGAGATCTCCTTAAACAGAATTTGTAAAAAATAACATTTCCCATAACGTCGGAGGGGCCGGGACTGGTAAATATCGTCTTTAAATAGAGATCGTCGTTAAGTAGAACGTCGTTAAACAGAGAGCCAACTGTATATGATAAATATGCAAGTAGCGGGATTATACATATTTCTGTACAGAGCACTGTACCAAGATTGTATTATATTTTTTTGCACATTCCTTGTTGCTTTACGTAAAAATAGTGATCACCCCATAAACTCCGCGAAGTCACAAGAAACGCAGACGCAGCAGTAACCTCCGACTCATCCATCTGGTGAGGCATGAACTGTTGAACAAGTGTGGACAGCAAATTGAATGCCTCTAGAGGCATGCGCTACAGGCAAGTTGAAAGGAAAGACGAAGGGAAAATTGAAAGCGAACGCGAAAGCGCACAAGTGTGGACATAGCTTAAGCGACGCCATTTTCTCGGCGTCACAAAAGCTTAAAACAAAACAAATAGAAACAAAATAGAATTTTATATCTTACCAGAAAGCCACGTTTTGAAGAAACAATTATGGAAAGGATTTTGGATAGTCTCAATTGCATCTGCCATTTAAAAAGAAAGGAGACCCTCAAAAAATGCTATGCATAAAATTTCTTATAGGGAAAATATCCACAAAAAGCATTTCCCTTTTTTTAAATAATCTCATTAGTGAGAAAAAGTAATGGTTTAAAAAATAGTTAATAAAAAGCTAAAAAAAGAACAATTTGAATCAATGGCAATCAGAATTTCACAAACTTCTTTTTAAAAAGAAAATAATCACATAAAGTTTCTTTGGATAGAGCTGATTCGTTGCAACTTTTCCGCCAGTTCTGTAAATTACGAAATAAAAAGTTGGTAGGAATTAGTAAGATAAGTCCAAAAGATAATCCGTCCTTCCCGAAGGTATAAGGATTTTCTAAAAAAGTATTATCCACAGGATTTACGGAGCCACCTCAAGGATTTGGATTAGATTTTGAAAAAATGTCGCGAACATACCCGTCTCCATCCCAATTTAACGTTAGCCACACGATTCTTTTTCATTAAGGACCCACATTTCGTACAAGAAGCAACGCAGGAGTCAGTAGGAAGTAAACCAACATCAATCGCAAAAGCAATTGCGACTTCCTCTGAATTTATTATGGCCGTCCAAGGAAATATTTAAAAGTAAGGAATGCATAGCAAAAAATAAGAAATTGGCAGAAGCAAACAGACTGACCTGCAATCCGTTCGTCCGCGGTCGAAATGTCCGTTTAAAAATAAAACTATAGACTTGATAATGTTTAAAATTACCACGTGATTAAAATTAAATTGATTGGCCTTTATAGCACCACATGATCAACATGTACTCAAAACAGCTCTAAAACAACTCAACAGACACGAATAAGAAATCCCCTTTAAAAAGTTAAAAGCATCTCAACAGAAACGGATAGAAATACACCATATTGAAATATTTATTGCCAAATTTCCGGCACGGGATATGGGACTTCTCCCGAGAAACCTTTCGAGTGCACTGTTTGTAAGAAAATATTTTCTTTTCAGGTAACTTTAAAAAAGCATCTCCTTATGCATGGAGGAAAGACTTTTGGTCTGTATTATACGTAAGAAAAGGTTTTCTGAATCTTTAAAAAAAAATCTTCGTACCCACACATAAGAGAAATTTCTCGTCCTCACTGAGTGAAAAAAATGAAAAAATTTTCTTTCCAGTGTGCTTTAAAAACACAACACCGTACCCATACAGAAGATAAACCTTTTCATTGCACTATATGAGAGGAAGTAATTACTGCAGAGGGGAATTTAAAATGAAAAACCTTTCATCTGCAGGTTATGAGCGATAGGTTTATGGCTTGAGAACAGATGAAAAACGCATCGTCCATTCAGGGATGTAACCAACTCAATGCTATCGTATGAAACGGGATTTTTTTGGCGCAAAGAAATATTTTTGTCCCACCTTGGGGAAAATGCCATTGAAAATTAATTTAAACTCGGGTATGACAGTGTTTATTTAAAGAAACTATCTCACCTAATTATGTTTAGGAATTAATTTAGTGTTTTATAACTATTTTTCTTTTGAAATTATACACACACACACACACACACATATATATATATATATATATATATATATATATATATATATATATATATATATATATATGCGATATCGGTCATAACCTACGACCCTTGATGAGATACTTGAGCCATCAAAGTGGTTGAAGTTTAAAAAAAACAAAAAAAAAACGTCATTTTACCTCTTTATACTTCAGAAAATATTGTCATGAAATGTCACTTATGCAATACTGGTTTTTGTTTTTGCCTAATATTTCATTATAATTTTTAAGATTTAACTGCTTTTTTCTACATCTGTGTTATGTAAACGAGGAAATGAACTTGTATAATGATATATAAATAAATATTTTACGGCTTCATATCGAGACTGAATTAATTTTCGCTTTTGTCTCTCTTTTAATAATTTCAAATTAATATAGCTTTAATTATTTTATTCGAAGGATTTTTTGTAATGTGTAGCCTAAGTAATATTTAACGCGTGAAGCATCTGATTATACTTTTATATTACATATCATCTCAATTTTTTATGTATGTAATATATAATTTTAATTTTGAACTCAACTCTTGAAGAATGTTTAAAGTTTATAAATTTCACCAAGTCTCGTCTATTGAATAAGGCACTCTTTACTGATTCTTGCAAGATATTTAGATTATAGACTTACTTGTGGTGGGAGCTAGGAGTAAAGTCATGGGACCAAATATAATAGTTTATTGATTATTCTGTGATCGTATATCATGCTGGTCACAGTAGTTAATTTGGAGGAAATTGCCAAACTATTAATTAACTCATTACTACCTGTTTGACCAACCAAAAAGAAAACATTAGTATCATGCGTTGTGTTTGTAGAAATCACAGATTATCTCATTGATTAATAACAGATGAATTTATTGAAAGTACACACATACATATATCATTCATAATTGCAACTTATAGTATTTACTTAATAATTACTGTTACGTATACACCAATCATGCATATATTATATTCATATCGATTACTTATTTAAGATGTGAGGTACCCTAGAATCATTTTAAATATACTCATTTAACTCAACATTATATATATATTACTCACTAGCGGCCCGTCCCGACTTTGTCCGGGTTGAACAAAATATTATACCAAAAAATTTCCAATTGATAGCCAATAAATTGCAAAACTTTTTTTACCTTAATAATAACCTAAATAATACCTTAAATTAATTTTATGTTAGTTAATAATTAAAATAAATTTTTTAAAAGAAAAAGGCGTGCCGGAGAACGGCTAGGTTCGAACCGCTAGCGTCAGACCAGAAGCCGACCGAGATAGCACCACGATAACGATCGTTGAAATCTTCGGAACAAAAAGCGGTCGAAGACAGTAGCGGAAACAATGGAGATTGTTAATGGAGTATTTTTCAAATTCAGTGGTTCTGAAGATTACCCTCCAAGTACAAAATCGCTCTCTCTTTTTATATAAGTATAGATAGCACCACGCCAAGGATCGTTGAAGACTTCGGCACAAAAAGCGGTAGAGAACAGTAGCGGTAACAATGGAGATTGTTAGGATTAAGCCCCTAACTTTATTTCTACTGATTGGATATACATAATATATAGCCTATGTCCATCTGGAATACTGTACCTTTCCAACAGTGGAAGATTTTTTCAAATAGGTACAGTGGTTCTGAAGATTACCCTCCACGTACAAAATCGCTCTCTCTTTATATATAAGTATAGATAGCACCACGCTAAGGATCGTTGAAGACTTTGGCACAAAAAGCGGTAGAGGACAGTAGCGGTAACAATGGAGATTGTTAGGATTAAGCCCCTAACTTTATTTCTACTGATTAGATATACATAATATATAGCCTATGTCCATCTGGAATACTGTACCTTTAAAACAGTGAAAGAATTTTTCAAATAGGTACAGTGGTTCTGAAGATTACCCTCCACGTACAAAATCGCTCTCTCTCTTTATATATAAGTACTAGCGGCCCGTCACGACTTTGTCCGGGTTGAACAAAATATTAGACCAATAAATTTCTAGTTGATAGCCAATAAATTGAAAAATCTTTTTTTACCTTAATAATAACCTAAATAATACCTTAAATTGATATTACGTCAGTTAATAATTAAAATTAATTTTTTAAAAGAAAAAGGCGTGCCGGAGAACGGCTAGGTTGGAACCGCTACCGTCAGAACAGAAGCCCACCGCGATAGCACCACGATAACGATCGTTGAAATCTTCGGAACAAAAAGCGGTAGAGGACAGTAATGGAAACAATGGAGATTCTTAGGATTAAGCCCCTAACTTTTTTTCTACTGATTAGATATACATAATATATATGTACCTTTCAAACAGTGAAAGAATTTTTCAAATAGGTACAGTGGTTCTGAAGATTACCCTCCACGTACAAAATCGCTCTCTATTTATATATAAGTATAGATAGCACCACGCTAAGGATCGTTAAAGACTTCGGCACAAAAAGCGGTAGAGGACAGTAGCGGTAACAATGGAGATTGTTAGGATTAAGCCCCTAACTTTATTTCTACTGATCAGATATACATAATATATAGCCTATGTCCATCTGGAATAATGTACCTTTCAAACAGTGAAAGAATTTTTCAAATAGGTACAGTGGTTCTGAAGATTACCCTCCACGTACAAAATCGCTCTCTCTTTATATATAAGTATAGATAGCACCACGCTAAGGATCGTTGAAGACTTCGGCACAAAAAGCGGTAGAGGACAGTAGCGGTAACAATGGAGATTGTTAGGATTAAGCCCCTAACTTTATTTCTACTGATCAGATATACATAATATATAGCCTATGTCCATCTGGAATAATGTACCTTTCAAACAGTGAAAGAATTTTTCAAATAGGTGCAGTGGTTCCGGAGATTACCCTCCACGTACAAAATCGCTCTCTCTCTTTATATATAAGTATAGATAGATAGATAACACCACGCTAAGGATCGTTGAAGACTTCGGCACAAAAAGCGGTAGAGGACAGTAGCGGTAACAATGGAGATTGTTAGGATTAAGCCCCTAACTTTATTTCTACTGATTAGATATACATAATATATAGCCTATGTCCATCTGGAATACTGTACCTTTACAACAGTGAAAGAAATAGAAATTGCATTATGAATATTGAATTTGCATTATAAATATTTTAACCGTTCAACTCGCCCCCTCAACAAATTAAATCCTGGGTGCGTCCCTGCGTTTGAGGATAAAACTTCTGTGTATGTAAAAGATTTAAATGAATGTTTTGGAAACAACCTATGCAGCAAAATGTTAATAAGAGGTGGATATGAGGTTATAAAAAAGGAAATGGACGAAATGATACATTTTAGGTGAAGTAGAGAATTCATTAGTCTGTGTATTATTTCTATAAGGGTTTTTTTTCTTAGAGACTTATTTTAAAGAACAGCTGAGCGTAAAAATATGGTTGAGGTATCTGAATAAAGGTCTCAGCATGTAGATGTGTTAGTCGAAGAGAAAAATGAGATTGAAGAAACGTTACGGGCGTGGTGGGCGCGTCGAAATTCGCATGTAAAGTCTGGAAAAATACGTGAGCGAGAAATGTAAACATTTCCCTTTCCACTAGATGGCGTGCGCGCTCTCGCTTTGATGCTTCCATTCTGGTCATTTGCACACAGAACTTTAAAATTTAAAAAAAAAAACGCCATTCGCAATTCATGTTTGTCATTGCTCTTCTCTATATATGGCGCTCATTTCAGTGTCAGATAACACCTCAATTCTATAACTTTGTTACTGTGAAACTTATTTTGAGAGAAAGGCTGAGTGTAATAGTATGGTTCAGATTTCAAAATAAAAGTCTTACCATGTAGATGTGCAAGTAGAAGAGAAAAATGAGATTGGGGCGCGGTGGATCGGCATATTTCTTATGTAAACTCTATGGGAAAATATGCGCGAGACAAGTAAACATTTGCTTTATGGCTAGATAGCAAGCACGCGCTTGCTTATTAACTTAGGATTACGTTCCTCAATAACGATCCTTCGGAGAGAAAAAAATTGTCTAGTGTTGCGAGTTATAATTTTGGCAGCGTGCCAAACCCAGTAGCAGTAAACAGTTAAACAGACAAGTACCAAAATGCGAAAAGAAAACTAAGCAAACGATAAGTAATCCTACGTTAAGGGGCGATTACTTATCGTTTGCTTAGTTAAGGGGCCCACTGGCGATTATTTCAAAGCAACTTTTTAATCACAAAAATGAAACACATTGATTCTTTTGGTAAAGCGCCCATTGGCGATTTTTCAGTTGAGGCAACTAAAAAATTCCAACATGTTCGATTCTATGGGTGATGAAACTGTTGCCGATGAAAATAGATCATGTTGGTTTAGATAGGACCGCGTTCACTGGTGATTATTTAGTTGCTTGCAATAGATCTGATCGAGGCAAATCACAGAGGGCGTGTTTGGCTAGTCCAGGGATCGGCAACCATTTTTACTAGGAGGGCATATTTCAGAAATTCGGCCGTTTGGCGGGCACCGCTGGTTGAAGAGGAGGAGGTAGGGTTAATATTTAAATATGAAAAATATTAATGCGACATAAATTTTCAATATATAAATTCAAAATTTAATTTAAACAAAATTATTGTAAAATTGGTAATTAATGCGGTATCTGACATTGCAAATCTGCGGCCAACTCTTTGTAATGTGGCACGTAAGTTGAATCCCCAGTTCTCAGGTATTTTTCGAAATGAGTGTTAGGGAGGATTGATCGGTACTTTGATTTTCAGTATTTCCTATTGGGAAACAAAGATTCACAAGCATATGTCGACTCGCAAAGAGAGTTCAATTTCATAGCAGGAAAGAAAGTTGACTCACAGCGAAGAGAGAGCGACCCTGTAGAGAGAGCAGGCTGCTCAGTTTTTAATTTTTACGTTTTCACGATTTTAATTTTTTTTCACTAAAATTATTCATCACAACTATGAACGTTTGTTGTTTAAATAACTAAAATTTAGCTATTTCAACGGCGGGCACTTTAAAATTGTTTCGCGGGCACCTTAGTGTCCGCGGGCACCGCGTTGCCGACCCCTGGGTTAATCCGATTCACGAGGAGTTGGCAACATATATTTTCTTTTATCTTTGCTACTTTCGTTCAAGAAATTTAACGATCAAAAATTCACTGCTCGAACCGAGATAATGAACGTTATGAGACATGTTCGTTTGTCGGGGAGTCACCACGATGAAACTCCGTTTAGAAACCCATTGTTTCGGGAGCAAAACGGTTGGAATAACAATTAATTGCAGCACTTCGCATTATACTGGGCAATATTATTATTCAAGATTTTCTCCGGGGCAAATTGAAAACCCCTTGCAACCTGGAACTCCGACACATAAGAGGCTTGGGATAACGAGTATGAAGCTTCATACTTTTTATCTTTGTAATAAAATATATGTATATTAGTTTAAAACAAATTTACTTAAAATTATTTACAAAAAAAAGTTTTTAATATGTATTTTATTTCAATAAACTTGTAAATTTTCAAGAAAATATTTTTACTTACCTTAAAGTCACAGCTAATCTTTCCTGAGGTGGTATAGCCAAACGTAATCTTGTATTTTGATAAGAAATACTGGGCCCCACTAATAACAACAGGTTGTCGAATTTTTCAACGCTCATTCGAAAGTAGTTGAAAAATTTTGTTGGGTATACTCTTAAATCTTCAAATAATTTATAAATTTGCCCATCAAATAATCTCCTACTTATTATTGGATGGACCCAAAATCTTCTGTGGTTTTGTTTACGTTTTCGCCTTAGAGCGAGGGCATAAACACATGCAGCTTCCATGAAATCCATTTTCAGATTGAGTGCAAAGCAACTATTTAGTCACCAGTGTGCGCTAGCCGAAGGTATCCGGCAACTTTCAAGTTACTAAACTGTTTAATCGCGCAAATGAAAAGTTGCCAGTGGGCCCCTGGCCTAATAACCCACGGTAGTTTCACTAGAAGAGACTACCTGAAATAATTTTTTTCCTTTTTCTACTTTTATCGCTCCAACACTAAACCTTTAAATAAAAAAAAAATTCAGGTAGTCTCCTCAAACGAAACTATAGCGGGTTATTAACGTAGAATTACTTATCGTTTGCTTACCCCCCCTTTTTTTAACACATTTTGGTACTTTTCTGTTTAACTGTTTGCTGCTACTGGGTTTGGCACGCTGCCAAAATTATAACTCGCGACGCAGGACAATTTTTTCCACTCCGAAGGACCGTTATTGAAGAACGTAATCCTACGTTAAAACACCATTTGTAATTCATTTTCTAATTGTTAGTGCC
The DNA here is from genome assembly GCA_907164885.2 of Dolomedes plantarius. Taxonomy (NCBI): domain Eukaryota; kingdom Metazoa; phylum Arthropoda; class Arachnida; order Araneae; family Dolomedidae; genus Dolomedes; species Dolomedes plantarius. Next base: position 168,655,299 of record OU015493.1, read on the forward strand.
GTTATCTCTATTAAAGTTCAGTTTAGTGTTAGGTTTGGTGGGTAGTGTTTTGTAATCCTTAACTGAATGTCACAACTACGGCAAAAAAGAAAACGCAATAGCCATACTGGATGGCGTGATCGCTATACAGTAAGTCCTCGAGTTACGCGGATTCGTAGATACGCGTTTGTAATTTTTTTTTTTGCTTTTTTTACTGGTAGACGTCAGTCGTTTCGCGCGTTTACAGTTCAGTACCAAAGTCCGTGGGTTTGAGTCCCACTTTTGGCATGGACGTTTGTAGCTGTTCGGAATCGTCTTCAAGCAATAGGCCCGGGTCTAATTATAACCCTCGTGTAGCAAAAGTTGGCCTTAGCGCTCCAAACCAAACCAATTTAATTACCAAATATAATTATCAATTATACCAAAATCAATTTAATTATCAATTAATCTAGCTGTTTACCTGGCGTTGACTGGGTATTTATTTATCCCAGTTTTTATTGCACAGGAAAAAGAATGAATTCTACATATAGTGTCAAATCTATGTAATTTTATTTACAGTTATTTAAAAGTATATGTACAGTATACAAATTATAAAGTAAAATTACAAATTCACTATAATATTGATTTAACTCAAAACTTTATTATAAACAACATTTTTAGTTTCCCCTATTCATCACAGCTACCTCGAAACCATAGATTCGACACTAATCTCGGACTTTTTGGACATTTTATTCCTCCCCCCTCTCCCCCCCCCCGTCAATGCACTTAAACGGCATCGGGAGTGTCATTATTCATCTCAACTACCACAAAAAATATTTATTGGAAACTACTATCGGTTATTTTGGGCATTTTATTTTTACCCTTTCTGAACCCCCCCCCCTCCCCCAATGGTGATGGGAGGCTGAACTTGCACTTAAATGGCATCGGAAACTATGGATTTGACACTATTCTCGGTAATTTTGGACATTATATTTTTCACCCCTTCTTCCCCCCTGACTGGCCTGAAGGTTTTATAGACCTCGGTTCAAATCCTGGGCCTGGCAAACGATCGTTATAACTATCAACTTCCTTAAATTTTTCATCATTTTGCTATCCAATTAGATCTTGCATTTCGTGGGATTACAAGTGAAACACACTGTCAAAATTATCGATTTTTGGATTTTCAGCTTTTCTTGACCGGAAAAAAGAGATGTCTCAGCTGATGAAACCCACTAAATCATACCTTTATTTATTTCATTTTTTTAAGTTTTGTAATCACATTAAGCACTCTAGCCTAGTAGTTTGTATAGGTGAAACACACTAACCATCCTGAGGATAATAATATAAAATAAGCATATGAGAGCCAAGATTGGTTCGTAGTTAGCAAAAAAAATGCCAGTGCTATAATTTTATTTGATTTAATAATGTTAGTGTAAAGTCCAGAACGTGCCCGCGAGACAGTTGAACAATAAAAGTGTAGTGCCAGCAAGGGGGACTTTGCACGTACTTACCTGTATTGTGCGGAAATTGTCATGCACAGTCGAGCCCCTAAAAGGGTGCAATGTTGTGATGTACGCCGATAAACATTGAATAATGATTTTTTTCATGTTGGAGCTTGTTTTACACATACTTCTTTTGCATTAACTGCGGTGGAAAAGTTTAACTTAGTTGTTTCATATTTTTAATTCATAAATGAACACTCGCCAAATATATCTCGAGCAAAATATATTTCTTCTGTTTTGTTTCCCTTCATATCACTCCTTCTTGGGCTTACATTTCAGCAAGATAATGCCCGCCCGCACACGGAGAGAGTTTCTACTGCTTGTCTTCCTGCTTTTTACCTTGGCCAACAAGGTCACCGGATCTCTCCCCCACTGAGCATATTTGGAGCATTACGGGCAGGGACTCCAACCAGCTCGAGATTTTGACGATATAACGCGTCAACTGGACAGAATTTGGTCCGATATCCCGCAGGAGGACATCCGCCACCTCTATCAATCAATCCCAAGCCGAATAACTGCTTGCATAAGGGCCAGAGGCGGACCAACGCGTTATTGACTTTTTCACTTTGTAAAACTCTTTCTCTTGAATAAATCATCCAATTTTTCTCAAATTGTAATCATTTATTTATCTGTACATGTTCACATCTACCGATTTTCGTCCCATTCGGATAACTACTTCCTGGTAAGTCTTTTTTTTTTTTTTATCTAAGAGTGTATAATTTCATGTATACAATGCGTTAATTTATTTTGTAAGAAATATTATATATTTCTTAAGGACACGGTATTTATTTTTAATTTTGAACGCAAAAAAAAATATCATTGAATTCCATTATCATCCTGTCTTTTTTCCTACTTCTGGGAAACTGAGTAGTACACGGTAAAAAAAGCACCTTAGATACATGAATAAAGAGACGAGAACCTTACATTTTAAAATGATGAAGCAGATTTCTTCAGGATTTTTTTCTTTTTAATCGGAGTAAAATTTCAAGGAGCGAAATTTTTTTGCTCCGAGCCGGATAAATTCAGAAGTATATAAAAAAATTTCAATCTTTTGGATTCAATTCACAAAGGACCTTTATCTTAGAGAGCAGTTTTTTTAACGTAGGATTACGTTCCTCAATGACGGTCCTCCGGGATGAAAAAAAGTGTCCGTACTGCGTCGCGAGTTACAATTTTGGCAGCGTGCGAAACCTAGTAGCAGTAAACAGTTAAACAGAAAAGTACCAAAATGAGTTTAAAAAAAAGAGGTAATCAACGATAAGAAATCCTACGTTAATAACCCGCGGTAGTTTCGTTAGAAGAGACTACCTGAATTTAAAAAAAAAAAAAATTTCCCCGGTTCGGATAGAAATCGTTGAGATTCGAGTCGGAGCAAAAAGAGTTCGTTCTCAGATAGATATCTTTTTTTTTTTTTTTTTTTTTTTTTTTTTTTTTTAAACTAATCCCAGATTGTCTAGCAAGGCTAGACAATCTCCATAAAACCAAAAATTTCCAAAAAGTCTAAAATCAGTAGAGGGTCCAGAAGGACCTCGTCCTTAGTAAAACCCAAACAATTTAAAATATGGGCAAGGGAGGCCATGTCGGCAGAGCACCAGTGGCACTCCGGGAAGATCTTCTGTCCCTGCCGAAAAGTGAGTGCTTTTATATAACCACTCATGAAGCGCGAGAAGGCCGTTTGGTACTTTCTGGGCTTGATCTGAAAAGACCCACCCGGACGCATATTACCTCTCCTTACATGAATTCACACCATTACAGCGTTTGGCGGCTGCTGATTGGTCAGTTGAGTTTACATCGGTATTTGTGTATTTGGTGCGCTGTTGCTTATGAAATCTATTTTTCAAGTTTGAGTTTGCATCGGTGATTGCCATAATATTTTATCCTAATCTCATTTTAAATGAGATAAATGCTAAAATATATTTCTTAGTTGCTTTCATTTCGATAATTTCGTAATATTTGATCCTAAGCGTATTTTAAATGAGATAAAATCTATTACTTAGGTGCTTTTATTTTATATATTTTTTTAGGTGGCGCCACCTATTAATGTAAAAGTAATTTAATTTGACAAGCTATTTGTAAAAGAAATTTTCGCTATAAATGCCTTTATTTTTTGTGCATGGAAAATTTTAATTACCAATTTCCGTAGTAATTTCACTGTAAAATTTTATTTATTTACTTTTAAATTTAAATGTTGAATTTTTTAAAATTTAATTTGACAAGCCATTTTTTTTAATTTAATAAAAGTAATTTAATTTGACAAGCTATTTGTAAAAGAAATTTTCGCTATAAATGCCTTTATTTTTTGTGCATGGAAAATTTCAATTACCAATTTCCGTAGTAATTTCACTGTAAAATTTTATTTACTTTTAAATTTAAATGTTGAATTTTTTTTAAAATTATTTTTTTAAATTAAAATCTTGCAAGATGCAAATTATATATTTTTTGCTGTTTTGCACACTTTAGTTTTTTAACCTTACTCTTAAAATATAAAAATTATAAATACTTTTCTAAAAATTACCAAAAATAGACTGAAAATAAAATGACTTTATTGTATAAATGCATAAATTTTATAATGCACAAATATATAATTTAATGCCGTTTTGCATTAGGCTGATTAAGGCATATATTTGCTGCTAGGGAATGTTTTCTCTTTTTACTTGGTGGCACACCAGTTGGTCGTCCTGCTGGCAAACGTTTGCTACCCTTAGTAATGTGAGGAGAGCGTCTTGCAATAGAAGTTGGTTGAACTCTAATTGCAGCACCACTTCTTCGTTTTATAGGTATGTAACTAACAGCTGTGTGCAGAAAAGTTTCCCAGCTTCCTGTCGACTTAACATTTTTAATTCTTTTTAAAAAAGTGTTTAGCCCATTTGTTGAAGATTTATAAAGTTCATTTTTCTGAGAAAAAACATCAAAAATCTCCTTAAGGAGTTCTTCGCGCCTTTCACCGGAAGATGTAGATTCAACATCTTTGTGAGAATGTTTCATGTTTTGGGAAATTTCTTCTGAAGAAGTTGAAGGAATATCTTCTATAGTACGAGTGTCATGAATCTGAAATCGTAATGGCTCAAAAAATTCCTTAGGAGGTGCCTTTTCTCCTAAAGCCAAAACTGCTATTTCGTGTTTATCCTTCGGTCTCACTGGTGGAAAATTGCTTGTCACAATGTCAAAATGTTCAAATATTGAACATTGATGCTTGCAAAATCTACCATATAAACCAAAAGGACACGAGCAGCAACCACTTCTTATATTAACGAAATAATAATCGTTATTGACTTTAAAGGAAAATGTATTATCATTTTCCATTTTTATGTCTTCTTTTTTTATTATGGAGGCTTTATTTTTTAGTGAAAGGAGAAATAGTCGAGCACTTGCACACCTATTATTAGCAAAATCTCTCAATTTTTTTACGTAGTGCGCCTCTAAATGTGTGGCTACAAAATCTAAAAGGGTCAAAACATTGTATGCTTTGACCCGACATAAAACTTCATCCTTAAAAATACGCACACACACTTCTGAAAAATTGTTGGTGTGATGGCCTTTCACTTCCTGATTTCTATATGCCAGACACCACACTTTTCTTCTTTCCCAATATGATTGCAAATATTTGTTCCAATTTGCATATGTTGGCAGATAGGCCCCAACATAGCCACATGCATTTTTGTATGCTTCATCAGCTTCTGCAATAGTCCGCGCATATAGAATGCGCTGAAAAAATTGCATCAGTATACCCCTGTGCTCTTTCGGAATTTCATGTTTTGCCTCCCACAGCCATCTCCATACTGATTGGGCTACATGAAAAATGCACAATAAATTTTTGGAAAATGGCCAAATTTTTTGCAGTGCTTTAATTTCCGCTTCAGAGTCATCTGTCATAAAAATATTTGGAAATCCTCTACCGCAAAATGCCTTCTCTAAAGCTTCATTTACAAGCTGAAAACCTTTTCGATATGATTCTTCTGTCTGTCCTTTTGTAATTAGGACAGCAATTGGTACAGCACCAGCAGCACACGGACATAACATAAATGTTATACTGTGATTTTCAGGATCACAGGAAGAAGTAGAATCCACGAAAATTATTTCACCTGCGGATTTCAATTCATGGGCTCTTTTCATGATTGGTGTCACAATCACCACAGCAAATGGTTCTTCACTAAATCGAACAATAATACCTTTATTTTCATATACTTTTAACTTCTCTTTTAATTTCTAAAAAAAAAAAAAAAAAAAAAAAAAAAAAAAAAGCATTATTATATTTTATCATGAATATTTTAAGTTTCAAAGAATATAAATTGTATAAATTTATTAAAACACCAGGTACTGCCTTAAATTTTCAGGTTTAACTCTAATGCACAAAATTTTGTTTCATGCACAAACATAACATTATTTATATCTACGAACTAAAGGATGCCATTAAAATTGAAAACAGTTATTTGAAAATCTTTTAGTAATTACCATTACAGTGCTGAGGTGGTATACATATTATACCATCGTGCTACTAATGCATATATAGATTCAAATGAACATACACATATGTTTTACACTGATTAATTGTTTCTCGTCTTTAAATTCTTTTTACAACACTGTAGAACATCTAAAATAATAAACGCAGTAATACGTTTTCGGAAGAATATGTTATGCAATCTTTTAATTGCAGTAAACCCTCACTTATAAGTACTTCAAGGGACCTCGAACAAGAAATGCATAATTGAGAAAACATATTACTAATATAACATTAAAACTTAATGAAAATGAAATGGATGGAATAAAAATAAATAAAAAGTGAGAAATTGTTTTCAAAATGTCCTCTAAAAGATTATGTATAATTACAAAAAAATAATGTAGAAGCATATGCCGAAATGAAATTTACCATTTTGCATACAATTATAGAAATCTACAAATGTAGTAAACGTATGAGGTTTTACAGTACATATTAATAAATTATTTATATTAACTTGTCCGTTTATCCACTTTAATATTAATGTTTTTCAAGTTTGCATGTTTGAATATACATACTTGGATAAATGCATGATGGTATGGCTTTATTACCATCTCATGTTTAACAACGTAATATAATTATTATTGTAATTAAATTAATAAATCAAATGTGCATACCTTTTATCAACTTATCTTGATATGATATCAATAAAAATAAGCCTGTGTAACAATCAATTTAAGTAAAATATACCAATTTATTCAGACCCGAGTACACAAGGGCGACAATATGACAGTCTCAAAAGAATTTTGAAAAGCATCTGCAGAAATGGACAACTATCGCCAACTATACTTGAAAAATAGAAGTATTTGAACTTTGATAACAATTGGTAGCAAAAATATACAAACATGCAATAACCCTGAAAAAGCCTGAATATATGGTATGCTTTTCATACCACTATGCTCTAAAGAGTTAAATAATTGATGACAGCCTGGGTGATTCAATAACTCTTATTTTACAAAGGGATCAAAGTGAATCAACACAAACAGTGACAGCTCGTGGATATGAAAAGTGTGTTTGTGTGAGGGGAGGGGGGACTCTTTATGGTAACATTCCTCCATTACTATAAATTCCTTAAATGTAATTTCTACCTGAAACAAACAAATATCTAGTCTGGGCTCAATAGGAAACTTCCTTCTCACTTAACATGAAATTTCAAAAATAACATTATATCATTGTTTTTTATAACTTACCTCAATCACACCTTGACCACTTCTTGGACCTAAGTGTTGAAGACGCCACTGATCATACCAAAATTGAACAGATCTGTAAGGAGGGTTGATTCTACTGTTAGCCATATCTTCCTCGGTAATGTTTTCTTCCAACTGTAATATTCCTTCGTGGTATTTGCATGCTTCAGCAATGCCCATGCCATCATTGAAATATTCAATGAATTTTTCCCTACAGTTACTTGCAGGAAGACTCTTCAATGCTTCTGCTGTATTGAGGCTATGGTTATGTACACCATTAATTCTAATGACAGCAAAAAGTCCTTTCTGAAAATAAATATAACTTAGAATTTTTGTTTTATAAATACATCACTAAAGTAAACTACTGAATCACATCACTAAAAAAAAAAAACTGTATTTTCAATTGTGATTTTTAAGTTTATAAGTTACATTGAATAAATACTTGACATCTTTATTATATTTATAAACTTTTTTAAAAATTATTTTGAATAAAATTATTATTGGCAAAACTACATGTTCATGCACATAAAAAGTTAATGGAATAATTAGTACAAAGTTCATTAGTCACATTCATTATGTACATTTTTATTACTTACTTTTACAAAAGAATCCTCTTTCTTAGTACTAGCTGTGTTTAATTTCACTTTGATCTTAATTGTAGCTTGGCAGCCTGAATTTTTCGAGAAACTTCTTTTATTTACACTAGGTGATAATTTCATAAAAGCACTGTGATGACAAACGAATATTTTGCTACAATTGAGATAGAGAAACATAAAATTAACAACATCAAAATTAAAAGTACAAGAAAATTGGAAAATATATGGCTGTTGGTAATAATAATAATTGGGTATTTAATAGAAAAATTTGGTTTGATACTTTTAGAGAATAAAACCTAACTTCTTTCATTTAAATATTCGGTATATTCTCTTATGAAATTCATACATGAGAAGTTTTGCTTCAATTAATTAGTTGTATCAATCAGTTCCTATTTAACTGTATTTCATACACATCAAACCTCCACAGCAGTATAATTTTAAAATTTAATAATACATAAATATAATCAGAAATCATGCAAATTGCTTTAAAAGAAAATTTTGATTTAAAATGCTTAGTTACATGGAACTATGAAAGAATTTCAGTCAAAATTTTTAATATGCAAATAGCTTGTCATTTTAATGTATACATGAATGCATATGCTTTTGCTTTTACATTAACAGACAGCGTTACTTAATAAAAAAATTGAAATAATCAACGTTCCTTGTCATTCAAGATGAAACATTTTATTATTTTAAACGCATAAGAAATAAAACTATATTTGAATAATGAAAACAACTTAATAATATAGCAAAGTAATACTTACGAGCAAACAAAACGGGTACCAGATGGATTTGACGATCTTGAGTTCCACTGCGTATTTGTCAATTCGCCAAATTGCTTGACCCATTTATTGCAATCCGCTATATTTTGAACGTTACTGCGTACTACGATACTATTATTTGAAATAGATTCTATTTCGTTCAAAAATAGTGATGGAAGTTTTGATTGTTGAAGAATAGACATCATTCTTGAAAAATAGATTTCATAAGCAACAGCTCACCAAATACACAAATACCGATGTAAACTCAACTGACGAACTGACCAATCAGCAGCCGCCAAACGCTGTAATGGTGTGAATTCATGTAAGGAGAGGTAATATGCCACCCGGACTTCTTCCAAATTCCAAAGTACCATGGGTGGCAAGGAGGAGTTCTCCAAAGATGGTTTTGTTTGATCTTCATGAGGGAGTAAATCTCTCTAAAAGTAAGTGCCTCACAAGGACTCACGTACTCCTCAGCCGCAGTCCTGGCCAAAAAGTCGGCTCTTTCATTAGATAGATATCTTCAATCCCTGGTTGGTAGCAATGTTATAAATTTAACAGATAAGTTCTTTGATGATTATGAAAGGTTATAATTGTCAGTCAATAATAATAACCGTCAAAGACCGTTCAGTAATAACCGTTGTCATCTATCTCTACGTTGTCTTGATATCTCTAACGTCTTGATATTGTCAACATTGCCTTGATTCACAGCTGCAACGATTTCATTTGTGGAGATTCTTTCAAGACATAAATCAGGAGTCATTCGTTTCATTCGCATCATATTGCGCTCATTTACTGTAATTTCGTCACATGTGAGCAGTTTAAGAAATATTGAATTTTTGAGGTTATTTAAAAGAATATTACATGTGCAACGGGGGTAAATGTGTGTTAAGAACCTTTTGATATTCAAGAAACATTGCTTATTTGCTTAATCAGATGTATTGTCACATGTAAAAATCATTGCCGATTGAACGAGAAAAATGTAAAGTATGATAAGAAGTTTTCTGACAAGCGATTTGTTTAAACGAACTTTTACAATCTCTGGTTTTTTTATCAAACACCGTAAAATGTCTGTAGTACCGACTGTTTTTGTAAGACAGCTTGAAAACGAAGAAACTATGAAAATAACTTTTTTATATGGTTATTCTGGATGTCCGGTGCAAAACTACACATTTATGCGTTCGAAAAGCGAACTGCTGGAAGCTGCCATTGCTCGCATGAAGAGCAAAATTCAGGCCACCGTTATACGAAAAACCGCGAAGAAAAATAAAAAAATTGCTTTAGATGTTGACCAAGTTTTACCATCTTTTAGTATTGCTTTAGTGAAAAAGGGAGTTGAAGTCGATGAAAAATCAAAAAATGAAGATGCATGGACACCTGATACAGAATTTATTATTAATGATGAACGTTACCAAATTGTTGTGAATCCTCCTAGTGTAACCCATATTAGTTTACCGAAATGTATTATGACAGGTTTTCCTGTGTATCCCAAAGTTACTTTAGAGTTCAGTTCCATAGAAGATAGCATATTTAAATGGTACCGAAAAATAGAAAAAGGTAATGCAGATGTTATGCTTGATAATGAAGGTATCATTCAAATCAAACATGAAACATGGAAATTTATTTCTGAGGGTTTTTCATATACTACTGGAGAATCTGATGTAGGTTGCAAGTTAAGGGTATCTTGTCTTCCACAGTCCCAAGATAAATCAGGGCTAGAGGAAGCTGCAGTATCAGTGAATAATGTAATATCTGGTCCCAAGAGATGTCCATTTGAAGATAGGCATCAGTTTACCAAAGAAATGACTAATGTTGGGAGGTAACAGTCTTCATTTTTTTGAGTAATGGTAAGGGTTACATGTTGAGTTAATTATCAAGTTGTGTTGCAGAATAATTTTTAAATATATGGACATTTTATATTAAAGTTTACAGAGTATTTTAAGAAACAACTTGTAGAAACTAGTAAACCAATCTTAAACAAATGTACTTTTACATAATTTTCAACCTTGAACTTGAAAATGTTGCTAAAACTAGATTTGATAAACACTTTTTATTTGAGTTCCTTTTGTATTTATTATTGCTGGTATACAGAGTTTAATTGTCCTAAATAATATTAAAAAATGCTACTGGTAAGGGGAAAATAAATAATGCTTAGCTATATGTATTTTGATAATTAATTTATGAAAATATAACAAATTTAGAGTAAATGCTAATGAAAATTTCATAACCGGATGCTATACTGTGATGTAATCAGTGGTGTCTATTTTTGATATTGGATGAGCTATTAATTTCCTAATTTATAATCATAAATTTTCATTTAGTTATCTGATAACTTAGCACTATTGTTGTTTTTAAAACATTGGTTAGAGCTTTTCATGTGAGGAAGTGAATTTAAAATCTCTTTGTACAGAATTTTTTTTACTATGATGTCTTTGGAACTGGAGTCTACAGGTTTGAATTCCAGGGTTGGCATGGATGTTTATCATCATTCATAATTTGGTTTAAGTTGTAAGACTGGGTCAGTTTAGCCTCTGTGTGTAAAAAATGACTGAAGTGCCCCCAATCAACCAATCAGAGAAAGCTTATGAAATTTTGTTACATGATGACCTGAAACATTCAATTTGTTGAGAGATTTTACTTCATTAAGTATTATTAAACAGCAGTGGTGTTTTGGATTAACTGTGTCATTGAAACTCATTTTATTGTCTAGGCTTGTCTTAAAGAGATGCCATCTATTTTGAAACCATCTTGAAAATATTTCTGAGTTTATTATTAATTGCTCATGAGGAAATATGTAATCATCTGTAGTTTATTTGTATGATTCTTGAGAAAACTTAATTTAGGTCTTTAAAATTATCATAAGCTATTAACTATATAAATATACAGGTAACTTTGGCTACTGTATAATACTTAAAACAAAAGACCAAAAGAAGCAATTTCACTTTGGCATCATCTTATTTAAATGATTTGAATTATTATAAATAATGATTTTTTTTTCATCATAAAGTAGGTTTTGAGTGAGTGAAAATGGATTAACCTTTCTTGGCACAAAATAAATTTTAAAATATTGCATCTGTTTTCTTTATGTTATCATCATGGCATTAATGTTCAAACATGTTATTTTTAAAAATGTTTTGAAAATAAACTTCTTTTTAGCTTTAGAATTGTGTCTTATAATATCCTTGCTGATTTATATGCTGATACGGATACAGCTCGTACGGAATTATTTCCTTATTGTCCTGTTGAATGCCTAAATATAGACTATAGGAAGCATTTATATTTAAAAGAAATTATTGGTAAGTATCAGTTTTTACTAAGATAATCTTTTATTATAAGTTGAAAAATTTCAACATATAATTGGAAAGCAAAAATCATACATTTTAATAAAATGGACACTATACCAGTGGTACCATTGTTAATCAAGAAGTTATCTTAGGCGAAGTTTAGAAACCATACCATCAGATCTTGTTTTATAAGTCTGTGAGCAATGCAGTTTTTCAAGTCTTGCTCCTTATTATAAAAGTCTAAAGCTCTAATAATACCTCAGAATAAATGAAAAAACAGATTCACAGCAGAATAGTAATGAATAATTATCTGGAAAAATCGAGAGACTCCTTATTCAGATTTTAGTGATTTGTTATATAACCAGGGCAGATAAAGGTCAATCTCTATAAAACTGACACATTGTAGGAATGTAAATGTTCTGATTTTAATTTATTAGGAACAGCTTCCCAATTGACCCGTTTTCTCGCCAAGCCAATTTTTTCCCGCCAACCTTGGCGCCATTGTTGTTTACCCCAGCCCTCCGCACTGCAAGTGAGTAAGACTGGTTCTTAAATCCCGCCCCCCTTCCCGCTACTCGTCGGATAGCATGCAACACAGCTTATTTATTAAACTATTACAATAAAACGAGAGTATAAAGAGATTTATTAATAAATAAAACTTACTTGTAAATATCCGGTGATGATTTTTAAAATATTGAAGTTTATTATTAAAAAACATCGTTCTTCTTAGGGCACTTAACTACTCACCAAAAGAGAACATTCCCTTAGAAATCGGTGATAAACGACACTATTTCTAGAAATATCAACTATAAATAACCTACTGGGGATACCGTCCGAGCCGAACGCATGCTTATCGTTAATTTTGCACTCCGACTTGGATAGTCTAACTAATGCAGCCTGATATTTAGAAACAGTACTGCTAATGGGCAACATAACTATTTAGTTTAATTTAATAAAGCAATAAAAAATTAAGAGTTTTTACAAAGTAAAAATAATAATTCTAAAATAATATCTAATTGACAAACTTAATCACTACAATCTATTTGAAAATTTAATGTAAATATATTATATATTAATATAGTGAACTATTTATATATGTATAAATAAGCTATGTATAAGTATATTTAGCTTAAATAAAGTATAAAAACTCTAAAATGAAGTTAGAAAATCGTATAGTCACCAAGCACGTGTTAATCCAATGAAGAATCCGTCGGTCAAGCAGCTAACAGAGCAGAAAAAAATCTGAACTAACTTTTGACCTCCTAAACCGGCTAGCTTAATATTACAGCAACCCTTGTGACGTAGTTCGTCGTCAAAGCGGATTTTCCGAGCCCAGGAACAAACTGCGCCACAAGGATTGGCGCGAAATCGCCTTGGCGAGAAATAGGGTCAATAAGGAATCTTAGCCATTTAGGATAATAATTTTATCTCAAATTTTACATAAAATATCCCTTTATCTGTGTAAAGTTGAAAACATAGGGGGGTGACATGGAAGGATGAGAAAATGTTTAACTTAAAAGTATACATTTTAGAACTTAGAACATTTTAGAAGTGAATATAAATGTACTTAGTTGAAATATCCATGGTCAAATAATTAAAACAGCCCTGACAGTGATTCCTAGTTAGCATCATTTTTAACGTAAATGCCAAAGGAACAATTTCAGAAAATCCCTTGAATGCTACAATAATGTGAAAAATTCCTGAAGCACAAAGGCAACAATATTAATGATGCATAAAAGTATGTATTCGGAATCAATAACATTAGTTTTTGATTAATCTATGCTATGACAAAGTACATTTCTTTTCAATTTGGAACAAAAATTTCTTGATAATGTGCCAAATATGTCCTTTGATCCTAAGGTCCTAAAGCATGTGGTTTGTGAACCTAACACTAAAAAGTTTGAATTCTAAAAACTTATTTATGCCCAACAGTGTTATAAAAGGTTCTTAGCTTGGCAGATATAGCTGCCAGGTAACTAGTCAGTTAAATCATTGATAAATTAAGTCCAGACTAGGATATCATAAGATGTGAGTTCTTAACCTGTTGGTTTACATTCTCAAGGGGGCCATAAAGTATTGACTAGTAGGTCTTAGTTGTAATTATGTTACACTGCAATAGTCTTAGTTGTCAGTATGATTACACTGCAATATTCTACTTGACTAATGATTCCTCAAGGCAGTTATTTAAAGAATATTGAAAGCTATGCCAAATTCATACTTATTGTATGTACGTTTTATGTTATTTAATAATTGATTTTTCCAAGATAGTTAAGTTTTAGATTAAAATTATATTTTAAAAAAATCTCTAGCTTTTCTTTTTCATATTAAAATGCAAACTATGTCTTTGATAATCTTTTATATGCTATAAAATTTGTGCTTAATCATAATTATTGTGTGATATAGGTATTACTTTATGAAAAATTCATTTTTTGTCTATTGTTGTATTATATCCTATACTATACATGCAATACTAATTCAAAATGTGTGGCAATATTTACTTTCATATTTAAAAAGTAAGCAAGAATTGATACACAGCTTATTCATACCATGAAAAATAAATTTAGGACTTCAGAGTTTTGTTTCTTCCACTATTTCTATTAAACATTTATTTATATAAACTTAAATAGGTAAACTTTTGGGCGATGGAGAGAGGTTAAAAGTATCTTTGCTTTTTGTATGAAACAACCATGTGTTATATCTGATTAATGAACATAATATGCTTTTAGGTGATTAAATATCTTCTAAAATATGTTGAAAAGGATACTGGTGTTCATGAGATGATTAACTAATTTACACCAGCAAACTCGAAAAAAAAAAAAAAAAATTAGTCATGATAAATTTTATTAACCTTTTTACTGACTGACTTCATGCTGAGAATTGGAACTCTATATATACTGAGTATACATTGTTGAATATAATATTTTAAAGGAATATGTATCTTCCTTCAAAAATAAAAGTTAGAGGTTTCTAACTATTTGAATTTGATTAACAATGGGGCAAATAAAAAATGAAATGATTAGCAGAAAGAAGTAATAACTGTCAGGTAGTCAAAAGGGTTCTAAGTCAAGGAATATAAAAAATTTGCTGTTATCTCTGAAAGAACTCTACTGAGAATATGTATACAAGGAATAGTGTAGTTCAAAATAAGTTTAAAAATGTCTAGCAGACACCCATATTAACAAATTGTGATAAATGGAGAATTTCTTGCCTTGTAAACAAGAGCAAGTATCAGACAAGGTATGAACACTTCCTGTTAGTTAGTGATATATATATATATATATATATATATATATATATATATAGTAACCACGACTTATAGTGATCAGTGGTTATAAGAATCAACCGTTTATAAGAATCAATATCGCGAAAACAAAAACAAATTATTATTTCCATGTTAAAATTTTCGCTTTAAAGAATCAATCCACCAGTTTTAAGAATCAGTTTACACTCTTCGCTTTCCTTTCATTTTTCCCAAAAAACCACTTAAACCCTCAAAAGGCACAAAGTTCTTTCTTTCTTTTTTTTTTTAAAGAAAGAGTGATAATATGCAATGGAATATAGTCGTAAAATTCATCCCTTTCTTTGTTAGATATAACATAATAGTTTCCCCTTAAACGCTTTAGCACAACACTGTCCTATTAGCTTGACCCGGGAATATCTTTACCTGTCCGGGTCCAATTTCACTTTTCTCCACTGACAAACAAAAATGAGGAAACTTTTTTCCCACCTCCCACATCCTGGTCGCGGTTTCCTGGACCCTGAAACACATAAATCTTCGGCGAAGTGTCCACTATCACTTAGGAAAACGTGACATTAGTAGATTTAGCATGTTATCAAATCGTGAAACATAACCTAGAAGGTGAATCTTCGTCTGAGACTATTAGTATTGAAAGAGGTATAAACAGCCTCCTGAAAACTTCATTCCGTCAAACTACCATAGAAAACTTTTTCTTGCTCCCTGCCTGTAGTTGAAATGTTAAAACTGTTATGCAGGTTTGTTGTAACAAATATTGGATTTTTTCTTCTCTTACTATAATCATGTGTATCTACTTATAGGTCTAAAAATTAAGTTGTATTTTTAAAATTATAAAATATTATTTTAATAAAAGATAATTAACGTCAATTAAAGAGTATTTTATGGTAAATTATCTAATACAGAGGCTGTTCACACATTTTTTAGACGATGTATATTGTATTCACAAAACTAAATTACATAAAATTCTTGTGTTTTAAATGTTCTATTTGACATCCCTTATCCTGAACTATCTTTCGACACCGCGATTTCCAGGATAATAATGCCTTTTGAAGTGTCAGAAGAGGTATTCTATCCCATTCCTCCTGAATAGCTTTCCAGAGTCCTGTAAGGGTTTTGGGACGATGTTTGGATAATGCAGATTTTAAAAGTCCAAAAGCACAAAAATTCATAGGTGATACATCAGGAGATTTAGTAGGGATATCAGTGAAGGATATGGCCTTGATACCAGTTTTTTGTTCCATTTCTTTTAGGAAATTTACATTGGATTTTGATGTGTGACTGCTAGCTTTGTCCTGATGGAGTCTCACAGATTGATGGCACTGTGGGTAAAGCGATGGTATTTAATTCAGAAAAATTGGCGATAAAATATGTTCCTGATAGTATTTGGAGTTAATCTTGACATTTTTTTCCACTCTCTTTATTTTTAACTTGCCATTATAAGAAAAACCAGCAACAATCGTGAATCCCTTAGAAAAACTTTCTTTCGATTCTTTGAACCATGTACTTAAATTTTTTTCTCCCCTTTTATGATAATAAATGGCTCTTTTTTTGTTGCAATCATTTAAATACACCCATGATTCATCTATTGTGACAATTGTTTTCCATTTTTCTTTGGATAAGTGTTTCTCATATAGAATTCTGCAGCGTGTCCTGCGTTCAGCAATATGATTTGGAAGAAGACGATGCACATTGCATTTTTTCGCTTTCTTAAGATTTAAATCAACGTTTATCATTTTGTTTACAGTGGACACCGAGCATTTTAATGATTTTGCAACTGTCCTTTGACTAGGGGATTTTCTTTTAACATTAAACAACGTATCTTTGCAATAGTCGAAGATGTCCGTTTTTTCCTTGGATACTTGATTGGAATTTTTGTCCCACTTGAGGCTCCAATGTGACTTTTTTTCCTTTCTTGTTGACGATATTACCTATCGATGCTTTAGATATCACAAAACCATGACTCTCACATCGTTTTTGGATAACGGAGTATGCATAGTTCTCTTCGGAAAGAGCATAAATGTAGCCTTCGAACCACTGCTTTGTTAAAAATGCCATTTTGAATAAAAACAAAACTTTCAAGCCGCAGATGATAATTTTGACTTTTAAAAACATAGTACAATTGCAAATAATTTTTTATTACTACTTACCAAAATCGTCTAAAAAATGTGCGAACAGCCTCTGTATATATATATATATATATATATATATATAGATGTATGTGTGCCTGTCCAAAAACCTAAATTTCGGCTATAAGAATCAACCGCTTATAAGAATCAAAAACAGTAATAACAAATGTGATTCTTATAAGCGGAAATGACTGTATATATATCTGTAAAGACATTACACTAGGGTTTTGCGTTATTACACTAGGGACATGGTTTGTGGAAGGCTGAAGACTTATAAAGTCTAATGAATCAAGATTTTGCTTTTCAAAGGATTCTAGGTACAGAGTTCGTTGAAGGTTAAATAAAACATTTCTACTTTCTTGTGCAAAAGGGATGAATCCAAAATGCTGTAGGGCTGTTTTAATGATTTTGAATTCGGACCACTGTAGTAGAGATGATCATAATTATAAACCAGCTTTTTGGGGAAATGTTTTGGGCATTTAGGGATTTTTTTTTTTTTTTTTTTTTTTTTTTTTTTTTTTGTTCTTCATCTGTAAGGTTCACTTGATGTAAACATTCCATATTAGGGTGACAACTGCAGATTTTACAAAGTTGAAAGTATTTTTAAAAACATTGCCTGATTTGAATTTTGTATGAAAATTTATTATATCAGAGTAAAAACCAAACATCATCCTAGATATCTGACTTTACTATTGAAAAAGATTTTCTTGAAATATTAAAAATTACTATTACATATAACATGGCTGATTGATATGCTTCCAGCAAGTGTTACCTCTGTACTTTTCTGCTGGTGGTTGGTTATTGTGATCAATATCTTTTCTTGTAAGATTACAAGAACAACTGTGTATATGCTTTTCTGTTTTCTTTATTCTCAGGTTACAATGCTGATATTTTATGCTTACAAGAAGTAGACCGAAGAGTATTTCATGAGGATTTAGTCCCTGTTCTAACATTAGCTGGTTTAAGGGGAGTATTTAATGAGAAAGGTGGCCAAGTGGCAGAAGGTCTTTCATGTTTCTACAGAGATTCTAAATTTAAGTAAGTATATAATTTATTAAATATCTATATTTACAGTTATATAACTATAGTGTATTGCATTATTTTTTTCTAATAAATTAATGCATATTCACAAATTAAATTACTGTCAGCAAGTAGTATCTAGTTTAAAATATAAATATAATCCTTTTAAACGTAATTTATACCCTGGCTGCTTGTTAGTTGTTGTTACTTATGCCCCTTGACTGACAGTAACATCAGATCAAGTCCCGAAAGCTATGGGCGATGAAAATTAGGCTCCTGTTTTGAATTAGCACCACAAGGGTCGGAGTCCGACTTGGCTAAATGACCAGTCCCATAATTTTGAATTGAGTCAAGTGACGAAACCGGAACACTTGACCCCACACCTCCAGAGGTAAATTTGAGAACTTGAAGGACATTGTAGCCATGCCCTATTTTATGTGCCCCGGCCACCATTAGTGAACACGGCGGTAGATTTGCAGTGACGAGCATTGAACCAGGGACGTTCAGATTAGTGGCCCGCTGCTCTTGCCAACTGGGCTACTTGCCCTGCTTGTTAGTAACCCTTGTTACTTTTTTTTTTTTAAACCTACGCCCGACCTTGGCTTTTCAGCCATCAGTCTCTGTCGAGCAGCCCAATACAATCTCGAATAAAACGAAAAGTCATCTTCAGCAGAATCTCTAACTGCGACGTCAATAAGTCCAGGGCAAGAGTAGAGGTGGTTACCAGTCATGTCGTCAAGTCCACACAAGGGGCAAGTCGGAGAGTCTGTCAAACCAAAACGGTGAAGGTGTTTCTGCAAATAGTCATGTCCTGTCTTGAGACGGAAATTTGCAACGCCCACAGCCAAGTGGAGGTTGTACGGAACAGGCTTAGTTAGCAAAGAGGCCCAAGCTTTCCCTCTCGTGGAATCTTTGTAAATATTTTTACGAAAGGAAGCAATATTTGTCTTTACAAGCTTTTTAACAGTATGATATTCCAAAGGTGGACAAGGCTTATGTGTTGTAAGTTCGAGCCAGCTTTGGCCAATTTGTCAGCTGAGTCATTACCAGCGATGCCATAATGGATGGGAATCCACTGCAGCACGATTTGACGACCCTCTTCTAGAAGGGAACTAATAGCCATCTGACAGAGGTAAACAGATTTAATATTGCTGGGTGTAATTGATGTGAGTGATTTGATGGCGGCCTGTGAGTCGATAAAAAATACAATATTGCTCTCACCATTTTTGCTTATTTCCTCAAGAGCCAAAGACACAGCTGCAACTTCACCATTGTAGCTGTTATAGTATTCACCAATAGCTTGGCCAAGCTTAAAATGTTTTGAGTATGCACCTGCACCAGCATTTCTAATGGCATCTACAGCACAGCCATCTGTGCATACATGAAACCAAGTTGGTGAGTGGTAATGCTCATCAATAGTAGCCAGGGCAGCCATCCTTAGCTTAGAATCAGTAGAAACATTTTTACCTACGGGAAGTACTAGGTCAAGACGGTAATCAGCTCCAAACACAAGATTTCGGAAGTTAGGAGGTCTAAATAGAGATTCTCTATCTGCATTCGGGATCTTAAATCTCTCGGATAATTCCTTGGACAAACTCAGAAACGTTTTCTGAGTTTTCAATCTAGGGTAAGCAGGTGTATAGTTTTTCCTAAAACCCTCATCCCTCAGAAGCCTTTCATAAAGTTTCAGGGCAGCTCTTTGTCGCCGATCTGCCAAAGGTTCCAGTCCAGTTTGAATCTGCATTGCCTCAATAGGGGTGGAAAAAGCCCCACCTGAGATAAATCTAAGGCAATTGTTTTGAACAGTCTCCAGTTTTTTTATGAATAGTGTCCGATGCAGTAACCAGGAGCTCAGCTCCATACTCAACTGCATGTAGGACTTATAAGTAGTGCAGAGTAAGTCTTGTGAAGCACCCCATTTTGCTCCTGCAAGTCTTTTTAAAAACTTACTTCTGGAGTTCCCAATGTCCATAACTTCATCAGCTTGACTATTCCAACTTAACCTTGTATCTAAAGTGATACCCAGATATTTAGCTTTAACTGTTTTAATTAGACCATGCGGACCATAGAATAGACTAACATCAGAGGGTTTTGTACTTAGGGTAAAAACCTGGTAAAAGGTTTTATCTATATTTACAATCATCTGATTTTCCTCAGCCCATTGGAACAGCTCATCCAGAGCTCTATTAAGTGATAATTGGATATGCTGCATATTTCTGTTAGAAGACCAAATGACTAAATCATCTGCGAAAAACTTCTTGAAAAGTAAATCAGATAAAACTGGTTTGTTAATGTGATATTGTTCCAGCTATTGAAAAAATCAAACATTTTAGATTTTACTTTGAAATTTAAATTCAATTTATTTAAGTTTAAATAGTTTAAAGATCACTAGTCTTGATGACAAAGTCTAGCTGTTCCTTGAGAAGAAACTGTCTTAACTTTAACCATTTAAACATGAAATATAAGGAAAGAAGAATTAGTTGCACAAACACATCCTGCACTGCTTCACATGTATGGAAATTAGCAGTACATGTGAAATTATTATACAGAAAATTCAGACTGTTTGAAGTAACATAGGTATTTCTTTACAAGTTATTAGATAGTTAAACTAACTTACATTATACAGAACACAGTAAGTGCTTAGAAAGGTTAAATGACAAACATTAAAGTATTCTTAAATTATAAATTAATTTTCACTTCTTGTCATTTATAGTTAGCTAGACATTAATTTAGTCAAAAGAATCTAATTATAATCCAGAAATTATTTTTAGTCGAGTCTTGAATTTTGAGAAAATATTCTAGTTTATATTCAGTTTATTATGCAGTTAATTAGCTTATCTCTCTAATTACTGTGAATCTTCTCCAGATACCTTTCTGTTGATCTTAATGGTAATTAAAAGGTTTAAAAAAAATTATTTTTTCATATTCAAGGATCAAATATGCTTAAGTTTCATGCACATTTCTTGATTTTACATAAAATTTGTTTAAAATGAGTTTTTAATTTTATGCAACTTAATTTAAAATTTAAAAAAGTATTGTTTCAGATAATTTTTTAACTTAGTGATTTTATTTTTATTTTATTATTTTATTTTTATTTTTATTATTTTTTTTTTTACTTTAAAGAAAGTAAAAGTTATTTCATTTAGAGGATTCAGCTGTGCATGTAGATGAAATACAGTAGAGTAAAATTCTTGATTTCCTTTGAAGTGTATGTACTCTTAAAGTTTAAGTTGTAAAAAATTGATTTACTAGTTAGTTTATAAAGAAATACTTCAAATATTTATTACAGAATAACTTTTGAATTCATTAAGAATGCTGGTTTAAAATGTGCTGAACAGCAAAAATTTTCATTTCCAAAATTTTTGTTTTATAATTATTTTGATTTTCTTTTGCCTTTATTTTAGATTAATTCAATCTCATTCAATAATTTTAAGTGAAGCTGTAAAGACAGAGGGTGTACTACAAAAATTGTTTTCAAAAATTTCTGAAAACCAGGAGTTATCTGAAAGATTTATGAATAGAACCACTGCACTTCAGGTTTGTTCTTTTTATCCTAATTTATCATTAATGCTGTTCTAATCTTCAGCAGTTTTAATGTGCCATAAGGAATAGGGGGGGAAATGTTTTAAAAAGGGGCAAATGAAGATGTATGTTGTATACGCCTTTAATTTAAATTAGCTACAAGTTGTTAAGACTTTCATAATGCTGCCACTGTTGATATTTTTCAATTTCATGACTCGGAATTTTGCTTTAAAAAAGTGTGAAAATGCCTCTCCTATAATAAATTTCTTCAGTTACTTATCTTCAGGATATTTGCATGCATACATATATACAAATATTAAGTATACTCAGATGAGTTTTGCCTACCTTTATGTTTCTCTCTTAATTTAATTTAATGCAAATATATGAATATAAGTTTCTCACAAATCATTGACTTAGGCTGTAACCATGCATGTAGAATTATCTGCTGGTTTTGAAAGTAACATATATAGATCACTTTGTTTGCAAATCTGTAACTCATTTTTTAGTTCTTTTTAGTGATATAAATTCTAGGCATGTGACAAGAAATTTTTGTATTGTATTTGGAGGAATTTTATTTTACTCATGGTTTAAAAATTAAAAATGGTAAACACTACTACATTTATTTAAAATTCTAACTTAGAAAGCTCCATATGGTGTTTTGTAAGAATTTTGGTCATGAACAAATTATCATTGGCTTAATTCTTCTATTGTAGGTAACATGGCCATGAGCTGTTACATTAGGATCAAAGTGCAGTTAGAGCATTTTCCAGAAATCAAATTGTTTTGTCATGAACATCTTGCAGTAACTGCTGTTAATAAAATTTTAGTTTGTTACAATAGATCCATTTTACATTTTTGGACTTGACATTACTGCAGCTGATGCTTAAGGATTTGTGGTAGCCATTGAAATAGATACCAATATGGAAAATTAACATTTATCTGTAGTTATGTCTTCAGTAGTGAAGTCTTAGAATTATATTCCCTGTTAATGAATGAAGGTGCTTATAAATGATATACAACAAAATTGTTGTGCTGACTTTGCTTTTTCTGTTATATAATATCTCAACTCACTTGTTTTCTTTGGTTGGTCATCACTCTGATAGATATATATACACTGTTTTTCCTCCAGCTATTAACCTGCATTGAAATCAGTTCGAATCAAATATCAGATGGGGAAGAATTCCATATCCTGTGCCACTAGACTTGGAAAAAAAAGTTTTTAAAAGCACTAAATTTTTAAATAAGCATTTTCCTGAGGAGGAATTTAATGAAATTCCATTTCATCTAGTCTTAAAACTTTTTGCCTGACAATTAACTATTTAGATCAAAATTCAACAGTTAACAAGATAACCAGTAAATAAACAATGTTGGAATATTTTAATGCAAAAAGTATTGAATAAAGTATTTTTTTTAAAGAAACTAATTAATCAAATGGCTTAAATGTTTGGTAAATATCAAAACTTATCAATTAGTTTTTAAA
Organism: Dolomedes plantarius; assembly: GCA_907164885.2. Lineage (NCBI taxonomy): Eukaryota > Metazoa > Arthropoda > Arachnida > Araneae > Dolomedidae > Dolomedes > Dolomedes plantarius. Next base: position 168,678,486 of record OU015493.1, read on the forward strand.
AATAGGTCAAAATTGAAGCATTTAAGAAAATATAGTAGCGAGAACAATGTATTCAAAATACACTGTTCTCGCAACAGTGTATAATTGCCAATTAGTGATTATTTAGTATGCCGATTACGAATTTAGTGTGCCAAATTTATTTAAATGTAATTGCCAAATCTGGCTCAAGATATTGGACTTGTACATCAGGTGATAGGTAAACATGACAAAAGAGCTTCTTGATACCTAAATTTTAGAAAGTTTTTTTCCCCCCACAATGCAGCAGGTACTTGACTCTTGTTAAGAGGTGTACCTGCATGGTGCAGACATTCTCTCTATCAACACCATGATATCTTGTTGGCTACTTTAGTATGGGAGCACCATTTAGGTGAGCCAGTGTTGTTCCCTATGGAGGGACAAAAAAGGGAATGTCCTAGCCTTACTTGGGACATGAACCCAAGCCCACTGCATGGAAGTTCATGACGCTAACCACTACACCATGTGGGCAGCATTTTAGAAAATGTTTCATGTAGAGATTAAATATATCAACATTAGACTTTATCCTTAATTACTAATGTTGCAGTAATTCAATTATTAAAATATTGATTTAACAGAAAAAAAGTTCTTTCAGTAAATCTTTAGAGACAATTTCCGTGCCACCTGGTTCATAATAGATTTATTTAAAGTGAATCTTGGATCATTTGTATATCTAACCATAGAATTTAATATGCAGCTATGATTTTCAACCTAGTCATTGTTCCCTCTTTTGTGGAGACTTAATCCTCCCAATTAAATCAATAAATTTAGAATGAAGGCTGTAACTTATTTTTTTAATAATAAGTTATTGTATTGTTGAATTTTTTTTCTTTATTTGGATTTAGACTGTATAATATATTTTTACCCTATTTCTTTTAATAAACAGTTTTCATGCAAGTTATATGAAAATCGTCTGAGTAGGATTTTCTACTTGGAAGATTTTCTGTGGTAATGATAGAAAATATAAATACCAAAGCTAGGGAAATAAGTCAGAAAAAAGAAAAACCCTAAAATATTCACTATAAATTACAGTAAATTAAGCTGTGTCAAAATTTCAAAAGGAAACTTAGCTTTTCTTGTCAGCAGAAGAGAGACATTTACAGAGTGAGCCAAAATAGCAAAAATGGCCATTTACTTGGCTTACTGTGTGGTGTTCTCTTACTGTAGTGTGTAAGAAAGCTAGATTTGCTTTTGAAATTTGAATTAAGCTAAATTTACAATTATTTATAGTTGATATAGTTAGGTTTTTCTCTTCACTGGCTATGCTTATGGTAATATAATTTAGCATTAATTAATTAATAATTATGTGTGTGATTTAATTAAGATGCCCGATTTCTCTTTAAAGGTGACTCTATTGGAAAGCTTAGATGTGTCTAAAAAAAGGATTTTAATTGGAAACACTCACTTATATTTTCATCCTCATTCTGATAATATTAGACTACTTCAAGCAACTTGTTGCTTATTGTATATGGAGCACATTCTTCAAGAATATCAAAAACAGGTAAATTTTATACAGTATAAATTTAATCTGCATTGTATATTTTATACCATCTTTGAAATATTTGAATTAATATGAAAGTTTCAAACAAACTGAAAATTATAATTGGAGACAGTGGGGGGGGGGGGGGAATCAGAATGCAGTTGGTCAAGGCTTAACTGAATAATTTTTTTTATTTATTATTATTTTTTTTTTTTAGTAATCACAAAAAAAAAATTGCTACCTGTTTAAACAGATATGCCATTCATTATTCAGTATATCACATGGTTTTTAAACAACTTACATCTGTCTTTAGTAGTTTTATAGTTATGTAGCAGGAGTTACAAAACATTTTCTTCTATAGACCACTTCCAGGAACATGTAACCTTTCATTATTCTCTCCATTTCATTAATTGTTAAAACTTACATAGATTACTGAAATATGTTAATTTAGTGAATAAAAATATATAAAATAACTTTGTAATAAATTTTAGACACCAGTGTAACCTCTCTAGTATTTATCTGACATTTTAATGCAAGCAATATATTTAATGATTTCTAATTCAGGATGCATTACTTTTGCAAAGCATTTACTTTTTATCAGTTTGAAAAAGGTTTTATTTTTAGCTAAATATTTTTGTTTTACTTGAACTAAAAGCATGGTTTTGCGGCACAAATTTCTTGTCTGACTGATATGAAATGTAATGTCTGAAATTTAACACTATACAAGAAATGGGGTAACTGGCTGCAAAATTGGGGGGTGAGATCATTACTTACAAATGTAGAAACTGGTGAAAAAACTGCTTCTCAGGATATATTCATGAATATTTCTCTGAGCAAAGTTTAAATCCTTTTTCTGTTATCAAATGTTTAAGAGAGATATGCTGTGTAGGATATGTACATAAATTTTAACTTAAATTAACAAAAATAATCCTATTTTTAGCCATTTTATATGTTTCAATTTTTAATCTTGTTCCATTTGAGTTTTAAAAGCTTGTAAAGTAAATTGTTCCAAATGATTTTTTGAAATAATCAGAAAGGGTCGGTTTTCATCATTATTTCCTCAGGGTATTGTTAATAAGAACCTTTAAAAAAATTATGAAAATGCATATGTTGATCAGGTTGGCTTATACAAGAATTCATAATTATGAATTTGAAGTTGTTTTATCTTTTTGTTTTCAAATTTGTAGAAACAATGAGTATAAAAGAGTTGCTTCAAGAAAAGAAAAGTTAAGGATTTTATTCAGGTGTGAGATCCAGCTCCGTGAATTTTATTTAGCAAAATTCTTTAATATAAAACTATGTTTAATTAATAAAAATTATATGCAACCAAATGAGGAAGAAGGGTGGCTAAGACTTAGCTAGAATGAAAGAAAAGTAGCCTCTGAGTATATCCAGTTTTCTTTTAGCCTGTAGTCATAGTCATTGATTATATCTGGCACCATTTTCAAGTTTTCAAAGAAGTTGGCTGTGTGAGTCTGAGCAATTTTGTAAAAGTTTGCATTTTCAAAAACTGACATGATAGCTGTGCAAGCATCAAGGGCAATGTATAAGATGACAGTATTGTAGTAGAGTTATAATCTGTTGCTAAAGCTTCCTTTTAGACAAATATCAGATAGACATTGGTTTCATTAATTTTCTCTCTTATTTGAATATATTTTCCAAGTAAGAGTTTAGTCAGACTTTATATCTATGTATTTATAAATAACATTATTGTACATGAACTCTTCCAGTTAATATGTGTTATGAATGATCTGCATGGAAAGATAATTATTCTGTAGATAAGTGTCTATATAGTTTAGTGTCTAATAAAATAAATTTGGGCTGAATAGGTGTTTTATAATAATTTCATAGCAAAATATTTAAAATATCACACATTTAAGGTGAATAAAAATGATCAATTTGAAACTTATTTATATGCTGCCTGTAATGATGCGCCTTCGAATGAATGGAAAATTAAAATAAAAAAATTGGAGAAGTTTTAAATGATCGAAGGCTTGCACCATTACATTTTATGAGAGAGGGAAAGCCGTCATTGTAAACTAAATTACAGAGTAGAAGTCTTTTTATGACATAGTTCAATTTTAGGAAGGTTTATGAGGGCTATGTGCAGGTGGGCTCTGAAGATCAGAGACGAGATAGCGATGGCTGGCACCAAGAATAACGTTACGCCACAAAGATCCTTTGTAAAGGTTTTATGGCAGTTGGGACTCATTTATGGAACACAAAAACATGTGAGGTAATGTGGGGGATCAAAGAGATGATGAAATGAGGGCGGACACAAGTGGAGAGAGGAAGCCAATCTATACTAATAAAGGGACAAGTGGATGTCGAGAGATCACGTGACCGTAACTCATCCGGACAGGCCACTCCTCGAAAAAAAATGGCCGACAAATATACAGGAAAATTGGTGTATTTTTCTCATGAAAGTGCATAAATGTTACATATTTGGAAAGAGCTTCGAAAACTGATAATTTTTTCTGCGTACACTTATTCTGTTAATTCAATAGTTTTAGAGATATTTTCATTCTAAAATCACTCACTGCTGAGAAACCAAATCATCTGGAGCAGTGGTGCTGCCATCTGTCGGCAGCGACGGGAATGAAAATTGAAAGGAATTAATTCACTTGAATTTAATACATTTGTTGGCTTTTTTTTTCTTTTGTGGGGCCCGAAGTACATAAATATGTTACACGGATGGCTTGAGCGTAGCTAGGCGAAGCTCGGCTAGTAAGAAAATAAAAGTTAAGGCCAAGCGAATGAGAAGATTTAGGTTTTCCTGATTGGCTGGAGGTTTATATGAGGAGGCGTATGCAACGGAGAAGAGAGGATGGAGAAAATCAAATATATAGGAAGGATAGAGTTTTTTTAAAAAAAGAGAGAGAGATTTCTTTGATTTGCTGTGTGAACCCTGTTGAGTTTTCCAGGTGTCTAGCGTCTTTCTGATAGAGAAGCTCTCTTGAATCAGCTGACCCTGTCGAATCTTCCAGTCTGTCCGATTGTTTCTTTCATCAATAGATGGCAGCATTAAATAGCATTGTAATACAATTTCTCCCAATAAGAAGTAGATTTTTAAGAGATTGTTTTGAGAATACATAGAGTATAAAACGGAGGTAATTTTGCTTTTCGAATTCGGATGAATGCCCTTCAAAACAAGGTGATCCTATTAGACTCACAGAAAGACATTTCGCAGCGTACATACCCGCTACTGCAAATCAAAATGGATCAGTTGAAGATGTGCAGAAAATCAGTAAGTGGAAAATAAGTACATAAAGAAACAAGATTATGGTATAATGACTGTGAAGTTGGTTTATGCATATCACCTTGCTTTAAAATATACCATACACTAAGAAATTTCTGAAGAAAATAATATAGATATATGTGTATTCTTAAAACTTTTGTTTCACTTATTTTGATTTAAGTAACTTAACTATATTGAATTCGCATTTTAGAACGTCCCCCCCCTCAGGATATATTCATGAATATTTCTCTGAGCAAAGTTTAAATCCTTTTTCTGTTATCAAATGTTTAAGAGAGATATGCTGTGTAGGATATGTACATAAATTTTACCCACCCCCCACCCCCCGAAAAAAAAACTATGCTGGGGGAAGAACCAAAAGGCAAAAACTCAACAGCCTAAGGGATTAACATAGTCTCTTTACATTATATAATTCTTCAAAACCGAAGAGTCAGATTTGCTTAATTAACAATTTATAAACTAGATGTCATTATAATTTTGTAAATTTTAGTAACACAGTGATACAGAAAAGCTAATTTTTGAAATGGAGAACTATCATGGTAATTAACTAGGTACACAATTTTTATTTTATATTGTTTCCATTTGCAGCGTATCACTCTACCTATTTTTTGTGTCATTTCATATTTAAATGTTTGTGCAATGTAATGTTATTTTATCAACCTCCCAGGCATAGACACACCAAAATTTAGTATTGATGTAAGCATGTATTAATCAAAATCAAGGGTGTTTAACCTGCAGCCCGGCACACCATATTTTGCGGCCCGTATATGGTATAACAAATATTAATCATTCCAATGTTGATGTTGTGTTTCACCATTTTTCTAATCCTAATGCAATTAAAATTAATTCAAAATCATATTTATTTGCAAAAGTTATTATAATTTCATCAAATAATATTTTTACAAATACATATACAATGTATTTTTTATTTTCATAATAAAACACTTCATAATAAACTTCTAAATGTAGTTAACTTTTTTATGCGGCCTGCCTGCCTTAAAAAAATTTACCATGTGGCCCAGATGCTGCAAAAGGTTAAATGCTCCTGATCAAAATGTTATGGAACAGAGCATTCACTTTTGCATTTCTAATGCATGTCTATTAAATGCTTTCACTAGGCAATTTCCAATGAAGTTTCAGGATATAATTCTTTTCAATTTCTTTCTGTATTACATTATTGAGTTCTATTGATTCATGAATGAAATGTTTGCTGTAAATTTAGCAATTTCATTCAATGCTTAGTTATGTGAATAAACAATTTTTCTATACAAAAAATGTATATCACACATCTTTTCCATTCTCTTGGATGAGTAGGGGATAAATATACAGTCGTGCCTTGACTTACAAGTTAAATTCATTTTGTGGCGGAGCTCGTAACTCAAATTACTCGTTTATCAAATCAATTTTCCCCAGTGAAATGCCATTAATGCATTCTGGACCCCGCCCCCCCCCCAAAAAAAACCACTGCAATTTTTTTTACATGTTTTTAAATAAGAAAAATGTATTTATAAATAGCATTATTGCATAAGAACACAATACAATAGACTGTACTGAAATAAACTGGTTTTATTAAGTATAATGCAACATTAATGTGAAGATCAGACAACTTAAAGATGCTGACGGAAGTGGAGGAGAAAGGATGAACTGAATAATTGAATCGTATTTGCTGATTTTTGCCCTTTTCGCCACACTTTCATATGCAGGGGTTTTCAATAAAAAATTATCCATTGAGGTTTGTGTCATCTACCCTTAAAGAATGTTTTTGAAATGAGATTTTGATGTTTGGTTTTGGAGCGCAACTCAAGTATCGGCAAGCTGCCCTATGTGATAATTGTTGAGAGTTAAGCTCTCGGTTTAAGACTGGTAAGTAGTCTTAGAATAATATGTATATAATTATATAATAATTGTACATAAAGTTTGTAAATATTATGTTTCTTGTGTGCTCATTGGACAAGAACACTATATGACGTTCGCTCTGGAAACTATTGGTGGGGTATCTGAAGCTAGTTCATAATCTGAATTTTAGCTCGCAACTCAAGGCAAAAAATTGGTCGGAGACTGCTCATATCTAAAAAAAACTCGTAAGTTGAGCTACCACTACGATTGTTTTAACCTGATGTGAACCTGGTATATAATGAAGCAAGTTGTAAAATATGAAAGATTCAGAATAATTTTAAATTAAAAAAATTGAATTGCTATTTTGTTTTGTGTGCTTGTCACTTAACGTGGACTTTTGAATTATTAGAATCATTATCTCTGTTTACATGAAATTTATTCTGTACAGTTAAGTTTTAATATAAAAGTATTTTGAAGAGCATTGAAATGTTTTTTTGCTATTTAATGATTTTTTTCTTCTAAGGATCCTTCTTACACAATCAGCTTGATTTTAAGTGGAGATTTTAATAGCTGCCCAGAATTTGGTGTGTATAAACTAGCTAGTGAAGGATTTTTGCCAAGCAGTTGTATAGACTGGCAGAGTAGTAAGTATAACTGGAATTTTTACAGATTAACAAAATTTTCTGATTTAAGTGTATCATTAAGTTTAGAGGGAGGGAGGCAGGCAATTTTTTGCTTAAGTATTTAATATAAGGATATGTAAGTGATTTATTTCTGTATCACATAAATGGATATACTGTACAGGTTTTAAGTCATAAAAAGCATCCTATCTAAAAACAAGAAATGTGTATTCTTAAGTCTTCATAGAATCCTATAAAGTGGGGGAAAAGAAAAAAAAACTTTTAAAACTTTAAAAAAATAGAATTTTTCAAATTCAGATTTATCTGATAGCTAATCTTTTTTTCTGCATCTCATGCGACAAACGACATAAAAAATATTCTCCAAACACAACTTTTTATGAATAAAAAAACTAAATTGAAACAAGTAAAATTTTCGCTCTGAGAGGTAGGAACTTTAATCTACCGGGGTTTTGTCGATGAAAATCATGCTGAACAGTTGTTATGGACTCACACTTTGCAAAGCATAGAACACAAAGTGATTTCTGTTGTGCAGTCACCTTCTTTACAAACACTGAAGTGGCAGGCAAAGGAAGAGCGTTAGCGCTACTTATCAGCAACTGCGTGAAACTTGACATTTCCCTCTTTCTGCCTATACAATATTCGATCAAAATGAATTAAACGATGAATAGTTATAATTTTTTTAGATCAGATGATTCTTTGATTTCTGTTGTGCAGTTGCCACTTTTAAAAACCCTGAAGTGGTGGACGAAGGAAGAACATTAGCACTACTTGTTGGCAACTGCGTGAAACTCGAGATTTCCCTCTTTCTGCCTATACATTATTCAATCAAAACGGATTAAAAGATGAATAGTTATGAATTTTTAAAATCGGGTGATTCTTTTTGATACACCCTGTAATTTAAGTTAAATATAATGAAAATATTTTTAAGTAAAGAATTTGTAATTAAACTGGTATTTCTCAAAAACTTTTTGTTGTATATTCCACGCATGATATCTGAAAATATAATTTTTGTATAATCTTGAAATTTGGTACAATATTACCCATACAGTTTATCATATATTGATATGAAAATCTAAGAAAAATATTTGCCATTTTTATGCTTTAGTATTGTTAAAATTGACGACCCCCCCCCCCCCCCCCCCCCCCAAAAAAAAAAAAAAAAAAAAAAAAAAAAAAAAAAAAGAGGAATTATTTTTTAGAATCTAGTACAATTTATTTTTGAAGTTATATATATAGCCTATGCAAAATAATGGATAGAAATCTTTAAATTCTGCATGAAAATAGTGTACTTTGTGACAGCATATATTTCAATCATTCTTAAGTATGACTATTTTATACAAATGTTTTATTCAACAGTGGATATTTTAACTATGTAAATACAAAGTTTTAATATTTCTTTATATACCCTTCCCCCCAAAAAATCAAATATTACTTGTTTAATAAATATGTTATAAGCAGTCGAAAAATATAAATTTTCAGGCCATTAGTCAGCAGTTTAAAAGATGTGTCCCCTTAACCCACTCTGAATATGTTTTTAACCTTTTATCTTTAGTTTTAAGCCAGGTCCTATGCTATTAAATGTTCTAGTATGTTTACTATTCAGTTTTAGTAACATATGTTTCTTTCTTAGATCCAGTAGAAAAAGTTGAAGGAATAGATTTATCTCATTCTTTAAAATTGGACAGTGCCTGTGGAACACCTGAATATACTAATTTTACACAAGGTTTTGTAGGATGTTTAGACTACATCTTTTATGATAAGAATTTACTAAATGTCACTGAAGTAGTTCCATTTCCAACTCACGAGCAAGTCACAAAACACACAGCTATTCCCAGCCAAGATTTTCCATCAGATCATATAGCTTTAGTGTCTGTTTTAAGTTGGAAATAAAATAACCCTTATTTTAAATAAAAAAATTATTTATTTTCTCTAGTTATATATTATATGTTTTCCAGCTATTGCACATTTTGATGGTTGGAAATTTGATTCGTGGTTTTCCTGTAGACCTGGAAAGAGAATCATTAAATGGTGTTAGAATATTTAACCAATTTCTTCCTTATATCACATAAATGTATTTTAGAAATTTTATAGATCCATAAATGGATATATAAAAATTTACATAGGTTTTGAAGTCTACTTAGTAAATGTAAAATAATGAAGAAGAGCATCAAGAAAAACATTATCTTTTGAATAATTAGGTGCTAGTTTAATGATATTTCTGTTAAATTACCCTTAAGTAATACACCAGATTTTATTGAAAACAAAATTATCAAACTATCTGTAATTACGTAAATTTTTTGTTTTCTAATCTAAAACATGCATATACATATATTTTTTAGGGAAACTCTTAAACTATCAACTACACTGGTGTAAGAAATTAAGAGAATTTGCAGACTTGGTCGATTATCTCTAGAACTACTGTACCAATTTTAATGAATATTTGATATGTCCATACATTGATACAATACAAAACAAATAACCATTCAATAATTGTAATACACACACATGATCGTGTGTAACACTCGTTGGAGTTGGAAGGTATGAAACAGCGGTTGCAGAATAAACAAAAAATAGGTTAATAGGGGGTATGGTCCCTTCTTACAGATATACAGGTCTCGCAGTGTGATTTCATACTTGAAATATTTACAACAACATATAACAAATTGCGATCTTCTCTGGCCGCCGTGGCTCTTGGACGACCTTGCCTAGGCTTTCTCTCGATGGATCCGGTATCCTGGAACTGTTTCCATAAGTTACACATGATGCTGGGCGTAAAATTGAACTCTCCACAAATTTGGACTTGAGATTGGCCTGCTTCTAGCCTCCCCACAATTCGCCACCTCATTCCATCATCTAAATGTTGGTGGTGGTTACTTATTTTTACTGTTACAATTTGAAATTAACCGATTGCTGCAAAATAACACCAAGAAATTTGCCGAGGTGTGCCAGCGAACGAAATGAGTCTTAACTTACGTGCGCTTATAAAGCCTGTTTCTCTACTGGCTCCGCCTACACACACGTGTACACTTACGTATTTGATGTACAAGATTTGCATTTTTGTCTAGAAGCAGTGATTTTACATTCAGTTCAGTTTTCATAAAATTCGATAAAATATGTAAATTCTCTTAATTTATTTCACCAGTGGAAATAACAATTTTAATTTTATTCAAGTAAATGGAAAATATAAATGAGCATCTGACTATTAAATGTGTAAGGTAAATTTTACCCTATACTCAAAGTGGTCAAATTATTAGAAATTTTTGATTTTTTAACACTTGCTTATCCATAACTGAAATAATAATTATCGTAACAAAATTTAAACTTCTCGCTGATTTAACGTATATGTGCATTACATTTCAGATCATTTTATAGAGGGTGCTGTCACAGAAGTTTTGTTAAAATATCTGGCAACTCGTGCATAGGAAAAGTTGAACATTTGCAGTGGAATGTTGTAGTACAGAAAGTTTTGATTTTTACATTTTTAAGTAATTCTCTAAGATATTTTTGTATTTGCATTTTAGGACAGTCTTTTGCTCCAGAAATAAGATTTAAAACTTATTTCAGTGTGGCAAGGCCCTCTATAAAAATATGGGAAGAATAGCAGATTTGTCGCCATGAAAACGTGATCAGATACAGACTTTGCTAGAGAACTCATCGTTGAAACAGAAAGAAATTGCAAAAAAACTATCAGTTTCAGAAGCTGTGGTATCACGTGTTTCTTAACACGTGATACCACAGCTTTGCAATTTGGTTCATCTAGGTCCCCAAAGTGAAAGGGGAGGTGTGGTAAAAAATGCCTAACAACTCCTTGAGACGACCAAAAACTGCTCCAGTTTTGCCGTTCCGACAGAAAGTTCTACTCTAAACGACTTTCAAGTGAAATGGCAAAAACAGGTATCATTTTAAGCTCAAGGACTTTACGACAGTGATTATATGACAAAGGATATAAGGCCTACCACCCTAGAAAGAAACCCAAATTAACGCCTGCAATGTGGTTTAAAAGACTGGCATGGACAAAAGAGACTGCAGAGGATTGGGAGAGGGTAAGTTTTATATTTTAGTATCTATATTTACACAATAAAACATTTGTAAATATTAATTAATAAATACACTGTTTAAATGTTAAAAAAATAAAAATGCATGAAAAGTCTTTTCGAGCATTGAAAACCATTTTTTTAGTAACAGTATTACCATTACTGCAAGTATGCTTCTCTGATGAATCCACCTTAGAAATATTAGAAGATAGATCTCGTTATCTCAGGAGGAAGCAAGGAGAAGAATTTTGTGCTGATCGTGTTGTTGAATCGGTCAAACATCCAGCTAAAGTAAAGATTTGGAGCGTCTTATCTGTCATACTGTATTACTAAAAACTCTGATTTTAAAGGCTGTAAAAACTTTTTATGCATTTTTATTTTTTAAACATTGTATTTATTAATTAATTTTTACAAATGTTTTATTGTGCAGATATGGATACTAAAATACAAAACTTAATTTCTCTGATCCAGTTTTGCAACTCTTTTAGACCGCATTGCAGGCGTTACCTTGGGTTTCTGTCTAGGGTGGTAGGCCTTATATCCTTCGTCATATAATCGCTGTCGTAAAGTTCTTGAGCTTAAAACGACACCCTTTTTTGTCATTTCACTTGCAAACTATTTAGAGTAGAACTTTCTGTTGCAACGGCATGTCTGGAGCAGTTTTCGGTCGTCTCGAGGACTTGTTAGGCATTTTCTACCACACCCTTTTTTTTGCTTTGGGACCCAGATGAACCAAATTGCAAAGACTGAAACACATGATACCACGGCTTCTGAAACTAATAGTTTTTTCCCCCCCCCCTTTTTTTTTTGCAATTTCCTTCTGTTTCAATGATGTGTTCTCCAGCAAAGTTTGTATCTGATCACGTTTTCGTGGCGACAAATCTGGTATTCTTCTCATATTTTTGCAGAGGCCTTGCCACGCTCAAATAAGTTTTAAATCTTATTTCTGGAGCAAAAGAGTGTCTTAAAATGCAAATACAAAAATAATATCTTAGAGAATTACTTAAAAATGTAAAAATCAAATGTTCCACTTTTGCCACACACGAGTTGTCAGATATTTTAACAAAACTTCTGTGGCAGTGCCCTCTATAAAATGATCTGAAATGTTAATGCACATATACGTTAAATCAGAGGGAAGTTTAAATTTTGTGTTACGATAATTACTATTGCATTTATGGATAAGCAAGTGTTAAAAAAGTCAAAAATTAAAAATATTTCTAGTTATTTGGCCACTACTGTAATCTCAAAGTGCACTGACATGCAAAACATGTATTTTACTACTTTTTGCAAGTCAACTAGTTAATTTTTTTCTCTTTCAACCACTTTTTACACTACATACGTGCTGTCTTGTGCAGAAATGCAATCAATTACTTATCTAAGAAATACACATAATGTATTTGCTACACAATTTATCAAAGAAATACACTGTATAATTCTTTCAATACCTATCATTCTGCAGATATGCTCAGTACACTGCAAACTCTGGATATTTTTGAGTCCAAGTAACAAAAAAGGAGATAGTGGTGTTATGCTCACCCCCCTCAAATTAAGAAAAACAGGTTTTATTATTATTAATAATATATATATATATATATATATATATATGGCTGCTACATTATCTCCTAAAACACTGCAAAATGGTAGTATTCAGCAAGTACCAGATTTTTACTAACTTAGCATGTTTACTTCGGTGTCTGAATTTAGCTATAAGTGAAAAAAAAAAAAGCAGAAATTGTTACAATATGCCTTAAATGATTTCTTCATTCTACTGATATAAAAAACCTTTTATGTGTCCCTATATTCCAAAAGTTATTATTAATTAAAACATCGTGATCACAGATAAAAATATTTTCAAAGATCCCTTTCAATACAGCCATGTTTACAATGTTATCCTTGAAATATTGGAGGCTGGTTTCCGAATGTTAGGAAACTTGGAGATCTCCATTGGAAACACTGGCAAAATTTAACTCCTACATTTATACAAATTACAGCTAAACTCCAAATAATGGTAACACACTGATACATGTATATACACATATCACACCCCGGCAAGTAAAGTGACACAACTCAAAAATGCAGCATTTGAGAAAAATCCACTTAAAGAATACTATACAGCTTGAACTAGAATTACAATAAAACTGATACAACTGTCCTCAGGTGGACAAATTGCGAGACAGAGATGTGTTGCTTTTCATGCACAATGGGACACTTCATACATATTTTTCAATGACATAACCTTGAAATAGCAAATTTTTTACTTGTGTCACTTTTCTTGTCGAGGTGCGATATGTATATGCATACAGATTTTGTCTTTTGAAGATGGATGAAATTTGAGGAAATTATCATAATTGGCACAACAGCCCCATGTGAGCCAGAAGTTTTCCCCAAATTACAGTCTCACTAGCCTTGGATCTCCAGTTCTTAACCTTTATGGCATTAAAGTCCGAATCCAGGCAATCCCTCCATCCAGAGCCCGATATAGAAAATTCTTGACTATAGGCACAACTCGGGATGGGCCCCCCTAACAATGATGTGGGCATAAAATTTCCAAAATTGACACATACATACACACACATACCAAAAATTAAATAAAATAAAAATCATGAATTGTTGTGAAAGTTCCATTTTACCAAGAATTGGCTATTTGAAGCATAGAGGCCTAGAACATTATCAAATAACAAAAAGCAATACAACATATTAACTTCATCATTAAAACACCAATACAATGCAACAAGAAAAACTTATTAATCCCTTATATACACTATAACATACATATGATGAACTATACATATAACTAAACATATGATGAACCAATCAATCAAATTTGAAAGGATATATAAAAAAATTGCTATTAGAAAAGGTAAAATAAAAAATTTTTAATTGGGAATTTTTTTATTTTTTTTTTTTTTTGGGGGGGGGGGCAAACATTCAGGGGCCTAATGGAAAATCAGGGCCTGCCTTCATCTCTTTTTTGGTCTTCCTCTCTGTCTTTCACAGAAGGGGACGGGACTTTCAGTGGTGCTCTCTCTGAATCCATTCCCCATCTCATTCTGTTCAATTTCACTACGTCTTCATTTTTAAACAGTTTGTATAGTTCAAAATTGTGTCTCCTTTGCCAAATACCCTTATCAAGTACACCACCAAAGACAGCCCTCAAAACTCTCCCTTCAAAAATTACCAGAGCCTTCTCTTCCCTTGATGTCAATGACCATGTCTCAGGGGCATATGTTAGCACTGGTCTTATGAGAGTTTTGTATAGCAGGATCTTAGTTTTTCTTTTGATAAGATGAGATTTCAACTAATTCCTTAACCCATAAAAACAGCAATTTGCTGCGAAAATTCTTTTCCTAATTTCTGGGTCAATCTCAGATCCTAAATAAGTAAATTTGAGGAAATATCTTTATTAAATAATGAAACCCTTTCATGCGAGAGAACTACCAGGCCAGTCAAAAAGGCTGATTTTAAAACTGGTAGAAATAGGCATAGCTTAATCGTCAGTAACTGATGTGGGTTGAGCAACACTTAACACCAATGTTATCCTACATGGGGTTATATGTCTGATTCTGCAAGATAACTATTCACTGTCAAAATATCCTAAATGTATTCTTATGAATATTATCTGTTACGTGAAATTTACATATAAATTTTATGAGTTTTAGAAGGAAAAAAAAAATTACTATTAAAGTTTCATTGCTTTTTCTATTTTCTGAAATAAATTATTACTATTATTTTTTAAATGACCAAGAAACCAGAGTATGGACCTTCTATTATAAAGAGATCTACAGGACCCAAAAGTTCAAGAATTGTGATTGCTGTAAACTGCTCAATAAACTATTTTAATTTTCTATATTTCGAGAACCCTGAGTTTCGGAAAAATTATTTAATATATTTTTTCAGACACAAAGTAACAATTAAGAATTGTTATAAATTCTTTTCTAGTATGCATTACTTTTTGAAAAAAATAAAAGTATTATTTACTAAAAATTCTTATACTATAAATATAAGATGGAACTTCTCTAGAAGTTTTGTTAGAAAACACATATGAATGTCAACATTAATGAAATATTACTAATAAAAAAAGGTAACTTTATCATGTAGGAAAAATTACCTAAATTTTTTCTCTTTTTCATTTTTTTCCTATTTGGTAAGTCATTTCCTTCTGTTTCATCTATTGTATTTTGAACATCTTCCTTTGATTCTGATTCTGAAACAGAAAATTAAAGAAATCTGAATGATTGGTAAATATGTACAAACAGTTAAGTGATATTTTTGAAAAAGAGGTAAAATATCAAAGTTTATAATTTAATTACTTTTTATTGTTAATTCATTGATTCATTTTTTTTACTCCTTTCCATAGTTTTTTTTTTTTTTAATAATTCCATGTTTTTGTACCTGGCCATGGTGGTCTTGTGGTACAGTATGCTAACTTTCGGTACAGAGAATGCTTGGATTGAATCCCGGTGAAGCACCACTAAAATGCCTCCGTTTGTGTTGTCCCTTCATAGGGGGCAATGCTGGTCTGCCTATACGGTGCCTCCATAATAAAATGGCCAGCAAAACTGCGGTGAATTATAGGAGAATGTCTTCACGACAAGTGCCTCCACATTGGTTAGAAAAAAAAATGTTTTTGTACTTTCTTTTTCTGTTTGCATTTGTAACACAAACCTCTTTACAGTTTTCTTGTGGTGGAAATTCAGTATTTCCCAGTGCATTGCAACATGTTTTGTTCATAGTAACACATCTGATGATAAAGGTTGCCTTTATGCCTCCAAAACTCATATTAACCCTTCAGTGGGCATGCTAATTTTTAGAACACCAACAGGCATGCATGGCACAAAGTGCAACGTTTCTTTTATTTTTTAAATGACCAAGAAACCAGAGTATGGACCTTCTATTATAAAGAGATCTACAGGACCCAAAAGTTCAAGAATTGTGATTGCTGTAAACTGCTCAATAAACTATTTTAATTTTCTATATTTCAAGAACCCTGAGTTTAGGAAAAATTATTTAATATATTTTTTCAGACACAAAGTAACAATTAAGAATTGTTATAAATTCTTTTCTAGTATGCATTACTTTTTTGAAAAAAATAAAAGTATTTACTAAAAATTCTTATACTATAAATATAAGATGGAACTTCTCTAGAAGTTTTGTTAGAAAACACATATGAATGTCAACATTAATGAAATATTACTAATAAAAAAAGGTAACTTTATCATGTAGGAAAAATTACCTAAATTTTTTTTCTTTTTCATTTTTTTCCTATTTGGTAAATCATTTCCTTCTGTTTCATCTATTGTATTTTGAACATCTTCCTTTGATTCTGATTCTGAAACAGAAAATTAAAGAAATCTGAATGATTGGTAAATATGTACAAACAGTTAAGTGATTTTTTTGAAAAAAGAGGTAAAATATCAAAGTTTATAATTTAATTACTTTTTATTGTTAATTCATTGATTCATTTTTCTTACTCCTTTCCATAGTTTTTTTTTTTTAATAATTCCATGTTTTTGTACTTGGCCATGGTGGTCTTGTGGTACAGTATGCTAGCTTTCGGTACAGAGAATGCTTGGATTGAATCCCGGTGAAGCACCACTAAAATGCCTCCGTTTGTGTCGTCCCTTCATAGGGGGCAATGCTGGTCTGCCTATACGGTGCCTCCATAATAAAATGGCCAGCAAAACTGTGGTGAATTATAGGAGAATGTCTTCACGACAAGTGCCTCCACATTGGTTAGAAAAAAAAATGTTTTTGTACTTTCTTTTTCTGTTTGCATTTGTAACACAAACCTCTTTACAGTTTTCTTGTGGTGGAAATTCAGTATTTCCCAGTGCATTACAACAGGTTTTGTTCATAGTAACACATCTGATGATAAAGGTTGCCTTTATGCCTCCAAAACTCATATTAACCCTTCAGTGGGCACGCTAATTTTTAGAACACCAGCAGGCATGCATGGCACAAAGTGCAACGTTTCTCTCAACCTTGATTATTCCTTTTGTAATAGACTTTTTCTTTTGAAATTGAAAATAATGATTCTGAGTTTTATGACAAGATATAAAATGTCAATATTATTGAGATATATTTATAATTAAAGACCAAAGAATGCAGATACAATTGCCTTATTTCAAAACTCTGGTTTGTTGGATCTAAGGACAACTTGCGAATGGATTCCTATTATGTCCAAAAACCTTAATAATAATATATATATATATATAAAAAGAGGGTTAAATCGTGTCTACCAATGAATGGAAAGGAATACATGGGTCAGAAAATCAGACCTGCATTAGAAAGGGTGTAGCTATAAATAGAAACTTCTTAGAACATTCAAATCTTACATGTGAAAACAAACCATTCAGAATTACGAAAGTGTTGCACTCTATACCTGGGTGTGCCCACCGAAGGGTTAAGTATATTGCTTTTTCTCTTTATAGTGAATTCCTAAGGTTATTTTTATTTCTGCTTATAAAGCTTGGTTTTCCCTTTACAAACATGATTTATTTTAGAACTGATTGTCTCTAGATTTCTATAATAATTGGCAAAGAGATTTAACTAAATGATGGAAGGGTCAATATCAATCATAAGCAGTTAAAATGATAAGAATAAACTTGAATGAAAAAAAAAATATCTGTGTCAATTGAAAGCAAAGAGAGATTCAGAATTTAATTATGAAAGAGAGGGATATTTTCTTTCTCAGTCTTCCAAGGTTTCATATATTTTTTTTTATCTTGAAACCACTTCAAAATATAAATAAAAAAATTAGGTTGGGGTGAAATGTTATTACAAACAGGTAATATGGAAAAACTCAAAAACAAAAAATTTATTGACTCCACAGGATCTTTAAGGAACTAAGGTTAGCATATCCTAGCTGGGTACCAACACATAGAGGAATTAAGATGCTATTTATTATCTAAGTTTATAGGGATAAAGCGTCGAAAAGAGATAAAAAGTTTATTTGGTCTTTTAATTTTGACAACACAACACATTGACAATTTATTTCAATTTTGAGAGTAATAAAAATGGCTCAAATGTGATGTACTGATATGTCTTTTAACAATTGTTTACATACTTAGAAATGCCAAAAATTTCCCATTACATTGAGATAAATTTTCTGTATAAAATCTAATAAACTTGAATATTAGAGTAACTATAATTCTTAGCAGATATTTTGTCACATTATATTTAAAGAATGTTTATTAAAACTTACCTTTTTTTTCTTTGAAAATATCTATAACCTTTAAGTTGTTAGACGAATAATTTCCACCTACAGCAACTGTAAGATCCAAGTCGGGAGCAACTTTTGCTGCATATATAGAACCCTATAAATTTAGTGCAAAATTTTAAATGGAATATTTTTAACTTTAATATAGCTATAAACTAGTATGAAACAAAAGGGCTCTGAATTATTTTCAGAGACATAAAACTTATTCTACTCTTGTTTTAAAATTTAAATGGGAAAGGTCACATTCTCCCATAATTATACAATATAATTATATACCTTACTTTAAATACAGCTTATTATTATTGGTTTAATGTATAATACTTTCTTTTCAAAACGGTTATTTTCTAAAGTTATCCTAGCTTTGGTGACTGATTCAAAGTTATATTTTACTGTTTAGCTACTGAGGACATATCTATAATGAAATTTGAATAATGTTCTGCTTTAATCTTTCATTGACATATGCAGCATCAAAATGAGTTTATCAGTTTTATCATAATAAAGGAAATACACAAGCCTACCTCTCCATAATGCTCATAAATGCTTCTCGGTGATTTCAGAATCAATTAAATTAAATAAATATATTCTTTTGATACTTAGCATCTGGTATCCAGATCCAATAAAAAGTATTGTATTTATTTGGGATTTTTGCCTCATGAAGTATGTTATATGGGTTTCAAATAAATAATAAAATCTGTATTAAATTAACTAACTCTTTGAAATGCAACAGTAATTAATAGAATACTTCACTTACTAGTATTACTCATAACTTCAAATGATTCTTTTCTCTATATTAGATATGATCCATTGGTATGCAGCTTCATACATTTTTTAAACATCCAGTATGTTACTACCTAAGGTTGGTATCACACAATAGTTATATTTTTATACTGACACTGATTATTGTCTTGGTAATTTTCTTTTTACTGCTCAGCACTCTTAACAACTTTGTTTTAGGAAACTTTTATATGGACTTGCCTTCAATTGTTGTTTAAGAAAAAAAAATTTAAAAACCTGCTTAAAAATTTAATCTTAGTAAAAATTAATCTATACCCTGTCTAACAAACATTTCAGTGCAAATTAATTACAGCCAGGAAAAAAGATAATATGTAAAAAGTACAAAAATTATACAATTACTTTAAAGGAACAAGAAAAGAAGTGAAATAAATTACACCATAACAATACATAATTCACATGTATCACATATCATTTTTACTTATTAGAGATCATTAAGGATGTGACCTTGAAGAGAAAACTTATAGTTATGCTTACAAAAGTCAATGGTTGTTACTGTGACTATTTTATGAAATGATTTTACAATAATCAGATTTCAAACAAAACTAATGTATTTATGTTAGAAATATGTTAATGGGTTAAAATTGGAAAATGATTTCTGATGAACCCCATATATGGAGCCAAATGGAATGCTTCTATGAAATTGTAACAATTTGCAGGCCTGATGAAAAAAAGGGGATGGGGAGAGATTACACAGGTATCAGAGCATTACAGGCCTGTAGTAAGACGAAGGTGTCGAATGAGGATTTTTCCTCCCCGTACAGTATTAAGTCTTAACACACCTATGCTCTAAATTAGGGTATTTTACTATTCTATTCTTATAGCATGCATTTATTTTACCTGATTAATTACATTTAACTGAATGGAAAAAATTATTCCTGATTTATTAAAATCTATAACATGTAGTTCCCTAATTTCCCACCTCTGTGGTTATTGCTTAATTATTTTTGAGTTTATTATAAAACATCTGCAACTCTACAATGACTTGATGCATGAGTACAATATTATTTCTAATTTATTGATTATTTTAGGGATGCAATTTCTCTGACAGAGCACTTTTTACAAAAAACTATGATGAACCTAACATACAAATGGTTCAAAAAGTAAGGTAGCAAGTCTTTTAACCAAAAAGTTTGTTCACCAAATCCAAGAGATACACAGACATAGCGAGGCGTTTGGTACAAATTCTTTTTCAACAAAGCCTCTGTGGGCATCAAAGCATTTGTTCCATCTGTAAACCAATTTATCGAAACTGGTGTTAAAGAAATCAGGACTCTGGTCGCTGAGCCACTTAACAACGGTATCCTAAACTTCACTATCAGTTTGGAAATGCCGTTCTGCCAGGTGCTTCTTCAACGGCCCGAAGAGATGGAAATTGCTTGGTGTGAGATTCGAGCTGTAGGGAGGATGCTCCAGTACGTTCCATTGAAAATGCTGTAGTAAATGATGTGGTTGGCCGCCCTGACCTGTGCTCGTCTCGCACATCTGTTCTTCCTTTCTGGAATTCATTCCACCAAAACCACACCTGCTTTCTTGACATGATACTTTGTCCATAAACTTACACTAGTTGTCGATGAATTTGTGTCGGGGAGCTTTTCTTTAAACACAAAAATCTTATTACACTTCACACTTCAATGGCTGACTATGTATCTGTCAACGCCTTCATCTTCTATCCCAAATTTTGGAGCTTTACAGCACTACTAGCTCTATCTAGCAATGGCATTTGATCGTTGTGATTGCCTGTTACACCTTCATTTGATCGGAGAAAAAGTGCACCCGTAAGAGCTCTTGTTACCTTACTTTTTGAACCACCCTCGTAGATATTACCACATGTGGCTTGGTGCAGTTTCAAAAACTCTGTTCTTAACTCAAACTCAAAGATTTAAGAAATAACTGTTTATTGTTTAGAATGAAAATTGTTATCATGACCAAAATAATCTAAATATAGTAAAAATTTCAACCAACATTAGGATACCTTTATGATATTTAAATAAATGGAATGTCATTAGTGAACAACCAGTTCTAAATGTTACTAATCTTGGCTTTTTTCAGCCCTTACATCCTTAACCCTTTCAGGACGGACGTCTCATATATGCATTCCCTACGAATGTCGCTTACAGCCGAGCATCCCACCCATGAATCGCTGAATAATGAACCCAGTGGATGGGTGATGCATATGTACATTTTAAGCTGGAACAATTTTTAAAGACCCTTAGATGGCACCTGGTGTCCATTACTTTTGAACTGAACATAGTTTTAGTATTCTGACCTTCAGTTTGTTCACATTCTGCCTGAATTTGGTATTTTGCACATCAACTGTTGCGGGAGAGGGGGGAAAGCATAATGTAAACAAAGAGAGCTCGGCTCTTTAACTTTCCATGTGATATAAACATCCGTGCTTCTGCTGTCTTTTTGAA
Organism: Dolomedes plantarius; assembly: GCA_907164885.2. Classification (NCBI taxonomy): domain Eukaryota; kingdom Metazoa; phylum Arthropoda; class Arachnida; order Araneae; family Dolomedidae; genus Dolomedes; species Dolomedes plantarius. Next base: position 168,700,176 of record OU015493.1, read on the forward strand.
TACTTTTTTTTTTTTTCGCTACTTTATGGGGTCTTTTGGGTTGTTATCGTCAGTTCTGTTACATTTTGTGTTGCTTTCAGTTATATTTCGCATACTTCCCTTCTTATTTCGGAAAGCCTTGACTCCAGTTATAGCAAGAAAATGTTATTTATCAGAGGAAGAATATACTCGCATGTTAAATGAGCCAATTAGTGACCTAGATGAGAGTGATGATTCATTGTCTAAAGAGTTAAAAAGGGATATTTCTAGTGATTCTGATACGGACATTTTGTCAGAGACTGAGCTCACTGCCTGCCTTCCACTTCCAATAGGAGTTCGACTCAAGATCTCCAGCGCTGGAGGAATTGCATCCTTTTGCATTGATTCCTTTCGCCAACACTCCATCCCCAGCGAGCGTCTTAGGCAGAGGCGACCCGTCGTGAAAGGGTTAAGCATTTTTTCCCCCCTGGAACAAGAACAAACTAAAAATATTTTATTTTATTTTAAGAAGAGTTCAAAAACCATACATACTATTTTTAGTTTCATTGATTTCATCATGCGAAACTGATTCAAATCCCACACTTTTAAAGTCCTATCCATACTTGCACTGATCAGTATTTCCGGTTGCAAGGGGCTGATGTCAAGACCTGAAAGAAAAATGAGCATTAAGACATAGCTGCACAATGCTATTTTCAAATACTATGTTACTCATTAAACTTACATCATACATTCTAAACTTCCCCCCCCCCCCCCCCCCCGATTTTTTCGAAAAATCCTGAATCACAAAAATAAGTCAAAAGAAATGAGTAAATAGTTACTTCAAAATACCCCCAAAATGTCAGAATCAATAGTAAAAAGAAGGTCAAAACATGAAGTATTACAACAAGATAAGATTTAAAATTGACAGATATTTGTGAAATATTTACTTGTAATTCTGTAACCAAACATTTAGATTTGTAATCTATTGATCTTCGATAGTCCATTTGTATTTGCAAGGACTCTTAAAACTACATTTATTACAATCTAGCTGAATACCCATGCTTTGCTACGGAGTACATTAAAATTAAATACAATGGTCAATATATGCAAATGCCCAGAAAAAAAATTATGATAAATACAATGGTCAATGTATGCATTATGCCAAATATATATATAGTCTTCTTGCGGTCTCCTAAACTTAACTTTCACTTTGTCTGGCGCCGAGTTTGGTGATCTATGATAAAGCCACTGATTATTCCTTCTTCTGTTTCATATGGATTGTATGGTGTCTAAGTATGTTTATTGCTCAGATCATACTTATTAGAATCAATCCATTGGTTTATATTTTCCATTTATCCATTGGTATATATGTATATATATTTATATATATATATAAATTGTAACAGATATTTTTATAGACAAAATAATGTAGAAGAAAATATTCAAATTAAATTTTAATGGAACATACTAAAGAATATAGTACAGTTTGAGGAACATCTTTTACTGTATTTTAATATTTTTTTGGATAATGACCAATTGTCTGCCACATTAGAAAGAAAAAAAATATTTTTTTTGTCAATTTATTTTGTTGCTATGCACATGACGCAAAATTAGTTTGAAGTATCACAAAAAGAAAACCACGTGGTCAGCATTTAATAAATTAAATTCTAAAAATTGATCTTTAAAAATTCACCAAAAATCAGAAAATGGAGGTAAAGATTCGGAAAAGATTTCATTTTAAAGAAATTTTTGTGATCTTTCTTGTGATATAAAGTTTATAACCCTCAGATTATTATTTTAAATGTAAACTCAAAAAAAGTTACAAAAACAGCTTAAAAATTTAATTTTAAAAAATCTAAGAAGAATTTTTCAAAAATCTTTCTTAGTGCACCCCTATACTATAAGAAGAATCACCATGCAAAATTTCAGCCCTTTGGGTTCAGCGGTTTGGTCTGTGCGTTATCTGGCAGTCAGTCAATCAGTCAGTTACGAAACTGTTTTATATATATAGATTACACACTAATATTTTAAATCACCAGTTAAATATATACCTTAATAAAATAGGAAGTTTGATAAAAATAAGAACAGTTTATTGCTGCTGTTTTAATAAAAACATATGGCTTAGTGTACACAAAAGATTTATGAAATTAATTTATGCTATAAGACCTTTCTACAATACCAGTTAAATATATGCCTTAATAAAATAGGAAGTTTGGTAAAAATAAGAATAGTTTATTGCTGCTGTTTTAATAAAAACATATGGCTTAGTGTACACAAAAGATTTATGAAATTAATTTATGCTATAAGACCTTTCAATAATACAATAATAAGAAATTTTTTTAGGCAACTTTTCAGGAATTTAGTAGTAGTGACATTTAATTTACATTTAAAATTACTTTAAAACCAAGCTCTTTAAACCTTACCAGTAACAGCTTCCTTATGAGCTTGAAAACTGTGTTCTATTTCATCATTTCTCATATCAATTGAATGAATATATCCCTGATCAGTTGAACACTAAAAAAGAAAATATTGTGTTGAAATCTAAACTTAAGTTTTCATAAAACATGAATGGCTAAAGTAAAAAAAATAGTACTTACAAGAAATTTAAATGAATTATTGATATTCCAAACAACTTTTTCAATTTCTCCTTTAACTCTCCAACATTTGGATTCTCCATTATTTCGACAGTCATACAGTTTTAGAAGTCTGAGAATTTTAAAAAATTAAAAAGGAAAATTTCATTTATGTAAATATGTATATCTAAAAAAAAATTGGCATAAAAATATTAAAATTATAAAAAAAATTGGATCAAATGAGAATGGGAGAAAGCTGAAACAGAAAATATAATATCAAAAAGAAGGAAAAATTAATTTGGAGCTTTATATATATAACTAAATTAATTGCATTAATAACTGGAAGAGAGAGAACAATTTACAAATCATAAGATCTCATCAAAGTGCAACAATAAATACCTAAATACCGATTGAAATTAAGTAACCAATATTTGTTGGCAAAGGATAGTAACCTTACTGATATTAATTTAATTTTTTTGGTTGCAGATAAAAATTTTCTTTCCCCTAAAATTCGAAATAAAAAAAGTGAAATCTTAACTCTCATTCTTTAAATTTTTATGTGAACAATAAAGAAATGTATTAACTGATTTTTATTTCACTGAACTTTAGAAGTAGATAGTAAAAGGCTTTGTTTACCTTGCAACTAATTTCAGAAAAAATTTCTTCATTATCTGGCTGATATTTCTCATTTTACTAATTTATTTTAACTCTTAAAACAACTACCATATTTAAACTGATAACAATTGGTTTCATTGTACACAGACTTAAATTTTTTAAATTTATGTCTTACTTTTTTAAACTATTGAAAGTGATCAATTGATTTAAGATTAAAATAATATGTTTACATCTATAAATGATATTTTAAGTTCAATAGTTAAATTTTTTATAAAAGAGAAAAAAACAAACCTTTAAATTCAATTATTGACTACATAAAGAAATTTAGCTAATAACCAAAAGAAGCTTATTTTAAAACAATGAAATATCAATTCATTTTCAATATATTGACACAGTTTTAAGCACTCTAAAATAAATATAGGAACTATAAAATTAAATGCATTACCCATCAGTGCAACCAGATAGCAGAAAAGGACTTTCAGATGGATGCCACTGCAAAGCCTGCACCTAATATAAAAATTATAAATTGTTAATAAAATGCATCAGGGTGAGTGGTTGGGTTTGGTTTGGAGTGCTACGGGCAATTTTTTGCTACACGAGGGCTAATTAGATCGGGATCTACAGCTTAAAGCCAATTCCGAACAGGCTACAAACGTCCATGCCAAGAGTGGGACTCGAACCCATAGACTCTGGTACCGAAGGCCAGTACCTTAACCATTCAGCCATCAGCAAGCAGGTGTGTGTAAGTATAAGTGGGTAGATATTATCTCAAATTATAACAATGATAAAAGTTATAACAGAAGAAAATAAATAGTTGAATAAATTTTTTAAAAAATTTTACAATGGTTCTGAGTATCAACTGTATTTTCCAAAAATAAATGCATTATAACTAATTTTGGTTAACTGAATTCATAAAGCTCATATCAGATGCATCTAGTTTTGCTCAACTTTCAAACATTGCAACTAGCTGATTAACTTTTTGGGTTAGTGTAACATGAAATACCATGTGTTATAAGAATACAGCAGTACTGTTCTCAAAATAATACTTCTGCTTAGGATAGTGAGCATGTTGTGAGAGCACTCTCTTGACCAATGAGAAGCAAGAGTATTTGTGTTATCTGATACGGAGAAGGAAATCTAGTTAGTCATTAAAATTTTTACAAACCTCTGAAGAAAAAGATTTAATTCTCAGTGTGTGTCTATTATACATATATATATATATATGTGTGTGTAACATGTTGTACATTGCTGGTTCTGGAACACCGGACACACTGCAGTCACATGAGATGGAATGCTACAGGGTATAATATCACTTTTAACGTAGAAAAGTGTAGACATGGCCTGAGTGGAGAACATGAGGAAAACATAGTCCACATATTAAACTGGACTTATTTGTTCTGGGTTATGATGATACTCTGCAGAGCATAAACATAGCAGCTTTAACATCAATACAGTTACACGGCGTAAGTTGACAACATGGTGTAGCTCTATACAAAAATATAACAGCGGCAACAGCAGGGCCCGATTATGAACGCTGGGGGCCCCTGGGCAGATGCTATTTGGGGGCCCCCCCTTACGGACATTTATAAAAATACATACTATTAGAAGTACTAGGTGCATACACCAAGGGGGTTTTGGGGCCCCCTAGCATCAGGGGGCCCTGGGCAAAGTCCCGATTTGCCCATGCGATAAAAAGGCCCTGGGCAACAGACATGTTAAGGAGGTGAACATCACATACACGATGACAAAATGTTACAGGATTGACCTTAAAGATGATATCCGCCACTGGCCGGCTGCCAAGATTGTCAAGAGGCAGGCTTTACAATATGCAGACAACACCAAAACATAGCTTGAATTTGGGAGAATAGGCGACAACAAAACAAACGCAGAATGGACACTACATAGCAAGAACAAAGACAGAGAGAAAATAGCCCCGGCCAAAACCTTGCTGTGGCTTAAATAAACTTCATGAGGTCATTGTCACATGACCCTTGCACTCTGCACCTATTGGCCAAAGGTCCCTAGGCCAGTTTTCTGGGCTGAATCCCGTGGCCTGTTATATAAGTTTTGGTGCCCTTGAGACTGGGGGTTTAAAGGGATGATAAAGTAATTGTCTACTACTGCTTTTAGGTTACTCACAATAAAATGAAAATGAAATTAGTTTGCTTACACCCAAGTAATTTTAAAGGAAAATGAAAAGAATTTGGAAATTAGAAAAGGTTTTTGTTTTGTATGTTTTATACACACACATATATATATATATATATATATATATATATATATATATATACACACTGAAAGACTCATTCCTTTTTTAACTTAGCTTATGTGCATCAATGTACTGGTCACCTCTGAAGAGAAGATCCCTCAGAAAGTGGTCGCTCATGAACAGTTTTTTCATGAGGGGTGGAAAGTGTCAAAAGGGAGAGGCGGAGACTCTCACCAAACACCCACTTTCGCCAAATTACAGTATTTGCCCCAAGAAAGAGTCGAACAGGTGTTTCTTTCTTCTGCCGTTGGGTAATGGTTTACCCTAAGAAAAGGCAGTGTTTACAAGAGACAAGTGGGGAGGAATACACATCTGCAGTTAACATCTGAAAGGAAATTTTCAACACTATACCTATTGGAATATTAACTGCTGTGATTTGCTGTACAATCTGAAATGTTTAAATGCTGATTTCTTATGTCTATTTTCCAAGTTATAAACTTGCAACTAAGCAAAACATCTGTCACGTTTTCATTTATTTTTAAACTGGGCAAAATATGGCTACAAAACCAAGTTATGAGAAGATATTTCACAGAGGATGAAATTAGAGTTTGACGAAATATTTCCCTAGTTAAATTGTGGGAATGGGAAAATTTATAAAGCATTGAAAAAATAAGTTGCATGTGATTTTTCATTTGAAAAGGTCATTAGTGTAGTCATCATAAACACTTTAAAGGGCAGTAAAAATTAAGGATATTTATGAAATGCCTTACATAAATCACAAAAACAGAATTGCCAAACTCTGATAGTAATCAACTCTGTACAATACATGCAATGAAAAAAAATCTATAATAAAAACTACACTCAGGAGTGTCATTTTTCTAATTATCATGCTGTCATCGGTTTCTGAAAGCCCATTTGTTTTATATTTGCATCAATTATTCATATAACTGGCCACATTTATCATTTTAAATGAAAAGAAAATTATCAAAACAGATCGCGTCTCCTACAGCAAAAGAAAATGTAATAATTGCAAAAACCCAAATACCCAGAAATCTGCATCTATAATAATACATTTTTGTATGATCCCGCATTTATCAAAGGAAACATGACTCTAAATTTTATTGAGGATTTCTGAAACTCCCCCACATTGCTTTGTGAAATAGTAAGTAGTACGATGCAGGGTTAAAAGTCTCAAAATATGTTGATTACATGAAAATAGAAATTAAAACATGCGATGATTTTCTAAAAGCCTAAATAGTTAAAACCTTCATAATTTTCTTAATGCCTAAAGAGCGATAAATACTTTCCGCGGGAAAGGGTATTGGGGTGTTGATTATCCCCGACCCCTCATTTCGAGAATCGACCTCCCCGAGGAAGCAACCTTAAAACCAGTTCCAGGCCTCTTCTGAAGGGAGGTCTGCAGTAAGAGTATTCTCATAAATACATGGTTTCATTGTAATGACTCTCAAATGCAGAAATCTCTGGCATAGAAATTCTTCACAAAAATCTTGTGATACAAAAAACTCCAAACTTTAAATATTAAACTTTCAGATCATATTACAAAATGCCATTACTATATAAAGACTACATATTTGGCTACATAAAGAAATTTAACTAATAACCCCAAATAAGCTAATTTAAAAACAATGCAACTGTAAAATTAAATGCATTACCCATCAGTGCAACCAGATGGGTTACAAATGTTACTTTAACATAACTTTACAGAAACACAGCAACAATTGACTGAGGAAATTATTCAATGCACAGCAAAATTGCTTCAATCTCAGTAAGCAAAGAGCATATTTAAAGGATAAAAGGAAATCAAATATTATGCATACTTACTTTGTTTGAATGAAAAGAAAGTTGATTCAAACCATTTCCACCTTCCAGATCCCATATAATAACAGTAGAATCAGCAGATCCACTAGCTAACAGATTCCTATTCAACAAATTTTCATGTAAACATTTTGATGTATATACTGAATATTAAAACATTTCTTAATATTATTAAGTTACTGACTATTATATTCCCTCCTACTCATATGAGAATTCAATTTTACTTTTGAAATTGACCTAAGTCTAAAAAATCATCAAAACTCAAACCATGGGTGCAAAATCATAAAATAGGTATGTACATTTTTCATAAATATTATGAATAATTTGCAAAAGGTTGGCAGGCAGGCATGCATATGTACATAACTTGGTCACTTATATGTAGCCCAGTTAATAGATTATGAAGAATTTGAGCGACACAAAGATGAAATTTTATTTTGAAATGAAATTTAATACTTTAATATCTACAAGTTACTGATAGTTCAAAGAACAGATTTAATTTCTCATCATTATTTTGAGAAGTAACTGATTTAAATGTAACAAAGAGCATCTTTGACGACATTAAAAAAATATTTTGCCATTTTCTGATTCAATAACTCAACTTTTAAACAACTTTGTTCATTAATGAGTCATATTAATTAATTATGCTGATAGTAATTACACATTTCATAAGTACAACATTTATATAGGCAAACCGTTTTATAATGTTTTCGTGAATCTAATGAAATTTAGAAAAAAAATTAATGCCTTTCTGAGCAAGCCATAATAATTTTGCTTAAATAAATAAATAAATAAAATATATATATATATATATATATATATCTAATGATTTCTTCATGACATACAAATTAAATTGATGTAAAATATCTTTGCAATTAATAAATCTTAGTTTTATTTCTATATGATATGAAAATCAGTTTGCATATAAACATGGAATGAACCTTCATACAAAAAGATAACCTTCAAAATTATTAAAAGATTTGCAAAGTTGAAAACAGGTTGAATTTATGTTGATATCCAATTTTCAACTGTTTTATCTTGAAATGAGTTTTTCCTCACCTAAAATTAGTAGGCCTGCAATTAAAGCAGCTGTCAGGCTGGCTACAGCCCTCTGCCCCTTTTTATAAGTTCCATACCTTTTTCAAAATCATTTAAAAAAAGGTCCCGGTTATTACCATGTTTTTATTACCTTGCTCTCTTGTTTGTTTGTGTGTTTGTCCCTTACAAATCTTGCAATCGATTTTTAACTAACTTCCCGACTAGCTAGACATTTGAAACTTTTAGAATAGATCAGAACACGATGACAATGCATTTTTTAAATACTTTTAGTCATCTTTAAGTAGAATTAAAACAATTTTCAATTATTTTCAGTTAATTTTGTTTTGTAGACTGGTGCAGCCATCTATCAGCTGGAACAGGAACGAAAAGTTAAACGCAAGTTAACTTCCAATTAGCTTCATTTTCTTTCAAGTTGATGGGATAATTCATCAAAAAAATTTTTAAAAAGTATTTATTAATACATAGAATTGTCAAGTTTATATGATTCAACAGAAAATTTAAAAACATGGTATATAAAAAGTTCTTTTTATCTTGTAATTATTTTTAAAAATCATGCTGTTTTTTAAGTTACCATTCTGAAGCATTTCCTCATTTCTAAATTAGTTTTTTTTCTATTGTCCTATTGCAAATTATGACTTTTTTCAAACAAGTATTTCATTTAACTGCCTAACTTAACTAATTTTTGATGAAATGGCTTGTTATTTTTGTATTAACTATTCAAAATTCTGAGAAAGAGAAAATTCTTTTAACTAATAGAGACACATAGGGGGGAAAATACTACTTCTGCTTAAGTAAAATGTATGAAGCTATGAAAGCATGTTGTAAAATTGATGGGGAACTATTTTTTTTACAACAATTTGTACATTGATATACTATTAAATAAAAAAAAGAGGTTAATTTTATAAAGAAAATATTTTTTACAAGTATAGCAGTTCTCCTGTATTTATTAAACCATCTAGCTACGTGATAATTGTAAACATCACTTTAACTTTTTGACAAAATGTCCCAAATGACATTCACTACTTTGCCCTCCTTAAAGACAAAGCAAAAATTTTGGTAACCTTTTTGATAAACATGCTGCATGTGCTCAGCCAGGTCTAGAGTGAATACAATCTCAGTTAAACAATGTATGTGTTACTGCTTAAGCTTGAAAGCCGTTAATGTGCACATTATCTGGCTAATCTGCAGATTAACTGATTTGTTCCGTTAATGTGCGGAATCAAGAGTTTTCCCATTTTACCTAGGTAATGTGCACATTAACGACTTCCATATTGTTAAAGTTCAAAAGTTTGTTTCTATCATTTCCTTTCCCTACTCCTTCCCTCTCTCCCTCTACTTTTAGTTTGGTTTCGCCAGCATCTTGTCGTTGCCCGTTGTTTTTATTTCTCATAATTTGCGTTGTTTGCCAGTGCGTAGCATACGTAATTCTGTTTTCAAATTCGTCTCTGCCTGTTAGCGTGTGAATTTGTGTCGTGATTTTTTAAAAGCAGATAAATTTAGCACCTAGCATGCAAGCAAGCACCGAATTGGTGAGTAATATGAAGAAAAGTTTCTTCAAGAATATTAAAGTACCCGAAATAGAAAGAACAAAACTGTTGTCCGCTCGATTTTAGCTATGGTTCTTAGTAAAACAGATGATGGCTTTTAAAAACTTGGTACCAAAACAGGTATTTCAAAACAATTGTATGCAGTATCTGAATTCAGTGTTTGCAAAGAGAGATTTTTAACGAAAGAAGATGTCCCTGCTGTTGAAATATTTTATGTCAAATAGCAATAAAACATTCCTTTGATACTGGGCAGGGTTTCAAAAAATGTGACTGCAAATATAAATGTACCACAAATAGGTGTGCTTGTTGCAAAAACCAATTGCTATGTAATTCAAAGTGTCAACAATCTTTAGACTGCACTAATAAGTAAGCATAATTTTATCATATGTTTTGCAAATTCATTTCCTTGATTGTGATATTTTAAACCATTTCATTCTTTTTATTATAGTTTTTTAATTGATTGATTATTAATTCTATCGACTGATTTGTTGATTGTATTAACTAGATTCTTTAGATATCAAAAAATAAATAACATTATGTTAATTTAAGCATACAGAAACGTTGCTGTTGTTCCAGCAAAGATCTTATTTTCACTTTAACGAGTGCCTAGTAGGTAATGTGCAGATTATCTAGGTAATTGGCAGATTACCTAGGTAATTTGAGAAATGAAATAATTTTTTGCACTTTAACGGAGCAAAACAGTTAATCTGCAGATTAGCTAGGTAATGTACACATTAACTGATTTCTGTACTTTAGTGGTAACATATGCATTATTATTAACATGAACTCAAAACAATTAATATATATATTTAAAATTGAATACTAATCATGATATATAAGAGCAATATGTTGCAGTATATGAAATTATTTAAAAGTAATTTGATATTTGATATAATTAGGAAAAAGAAGAAACAAAAAAAAAAAAGAAAAAAAAAAGAGACAAAAATATTAAATAATTATTCTTTACCTCACAAGTTTATTCCAACTGAGGCTTAAAACAGCATCTGAATGATACACACTATCTTCTCCCTAAAAAATAATAGGTTAATAAATGCAGAAACAAACTTAAGTGTTTGCAACAGGAGCACCTACTACACAAAATAAAGAGTTTACTAATTTGCCTTTTACCACAATTTGATTTGAACATGAAATATAAAATAATTTTACATTATAATCTGTAGTATTTATAAAACAGAAATGTCCATTTTTTATGATTATAAGTTACAGAAAATTTTATCACTAACACACAACACTATTTCCCCTTGATGTATTTAGTGGTAAATTTTAGACCCAATTTTTAAGATAGCCTGAAAATTATGACCATGTTTACACACACATTTAATGATATGAATATAATAATACACTTAACTGGAGTCTGGTTTTGCAGAAAAGCACATTGATGTGTTAGAGAAGATAATACCAGTTGCAAGAATTAATAACACAAGGTTTTTTTTAATAGCAAAGAAGCAGCCCAAACAATATGTGTGTATATATATATATATATATATATATATATGTGTGTGTATGTGTTAATATATATATATATATATATATATATGTGTGTGTATGTGTATATATATATATATTTAAGCAATTCAATCTAAACAGACATCATGAAGCACAAATTTAGCATATTATTATGGGAATTGGCTACACGTTATTTAACAGCAAGAAGTGGACCCCAGAAGGCAGTGTAAACAACAAATACTTCACATGATAATTACAGCATATAAAAGACTCATTTTAGATGATAAAGAAATTGATTGTTCATGATTTAGTTAGTAAGGCTTAACTAGTCTAAGTCTATTGGATATAAAACTATTTAGTTTTCCTATATTCATAAAACATTGGTAATTTTTAATAGGTAACTTCTGTTTTAGCAGTGGAAAAAATTACAAGGAAAAGGGAACAAGATGAAATAGAGAACATTACATAAAAATAACAAAATAAATATTTCATTTTCTTAAACAAATGAATCTATATAATGCAAGCATGAAATATGGCAAAAATGTATATCAACATTAATTTAATGCAGATTTAATGCTTCTGTCTAATCAAATGAAATATGCTGCAGCATCAGGACATAAAAAAGTCTTATTAAGATACAGAATTTAAAAATTTTCAACAGTAAATTGCAAAGTTAGCTACCTACTTTAAACTTTAAATGAAATGAAAATTAAATAATGTGTATCTTGACAGTTTTTATTAAAATTTAAGGACTGAGTATTAAATCCTTAACTTACTTTAATCTTCTTTGCCTTTTTCTTTGTAGGCATTTGCCCAAGATTACATTCTGGTTCTAAA